>CAUJRU010000447.1:0-382500 GCA_963277665.1 Viscum album | reverse complement strand
TCTATGAGTGCATGTGGGCGCCGCAACCAGTTAAACTGAAGCTCATGGAACGAGCTATGATCTGGCAGGTGGAGGAGGCCGAATTGACACGCGGATCGAAAGTTAGGTCCGTTTGAAGACAAGTTCAACGGGACACCGGTGACGGAAACGGGGTTTTGGAGGCCTTCGGAGGGGTTTTTGGGGTCGAAAAACCTGACAGAAGCTTGCTTGTGTCGAACCGGTGCGTAGCTCTCTTCGCTGGCTTCGATTTGATATGTGGTAGTGCCCAAACGGACACCCGGAGCGAAAGTTATGGCCATTTGAAGTTGGAGAACATTTTTCAACTTTTTTATAACTCTAATATCGTCCACACCTTAGAACGTCTCACGGTTTTGATTATATGTGCCTCTATATCTCTTCATGAGCTTCGATTTGACTGGTCGTGGCGCTTCAACGGACGCCCGGATCAAAATTTATGATCGTTTTAGTGTTTTTGGGGTTTCTCACGTTTTTTTATTTTTTTCATTTTATTTCACGGCGGTTTTACCGAAACCACCGCTATTTCGCGGCGGTTTTTTAAAAAACCGCCGCTAATCCTTGAATAAAATTAAAATAAAAATAAAAAAAATAATCTAAAAAAAATAAATTTTTTTTTCCGTTTAGCGGCGGTTTTTTCGCGGCGGTTTTAAAAACCGCCGCGAAATGCCAGCCCGAAACGCATTTCGCGGCGGTTTTAAAAACCGCCGCTAAACGGCGGTTTTCTCGTAGTGGACTCTGGGTGATCTTGGTGGTGTTTTTATATTGATCCTGATTTATTTTCTCTATCTCCTTCTATTTTTTCCTTTGATAACCACTGATGTTAGTGTGGTTCATCTAGGTATTTGGTGATGATTCCCACATTATCATGGATGAAATCATCAAATATTATGAGGATTTTATAGAATAGTTATAGGACATACCAAGTAGAAAAACAAACACATTTACATGTCATTATTATGAAGGTATGTCACCAAATGTATTTTTTTCAAAGTTAAATTTAATTGGTTATTTAATGGGTGTTAATTTGTTGGGTTATTTCTTAATATATTTTTAGAAAAATTACATCGTCCATACACTAATGGTTTTTGTATATTAGGTTCAATGGTAGCCCCTGGTGAGTTGTTAAGAAATTAGGACTAACTTATTTAACATTGTTGATTAGTTATGAAGTGTTTTATTTAATTAATTTACATGTTGTGGATTGAGATATCTTCCATGTAATTGAGGTGACACATTGATTATATTTGGAGAGGATGTATGAGCCATTGTTAGTTGAAATGGATTCATATATGAGGTGGGTGGTAATTGGGAATACCCCTAAAAATGTTTTTGATTTAGACACACGTGATATGTGGTATTAACACCAAGAGTGATAAGACTTTTATTTAATTTATTTTACAACTACATGTTAATAGAATGAAGTGTCAATGTCTATGATAGACCCATGAAAACTAGTTGATTCCTCAATCTACAACGACATAGGACATGATTATAAATATGTGCTATGAATTAATTAGACCTTTTAAGGGTATAAACTAAATGGATGAATGATATGTAGAATACCTAGTTCTCAATTCCCTTAGTGAACTATTTATAGAGGCGAGTGTTGTATGAAGGTTATTGGAGTAAGTAATTCTTGATGAAACTATGATATGATTTAGAGTATTTGGAAAAGATGATTAGTGAGTGTAGTGAGAGTTTCATTACCACTAGGATGTGATTTCACATGTGGGTATACCATAAGTAGTTTGATGATAGGTTGGGTGAGTGGACCAACCTAGGATGACCTTGGGAAATGAGATGATGATTATTCCATCTCACTTAAGTGATGAAAATATAGACTTCCTTAAGAGGAAGGTGAGGATGTGTGATGTTTACAATGATGTTTGGGTATGATTATCTATTTGAATTATGGATTGGGCCTGAGAGATGAGTATTAGATGAAGGAACCCATGCAGGGTGTTTATTATATGTTGAAAGCTAGGGGACCATAGTGGGTTCCCTAGTGTCATATTTTCCATAGAGAGGGTCAGTTCATTAAATTTGGTATCGTCGACATTAGGTGTCACCTTAGTACTCAATTCAAGGTAGTGTGAGCATGATATGGGGGAAGTGATGAGATATATTGTGCTATTGAGAGGCCAGGCTAGTGAATGTGCACTGGTTTCAGGTGTGGGGCCAACCCATGTGGTGTCTGATGAGTGGTTCCATTAAGTGAATATTCCCTAGATATATATATATATAGTTATATATGATATGATTTATGTTATATTGTCGGATACCCTGTATGGATGTGGTACCTGGTTCTAGGGTGAGTTGTGGCCATTGGGTATATGTGTATTATAACGTTATGTACACATATAAATTTTAGTTCAGGAATCAGGGGAGAAATGTATATCTGGGTGATGATAGCCTGATACATGGTTCCAGTTTGGGGATGCAACACCTCAGGTGTATGAAATTTCTTATAGTTCTGGGATAGAGAATGCATGGGTGTTTGATTATGTTCTAGGTATGGTAATATTTCCCCTGTTTTGTTTCTTATATTTAATGGATGGGTATATATTCCCCACATGCCTCCTTTTATTTTTTAGATAGGTCAATTACATTCAATTGGTAACTTATTTTAGATAAACTATGGAAATGGTTGAAGTAGTTGGATATTTAGATACTGGTTCTTGGGCTAGACATGTTCCCTTGGGTGGTTGATGTGACATTCTAAAGAAAACCACCACTGGAGAAAGTAGTTATAGTTTTTTCAGGGTGTCCAATTAAAAACTTAGGATCGATGAGGGTCATTTATTTATGTTTCTATGGTTTATTTTTGTTTATTTTTTCTCATCATTTCAAATGTCCATACACCTCACTTATAAGTTATGCACATGATAATATTGGTGGTTCATAAGAGAGCCAATACATTTTTATATTTCATTGAGTTTTTACGGTCTGAAACCCAACCTTTTATCATTTAAATGCAAAATTTCACACACACACACACACACACACACACATATATATATATATCATATATGAGTAGTTTAGATATAGTGTGAAAATTAATTAAAAAATAATTCTTCATTTATTTATTTGTAATTTGGAAATATTATCAAAAAATCCAAAATTAAAAAAATGGTATTTTGATAATAATCTAGTGTGGATAGAGTCTGTTATAAAATAATCATGGCGATTCTGTGTTTTTTCTAGGTGTTTTTGAGTTGACACTAATGATTGACTATGATGAAGTCATGTGGTTGATCAGTCGATTGTGCCTTTGAAAATCAATTTTAGATGAGGATTTTTAAAATTCCCCAAGAGACAGCATATTAAAACTACCTGGAAATCACTTTTCATCCATACGGGAAATCCATTAACCATTAAAATATATCTAACTTCTACAGGAAGAAAAAAAGAATTAACTATGCATCCCAACCTACAACATGCTTTTTGTCCATATGGTCGATCCAATGACCATAAAGGGGAACTTATTGACCTTTAAAAAGATCAATAGAATATGAATAATTGGAAAATGATTCAACTAAAATCATAAAAAAAATCAAATTATTTCATGGGTAATCATTCATATGGTAACTTTTTGGTCATGTAATCACTCACACATAATGGATGATCCAAGACTTCACCAATTTCAAGAAATGTAGTAAATGAAAAATTACAGGCCATGTAAAGGCTTCTTGAAACACATACAAACATTAAACTAAAGATTTAGGATACTATGTCATTATCATATGAACAATAAGTGGTTTCTACATGGATCATTTTTTGTAACATAATTCACAAGGATCAAAGAAAAAAATACATAGATTTCTTGAAAGATAAAATCATAGAGGATGGTAATTTCTAAATAAATGGACAAGTAAATATTATTGGGAAGAATTTAATTTCATAGGTTTGAATAGATAAAGAATAATAGGATTTTGAATCATATAATAATTAACTTGTTTAATATTAATAAAAGGGGTTTGACACTGGATAAGAAGGATTTTTTTTCTAGACCTACTCATGAAAAATTTCTGGATTAATTTCTTCTAAATTTACTCTTTATTTAAACTTATATTTTAGTTTCATAATGAATTATACTACCCATTTGTTATTCATTTTCCTTTGAATGTTGGTGTAATATTTAGAGTGGTCAGGGGAGGGTAGGTTTTCTCTTTTAAGGTTTTATTCCCCATGAAATGTTTATTTAATCTATTTTCTCATTAATTATTTTTAATTAATAGTGAATATTTATTTTTTTGAATGAAAATTTATTTATGGGTTCAAAATAGTTCACTATTACTTATTGGGTAGATAATTAATAATCTCCATCCTCCTTGGGTAGTTTTTCCAGAATAAGAAAACTATATTAGGGGATTAGTGTGGAGAAATATCGAGAACCTATGTGAGGGAAGTGAATGAATTTTGGATTTCCTAAGAAAAACAATACAATATTGAGTTATTCTATAGTAATTTAGGATGATTCATTCTAAACTTCAAACACATGGGAAGGTATATTGACCAACGGGTAAATACTACCAGGACATTCTCCATAATATTCATCAACATAAGCTTTTTAGATAAATAAATTAAGTAATACTTCATAGAAAAATTAAATAAAGATGGCAGTAAAATAATTTTAGGACTATGATAACATTACAATTAGAACTCAACCTTGACCTGATCACTATTTTCATGTATTGTTTTAATTCTTTTACTTCATCATTTTTTTCAAAATCACACACCCAAAAAACCCCACGTTTTTAATTTAAATTGACGATTGATTTTTATAAAATCCTCCCCCATAGACAACATAGGTTAATAATTACCACTACATTTAATATTGGAAGTTAATTTCTTTTTTCTATACCACATGATTGGAATTAATAAAAAATTATTTTCGTGTCTAGGTATGCAATTCCAAAAACTATCTCCACAATTTTCATGGCATGATCTTCAAATAAAGTATTCTAAATTTATCTAAAAAATAGAATGAACTTTGACCATAATTAGGAACCTAAATTTAAAATATATTTTGAGGATATTTCTCTTGAAGGCTCAAGTGAAGCTTCTAGTTATAATATTGATCCCACAATAATTGTTAGGAATCAAAACCAGGCCCACATAGACATCTTTTCTTCACATTTCATAAATTTAAAAAATAAAATTTCTATGCACGTAATACAAAATGTATTTGACATGAAAAATAGATTTATTCATTTAATTCAAAAATTTCATTTTATTATAATAGAATGACCAAAAAATATATTATTGAGTTTACAAATATATAATCTACATTTAGTAATCGAGGAGTGCATGTGGATGAAGTGAAGTGGGAGGAATTCACTTTCTCACTGGAAGGGGTAGTAATGGAATGGTTGTACAACTTATAACCAGGAGAGATCCAATACATGGATAGCATGCATAAATGTTTACTTGAAATATTATTCCCAACCAATAGTACTAATACCATCAAAAATGAGTTTTATTCAATTTTTAATTCATCTAGATAAACTCCCTATAAATATTTAGAAACATTTAATCAGTTTTGTACCAGTTTTCAACATCAAAAGTAGAAGATAACCAATTCATTATTTTTTCTACTACAGATTTATCAATAATGATTGAAATAATTTTCATGCAAAATTTTCAGTTTCCTTGATATAAAAGTCACTAATATAAGCTAATATCATGATTAATCAGATTGTTCAAAACTCATAACAGTTTAGAATAATAGGTTCTACTACTAGATGAATATATTAGGTAAGAACTTGTTATCATCCCCATTACATAAAACTAAACTATAATATATTACTAGTTTGGTGAGACATATGTCTCTAAAATATGTTATTCAATAACAAGAACTAATTATGGTATGTGGTTTATGCTCATCACTATTCCATTTCATGAATTATTGTCATAAAGTTTAGGGAATAAGAAGTAGTATAGAAACATTTCATCCATGTGAATTCCAAAAAAAATAAATGTTGTAGAGATCCTAAATAATTCCAATGTTGAATTGAGAGATAGAATAACTTGGCCATTCCCCCTACCAAAACCATTTTCAACCACAACCCCTTCCAAAAAACCTATATATAGCCCTATAACTGACCCATGAAACAAAAAAGCACTTTTTAGCAAATGAAACCCTATGAGATTCCACATATGAGTTCAAAAATACTTGTATACTAACAAGAGGAACCTCGAATCAAAATTTTAATGTATAAAATAGTGTGTACGAAGAGTTAGTTTAACTATTTCATGATTTGTTTCTAAGGACTAAGTTACAATACTAGCCTAAATAGTCCCAAACCTCAAGGAAAATCATAATATGATAAAAAAAATATTTGGAAATAATATTCATACCAATACTATACCAGATCTAAAAAAACCAACAATTTAGTCAGGAATAATAATCCAAATGAATGTGACCTAAACATGTGTTGGATAACCTTAAAGAAAGAGATATAGGGGATGATGAACAAAACTGAAAGTAACTAATTTATGAGAAATCATTCCATTAATCAAAATAGAGTTAACAAATTATGTAATATGGAGTAATATTTTTCCAAATAAATACGAGACCATAGATTCCATTGAAAATATTTCAATGGTTTAAAAAGGATCCCCCACTTTGATTCCCATCTCGAATAATTCTTTCTAAAAAGATACATAATGTAGAACCTCATAGAGAAATTATATAAACATTCCATAATGATTAGATTTATATTTAACTTCTTGAAACACCCATATTTATTTCCCTGTATAATAAATTTATTTTTTAAAATTAATGTAAATAGTGAAGGATTTAAGGGAATTGAAAAATTAATTTAGGAATACATATATTAACTTTAATTACTACATAATTACTCAAATATAAATCAAGATCTCAGGGTATTTTCTATCCCATTTACCATTTTATATATTTTTTTCCAAATATTTTTATGATTTACATGTTTCAAAAAATTTAATGTGTGACATAGTTTTTATATCTTTATATATAAGAGACTTGAATCCCACTAGAGTGGTTTTATACGTAGATAATTGATCCACTATATTTCAAGTAGGATTGCTGCATGATGTGCATGTAAAATTATATGATATAATCTTCATAATAGAATTATATGTATTGAACAAGGAGGAATATATGTTACCATTACACTCACTCATATTTTTATGGAACCATTCATGATGACAACTATAATAATCATCATTTATCATGAGGAGTAACTCACTATGGAATTTTTGGACATCATAATCCATTTCAACATCTTTAACTCCATGAAAAAACCTTCTATTGAATTGTTACTCCTTACACTATCCTAGTTGATTAAATCTAAACATAATGAAGATTATGGTGTGTTTCATATGATATTAACTTTAGGGGAACACTTAATGGTTGAAAATTACATGGAGGATGAATCTATATAGAATTTGGAAAATGATTTCTTATATTGGAGGTTGAGGTAAATTCTATGCAACCTGATATATTTGGTTATTTATTTAATTTTTTGGAAACTTATATGAATTTTTTTTAGTGAATACAAGAAATAGAAATGAAAAACCCCAGTCTCATTTCAACCCTTAAACAACCACCAAATCGTGAACATAAACACTTAATCACTGATATCAAGTAAATGTACCAAATAATCAGAGAAAAAATACCAATTATTATTTAAAATATCTTTTCCCTAACCAAAGAAGATAATTAATTTAAAATATTAAATATAATGTGCAATCTATAAGGTGGATGTTTTGTTTTATTAAAAGTTATTTTAAAAAATTCCTGATAAACATTATACTTAAAGGAGATTCAAGACCTATTTGGTAAACACATAGATGTTAAATAACTCTATAATGGAGTTAGTTAAAATTCATATTGAGAAGTTATTGGATGAATAAATAATTTACCCCAATCAATTTAGTTTCCATGGAAACTGTCCTGACCATTGAAAAAAATAACCAAAAAAGATTTGATCCCTATTGGAATTTATAATTGCTGGAGAATGTGTAAGGATTATTAAAATTCTATACCAGGTCACTTGAAAAGATCAATTTACTATCACATAATTTTATTATATTCTCAAGAGAGTGGAATAAAAAACAAATTATTTCTTTTGGGATGGGTTTTTAGGATATTTTCATGTATCTAGTGATCCAAAGGACTAAGTGAAGATCACATTCACAAGTCCCATTGACACCTTTTATTATAAGATGACTCCTTTTGGCTATGAAATTTACAAGGAACATATAGAAGGTATATGTTAAGTATATTATTAGACCATGTTGAGAACAACCTGTAGTCATTCTTAGATGATTTAACTGTTTTTTTGTAACTTTTTATCATTGTTTAGAAAATATTGAATTTTTTATGAAAACACAAATTGACAAAAAAATATTTTAAATTTTGAGTAGTGTCACTTTATGGTGAAAAGAGGAAGATTCATAGATAATTCGTTCTCCAAAAAAATTATTTATGTAAATTAAAAAATTTAAGTGATAAATTCTTTAACATACCTAAATAATGTTATATATATTTTATTTTTTAAGAAATGACGGGTTTTACATGATTTTTATCAAGGAATTTAGTAATATTTCAATCCATCTCTCAAAATTAATTTTTAAAGAATATTATTTTGATATTAATTATAAATGTAAGAAAAAATTTGATAAAAAAGTATCGGTTAATCTCGTCTCTAGTGAAGAAAATAATAATATGAGAGAACCCCTTTGAGATAAATTTTGATGCCTATAAAAAATATGTAAGAGTTGTTCTTTCCCCATGAATTGATGAAAAACCAAAACTAATTTCTTTTTCATCATGGAAACTATATGATACCTATATAAACAATAAAACTTCTAAAAATGAGTTAATGGTAGTTTTTTTCCGTTATATAAATTCAAATATTATTTATAAGGAACTAAATCCACTTTTATTTCTAACTGTGCAACACTTAGAAAATTAATAAAGAAGGAATATAAAAATTATAGTCCAGTTAGATGGATATTATTAAATAAAGATTTTAACTTTGAGATTAAGGATAAAAAAGGATCCCAAAATCTTATAGACAGACACTTGAGTAGATTATTGAACACAACTAAAGTAAAAATTCCCATCTAGGACTAGATGAATGACCAACTTCCAGGAGAACAATTATTTCTGGTCAAATAAGATATACCTTGATATATTGGCATGGTAAATTATTCGGTAAATTACTTGGTTCTATCACATTTAAATTTTTATGAAATTATTAATCCAAATTTTTAGTCCTTTTTTAGTTTTGATTTTCTATACATATTAAACATTTTTAATGATCATGTAATAAGATGATTTTTTCCTATAACTGAAATTATTTTTTTTTCTTTTTCATACTCTAACATGTGGAGGACACAATATACCTTATATTGTTATAAGTAAATTATAAATTCTTGAATTATTTCCCATTTGTTTAAATATGAACAAGATTTCAGTTGAAATCATGTAAAAAATTCCAATGTATTGTAAATATTTCAAAGAGAAATGAAATTCTCCAATAATCCATAAATTTTTTTAAATTTTTTTATAGTTTGGGGAAAATATGTTTTGGGACCATTTTCCATGAATTATGTTAACTATTATATTTTTATTCTCATACACCATGCTTGAAAGGGTAGGCTACAAAGACGCCGTAACCGATGATGTCAAACTTGTGTGTGATTTTGTTAGGTCTAATATATTTTGAGGATTGTAGTACCACGATCCATCATCAGTGGTCAAAGGAAAAATATTCATGATTCAATTATATAATAACTTTGAAAAATAGTATTGTTTTAATTCCCTAATATGATGTACTCAAACCCTACTCAGACAACCATTTAAATTGAAAACCAACAAAGATATCACTGTTTACTGGTTTAGGTCAGGCAGGGGATGAGACTATCTTGATCGAGTGTGATACCTTAGATAGAGTTAGTGATTTGGATGGGGTAAGGTTCACGGATGTCCATATCACCTCAGTGTATTTTTATTTTTTTAATCTTGTATATTTGATCAACTCACTGGAAAGTCAGTTGTATGTCGGTACAAACATGAGTCAGTATGCCTATATGCTTCCTCATGAAATTAATTACAACATGATTCTTATTTTTTAACATACACTATTCATTAAAATTTTTTGATGAGTTTTTGGTTATTTTTATATTATTTTTCACTGTAATATATGGGTATACTCTTTCAATTGTTACACCCTAGACCCTCATAGTTGATCGGAAGCCTATAGTGTACTAGAAGGTGTGCCTGAGGTCACAAAGTGACCTTCAGTTCATGAATCTTCTGAGTGGTCTGAGGTATTGGGTTGTTACAAAGTGGTATTATAGTGTCTGGTTTATTTTATATTATTATTTATTAAGATGATATATTTAAGATATCGGAATGTTTTTAGGATCTTGATTGTCCTCAATTTGGTGATTTGTAAACAACTTTCTAGAGGGGATGACTAGGTTTCAAGGTATATGGTATTTATGCTCTTAGTTTCCTCTTTAATATTTGAATGATTCCATCTTGTGTGATGCACTTGAGTTTTTTATTTATGATTTTTGGGTTTTGGATCTCAGCCCATTGGCATGATGGTTGTATACATTCCACGTTTTTATCACATAGGGATCAAATGAAATCTGTAGGCATGTATACGATTAAATTCACTAATGATGAGAATTAAATTGTTTAAAGTGACAAAAAAACTTATATAGTTATTTACTATATACATTTTTTGTTCTATTCTAGTAATCTAAAACATGATGTATTTATTTGAAGAATGTTCATGTGGATTATTTATAAGAATTCCACTTGATTTAGACTATATAGTCCCTTAGTGTAAGGAATATATAGTGCCCATTCATGGGTTGGTACACGAATTATATAACATTCGAAAAAACCACTTATGGTTGGTTGGAAATTGGTCCAGTTATTTAATGTTTTAGAAACCCATTATGGTGTTTTCATATATATATATATTTTGATCTATTTCTACATAATTGAACCATAGGACTATGGTATACTCAATACATATTTTCATGGGATGATATCATTATATATATTTATTCATGTGACCCTTGAAAGGGGTAATTTTTTGGGATTCCAATAAGGTTGGATTTCTAAAGATGTGAATTGGTTATTCATTTGATGTTGGTTTTCTATTTGTGAGACACCAAATTTGGTGTTTTGGAATTTGAGTGGCTATCAAATTTTTAGATGACATTAGAGGTATTTACCATGATTTTTTACCAATGTGAGATTTTATTTATGGGATATGAAGGAGAACATAGTTAAATTTATATATGTTATAGGATATTAGTGAAATGGAAATTATGGTTTAGAGATGTAATATATACGGGTAGCCTGAGAAAATAATTATCCTCAGTTATTGAGTTCCTTATAGATGGAAATATTGGATATTAGCATTGGATTATGAGATTAGTGTATGGTAGGAGATAACATATATTTTTTTATAGGATTATTACTTCCTTGGGATGTGTGATGAAAAGAACATGATTTTTGTTGGTATTAAGTTCTGGTTTGAAATAATAATGTTGTTATGATTCTTAACCCTATTGGTTTTGGACACAATATCCTACTGAGATAATTGATCTTAATACAAGATAGATAGATCATGGATTGATAGAGAATATGTGGATGCTTCTGATTTTTGAGATGAAACTAGAGTGATGGGTTATTGTGTGATTGTCCTTGGCAAGGGATATAATCATAGGGATTGTTGGAAAAGAGAAAATGGGTGCTTTAAGTTAGATGATTTCGGCATGCATTACACCAAGTTTGATTCCTATGTGAAGAATAATATATTTTATAAGTAATTACAAGAGATGGTATGAGTTTAATGATCAATAATGGTAGCACCATGGTGTATGATTTATTGGGTATGATTTGTATTTATAATTGGGTTTTTTGAGAACCATTTTAAATGTTGACTCATGTAATTAAATGTGGTGTGTGTGAATGGATTGATAGGATGGGTTTTCTTAAAATAGATATTGGATTTATTTATCCTAGGTTAATGGATTGTGATGTATGAGATCATGGATCAGATTCTACAATCAGGAATTGTGAGATCATACACTCGTTGGATTCAGATGAAATTAAGATATATATATGAAAAGTCATGTATGGGTCAAGTACTGATGTTTTTGATGAATTGTTTATAGTATTGGTTTCTGAAGAGGTTCTATTAAATGGTATATGTCTATATATAGTGACAGGTGACATTGAAGATGGATCTTCCATGGTGGAATGGTTGATCTATGTTTGATCCCTAAATGGAGTTGGTAGGTTTGTGAGCATGGATTGTAATTAGTGAAACATGTTTGATATTGGAACCTATTACGGTTATTCTCAAGGATAGGGTAAGGAAATAAATATTATGGGGATTGAACCATTTCTTATAGGATGATGTGAATGTCATTATAGATTTGATTTTGGTGGGTGTTGAGGATGATATTCTTGTTTAGTCTGGAACATACTTCATTGGATGTTTTATATTATCACTCTTGTATGAGTGGTACAATCGTTTATAGTTATTATGTGTGATAATGGATGATGTTTGGGTTGTGGATATATAACCCCATGTTGTTAGTGTCATGGGTGAGTTAAGACCAACTTTTGTATAGTCGAGTTTCTATTGGATCCCTATATACAAGAAAATCCAATCATTTTTGTTCCTTGATAAATAGAAGAAGTTAGATTTAAAGGTGATGTTGGATGGAGTTTCTGGGTTATACCTGGAACAAAAAAAATTGAATGTGATTAGAGGGTTATCCAAATTGAGGGTGTATTGATGCTTGAGGTGAGATAATAGAGGCTAGTTTGGTTGATTGAGTATCCACTCATGGAATAACATATAGTGTTAATCATAGTCTTTGGTGTAGGTGTTTGGATGTTATATTTATGCTTATGTGGGTTAATTCATATGTACTAGGTGATGCGATATTTTGTCATTGGATGTGGCTCATAATTTATTAGAAATTTTATCTTCAGGAGGCTTGAATAAACTTTTTTGTATGATAATGGGTGTAGTAATATGTAAACTACATCAAGTGTTTCATTATAATCTTAAGAATGAATTTTTAGTAAGCAATTATAATTGTGGGGAGCATCATAACTCAGAATCATCCCTATTGATATATGTACTAAGGTAGGGAACATTATAATCCTGGTGATAAATTGATTGAAAAAACTATGATTTATCATGATATATGGGTAATATTTAGTGTTGTCTCATTGATTCAGTGATAGTAATTAGAATATATCTCTATGGTGGATGAATAGTGTGAATTTTGTTTGGAGTTCCATAATGAAAGATCAATCATAATTATAGATTTAGAAGTGATGAGTTGATATTGAATTTAGGACCATGATATCTTTGTATTTTTAGAAAATAGTTTTTTTGAATTCATGAGGATTAGAATGGATATTGCATGTTGGTTGTAAAACCTTGTGCTTTTTATGGTTCTAAATTCCTAATGGAATTTAAATTTCAGAGATTAGTGAGAGGTTAATTTAGAGAACTAGGATTTAGTTCAAGAATCCTAGTGTAAGGATATATTTGGATGATGTTTTAATAGGTAGATCAAGGCCTTAGTAGTGTAATGTGTACTCAGGTGAGATTTCAGGGAAGGTCAGGTGGCCAGTATGAAATTTGGCACATGAATCCATTCGCGTCGTGACCCAATGGTTGTGATGCATTAAATTACAGAAAGTGTGGTCTCACCTAGGAGAGACATGTTACACCATGACCCCAGTATATTTCATCATGATAAAGGTTGGATAAGGGCTAGGTTGTCATCATATGAGGGCCATAATGGGACTTCCCTAGTTATTCTGAGACCTTTTTAGGCAATGGACCACATATTTCCAGAACCCATAAAATCACGTCGCGACTAAGGAACTAAATGGTTTTCTTAAAAGGGGTAGATATGTAATTTAACAATCACCACAGTAATTTATTTTTGGAAAAAATAGATATTTAAAAAATGGTTGTTTTGACCAGATCTTCCACCATTTTTTCATCTTCTTATCCCCTATGGCTATGGGTAATCTGGGTGATGTTATTGTGGTGATTATGCATGATTTTATCCTCATGATTGCTTTTTCATTGTTCTACTATAAATATCTATAATTTGGTTTTGCTTAATCTAGGGATTTGGTAATTATTTACACCATATAATAATGACAATCATCCGATATGATGTGGGTTCTGTATGGTATAGTTAGAGGATGTATCGAGATGTTGAATGTATATCATTACATGGGGTTGCAATGATTTTTTTCTAGACGGATTTTTTTGGTTTTTCATAAATAAAATTAAATTATCTATTGAATTGGTGTTGGTCAATAAGGATTTTTCCGAAGACAGTGTTGGGAATATCCTATGGCCCTTCTGTGGATGGTTGGTTTCACTTTGAGTGTTACAGGAGAATTAGGTGATTTATTAGGTACTTTTTTCTAATTTAATTAAATTTGATGATTAGTTATAAATTTTTATAATTAATTAATTTATATTCCATGGAATGATATAGGGTCTAAATAATTAAGGTGATGCTTGGGAGATCTTGGGCAATGATGAATGATATGAGTTTCAAGGAAATAAATTTTAATATGAGGTAGGTGGTCTTTGAGAATCCCCCTATAGAAACCCAGTATATTTATATTAATGAGATATGTGGTCTCGAAACCAAGGGAGATCAATATTTTATTTGAATGTTTATTTTATACTGCTAGAAGATAGAATGAATTGCAATAATCCATGATAAAACCATGAACTCTATTGGATTCGTCACACACCGATTTTTTGTACTTTGATTGTATATATATTTCTTTAGATAATTAGATTAGGGATGGATCTAAATAAAATTAATGAATGAGTTGTAGAGAACCTAGTGCTAGGTGTCCATAGTGACCTCCTTGTATAAGAGAGTGTTCGATGGTGGTGATTGTTCTGAGTAATCCATGATAGAAATATGAGATGTGTAAGAAGCATTGGGATATATGATTATTTATTGGGGGAGATTATTCCTTCCCCACTAACATGTGAGGGTCAGGGTGGGTAGACCCTTGGTAGTTTGATGATATTTTTAGTTAGTGGGAAAACCTAGGATGGCCATGGTATATAAGATGGGAATTATTCAACATCTCTTAAGTGATTCTCGTATGTCTTTCCCTATGAGGTTAGCAATTCTTTGTGATGTTTATGACAATTATGGTGGATGTTATACCCTTTGAGTGAGGGGGTATTATTGATATATGGGTTTTATATCAAAGAAACCATGGTTGGTGTCTTTGACATTATGATACCTAGGGGACCTCTATGTGTGACTGATTGACACATTAACCCTAGAAAGGGTTTGTGTGGGGTGATAAGTTTCATCAAATTTGGGTTTCACTATAAAACACAAAGGTCTATAGTGAAAACCTGATATAATTGTAGTGATAGGATGTATTACTCTATTGAGAGGTCATCCTAGTGAATTTCTAACATGTTTAGGGTGGAGGCCAACTCATGTGGTGTGTGATGAGAGGTTTGGGTAAGTGAGTGTTCCCCAGGATTGTTTATATATATATATATATATATGTGATATGACTAAGGTTATATGGTGTAATATCATATGTTCTTGAGGTACCTCCTTCTAGGGTGTGTTTTCCCTCAGATTATATGTGATTTATTTCATTATAAATGCATGTAAATGTAGAGTTAGGTATTGGGGATGATTTGTATATTTGGGGAATGAGGGTCTGATACCTAGTTCTTGGTAGTAGATGTGACCACATGTTGAATGAACTTTCTTATGGTTCTAGTATGGGAAATTACCATGTTTGTTATTATATTCTGGGGAAGGATATGTTTTCCCCTTATGGTTTCATATTTTCTAGTGATGGATATATTTCCTCTGATTGGTTTCTTATGTTTTTAGGATGGGTTTATTTCCCCTAGATTGGTACTTATTCTAAGAGACTCTCTATAAATGGGAAAAGTAGGTTTCATATTTAGATACTAGTTATGGTTTGGTTCTTGGTCGCCTTGGGGGTTTATGTGACATTATCATAGACATCCAACATTGGAGGATGTTGTTATAGTCTATCTATCGTGTCAGATTGGAACCCCAAGATCAATATTGGTTATTTTTTTCAATTTAATAGTTTATTATTGTTTATTTATTCTGAGAATATCACATTTTCATGCATCGTACTTTCATGTTATGTAGGTGGACATGTTAGTGTTCCCTACAGAGTTGTACTAAAAACCTACTTGGGTATCCATGACACATGGGTATCAGATAATATATCATTGTTTATTAGTTCATGTAGGATTGAGGAAAGAAGTATCTTGATTGAGAATAATAGCTCGAATAGTGCTGTAAATTGGTAATTGGTGAGGATATGTATGGAAGTAGATCATTAATGATTTATTATGATGATTATTATTAATTTTATCATGTATCTCTGATCATCACATTAGGTTGTTAGTTGTTTTTTATGTATGACTATGATTTTTTCTGAATGTATGCTTCAACGTGAAATTTTTTATACCATGATTATTATTTATTTATTCTATGTTCTCTAAACTTCTTTGGTTCTGGATGTTTTTTGGTAATTTTATTATTATTCATACTCTAATATGGGGTATAGTATTCCTTTGGATACAGATTAGTCCCCCACTAATAGTTGAAAGCCTCTAGCATATGGGGATGCATACCTGTGGTCATGTGGTGACCACTAGTCTAGGAAACAAAGCATTTTTTCAGAGAAACATGGGATTGTGCATTTGTATAGGGTAACTTTTTTTATTTTGGTACTTCTATTTGGGGAAATGATAGAGTGGTTATTTTGAATTTTTTGGGGATTGTGATATACCTTAATTAGGTGTGTCACAAACACCTTTCTCAAATTGATTCATAGGTTAGAAAATATCAAGGATTTTTGTTCTTGGTCTCTTATTTTACAGTTGTACGATATCAATTCACATGACACACATGGGTATTATATTTAAAATTGATTAGTTTTTTCTATTTTCCCATTGGTTAGAGGGTTATGTGCATGCATGCATTTTGTAATGTTAGACTCAAATGACATTAGAATTCTTGTTTTTCATTAATATAATTGGTAATGAGCATTCAAATATTTAAATTTTCAAAAATAACATATATGATTTTTTCTGATATAACATATTGGTGTAATTCCACTCATCTATACTACAATGTATTTATTTAATGAATGGTCATTTGGATTATACTGAGGGATTCCATATGATAGTGAATATGTATCCCTTTAGTTTAAGGGATGTGTATAAAAACATATAGGGATGTTACAAACATTAAATTCCATGGTTAAAACCCTCTTATTAGTGGTTATAAATATTTATGGTTATTTAAAATATTTACAAAACCCTATAATGATTTTTCCTATATAGATTCATGGTGGAATTATTCTTTACCAAACTGTAGTATTATGGTATTCTCGACAACAATCATCTTCAGATGATGTAGTTTTGTGTGTGTGTTGATTGATAATATCATTTTCCTTGATAGGGTTAGTTTGCTATGTAGATACAAAATGAGAATGGGTTCCAATAGAGGTTTAGTGTTTTGACCTGTGATGCTAGTTAGTTATATCTGAGAACCCTACTGTGGGTGTTTTGAAACATGATTTTCCATGTTATTTTGACACGAGAGTAAAGTTTTGCCCCTATATTTTCATCTATATGAGATATGATTTATGGTATTGGTGGAAGATCCTAGTGACTTTTAGGCATTGCTTGAGATAATAGCGAGCTAGGTATTTTGGTTGATATGAGAAGTAATATACATGGGTATGTTAAGAAAGGAGTTATCCCAAGTTTGTGAGTTATTTAGATATGGAAATATTCAATTGAGGATTTAGTTTATGATATTGATGAATGGAAGGTTTTATAGGATATATGGTATAGGTGTGTTGATTCCTAGAGTTACAAAATGAAAATCACATCAGGTGGTTTAGTATTGAGGTATAGTTTTAAAGTGTATGATCTGTATGATTCTTGAAAATATTGGTTTTAGACATGGTATCTCAGTTATATAGAAAGTAGTTATACAATATAGGTATATAAATTATATATAGATCATATGTTTACACATCTGATTTTGAGATGATGTAAGAGTGAAAAGTGATTGTGTGATTGGGATTTGTATAAGAGATACACCTTGGGCTTATTAGAAACGATCAAAATACTAATTCTAGAAAGATGATATCGATATGCTGTGTATCATGGTATGTGTTTAAGTATATGATCCTAGGATTTATAGGATGTGACATGATATTTTATCAGATATATAATCAGGTAGGGTGGCACTAGGGTGTGGACCAGCTTAGGTAGGCTTTATTTTGATAATGGGGATTATTGAAAATCATTATATAGGGAGACTAGTGCGGTGAAAAATGGAGAATGTGAATGGTTTTGTAGGCTTGTTTCACTTGAAATAGCTTTTTAATACTATGTTTTGATCCATGGTAGATGGTGTGAAAACCATAGTAGTGTGGGTCATATTATGCAATCAGGTGGTGTGGGGGAGTATACCCTCTAGATTCTAATGAAATTTAAATAGATTGGTGATAATCCATGTGTAGGTCAAAAAACAATGGTTTTGTTAGATTTTTGTCCAGATTTTCTTCCTATGAGTTTTTGTGAAATGGGAAATGTTTCAATGTTGTGGGAGTTTACATCATAAATGGATTGAGTGTTTTAGCATGGTCAATTTGGGTTTGAACCATGATATTAGTTGAAAAGTTATTAAGCATGGATACGTAGAAGAAACAAATGTTTAATATTTGATTTAGTTCATATGGAACTCGTGGAGAAGGATAATGAAATCCATACAGTAGGGAGTGCATTACTATTCAATGGAGGTTGTGACTCTCATTATGGAAGGAATTTCCGATGGTTCAAAGGATGAAATTTCTAAAGACATGGGAAAAATAGGTGATTTATATTTTATATTTTTCACTTAGTTATGTGTGGGATAACAACATATAGTCACAATGTGTAGTAATGGAGAGTGTGGTTCATGGATGTGTGACCCCATGTCAATATTATTGTAGGTGTGAAAATAATGGATGTAAGATGGTCAAGGTGGAAATAGACGTCAATGTGTAAGAAACTTCAATCTATTCGGTTCTGTGGTGGATACAATATGTGAGATTTGGATGTTATTTTGTATGATTCTTGTCCATGATATTTGGAATATTATTATTCTTTAATGTGATCATAGGGAAAATCAAATTGACAGTGTTCTGATTATATTGGTGATATTATTGAAATTATTTTGGTTGTTTGATGATCTAACCATTGAATCAAACATAGTTTTAGGTTAAACCTTTTTATAGGTGTTTTGGTGATCTAGTAATTATTATTTTTTGTTAAGGTGTCAAGATCAGGTGAAGATATAACATGTGTTTGGGGTAGGTCAATCATTTTTTTAGATATGGTGGTAAAGGAGGCATGAATGGTATTTTTTCATAAGAATGGGTGTGGTGAGATACAAAATTAATGAAGTGTGCTATTAGGCCATTGAGAATTTATTTTTAATAAGAGATTCCAATAGTGGGGATCACTATGATTAAAAATTAGACCTTATGAGTAGAGTCTTATATTGGGGATCTCAATAAGACTATAAATTATTTGATTAATGAATATATAGTTTCTTGATAATGATAGATTATATTTAATAAAATCTCTATGAATCAATTATGATAATAAGAAGGTGGATCTAGTTTTGATGAGCACGGTGCCTTGTGTTAACATTTTTACTAAGGAAGCATTATCAACATTCCAGAGTAATTTATGATGATACAATCCTAAATTAATATCCATGATAGGAATGTATCAATGGATAATTATTATTTGGAATTATCATGGATGGGAATAGATATATTGGGGATGTTATAAAAACCAGGTGCCTTTTTCATTATTGAATTCTTGAGTGAATTTTATTTTTTGAATTTGGTGGTGGTTTGTTTTGTGAACTAGGATTCATATTAGAAGTTTTAGAGTTATAAAAGATAAATATGGTTGTTTTTAGATTAAGATTAAGGCACTAATGGTGTTATGGGTTCTTGGGTGAGATTTAGATAATGTTTGGGTGGCCTTTCTGAAATTCAGCACATAGAGCTAGTCACAACATGATCCTCATACCATGCTATGACATACTGAAGTATGGGAAGACTTTCCTGAGTGGGGCCCAACGTGCCTCAACCTTGGTGGATCATGGAGTGGTTGAGGTGAGATGAGTTTTATGGCCTCTCCCTGGGGTGGAAACATAGTGACCTCCTGGTGTTTTCCACAAACTTGTTGGTAGATGGAGCACATCACACCACAAAAAGTAGGATCATGCAGCGAACAAGATGCTTACATGTTTTTAAAAAAGTTGTAGAATGGTAATTTACTAGTTGACCACTTGGGTTTTTAGGTGAATATAGGTTCTTAGTGGGGGACATTATACCATATAAACTCCCTCCCCTTCCTCTTATTATCCTTCATGTATAAGAGTGATATTAATAGTGCTTTGTGGCATTATTTGGTAGTTTATCCTCTTTCTATCATTACTTTGGTTACCTCTGATTTTGGAATGATTTGGATAGATATTTGGAACTGATTTACACCAGATCATGTTGAATTTTTTTTTGACATGATGAGGATTTCGTATTAAATAGTTAGAGGATGTCACGATATAATAAAAACACTTTGTTTCATGTCGTTCTGATGAAATTATGTTTCCCAATGGGTTTTTATGTTTTTTTCCAAAATTAAATTAAATTATTTCTTAAATTTGAGTCATTTGATAGTTATCATTCCTATGATAGTGTCTTGATCACACCATGGACCTTTCTGGAATAGTTAGTTGCAGTTTTTGAACAATAGACGCACCATATGAGTTATTAGAAAATTATTCTAAATCTAATTAACCAAGATGATTTGTTATAAATATTTATAAAAAGTAAATTTCACTTTTTTGTCTTGATATAAGTTCATGGGAATTGATTAGATGATTATATGGGATTGGGTAAGGATGGAAAATCTATTTTTAAAGTGAGTGTATTTTTGATGAGGTTGGATTTAATTTATAATATCTCAATGGAAATTAAATTTATTTATATGAATGTGATATGTGGTATCACCAATATTAGAGACCATCCTTGTAGTTATACAAAAAGTTTAGTACTTACCATGGATAGAATAAAGTTTTAAAGGATATTTGTGAACCTTCAACACAAATTGATTCCTCGATCACCAATGGTTGAGGCCATGATTATAAATATGTTTTAAGAGACACATAGACTTTGGAAGGGTATAAATGAAATAAATTAATAAGATATAGCATCACTGGTGTTAAGTTCCATAAATGTTCACATTATATAGGATAGTGTTGTAAATAGTTTGTTGTACAGAGTAGGAAATTATGGAACTGTGAGTTGTCTTATGTCGATATGATAGATGATTAGAAAGTTGGGTGAGTGTTCCTTCAACACTAGAATGTGACTTCTTGGGTGGGTAGACCATGGGTAGTTTGATGACAGGTTAGGCGAGTAATACAATCTAGGATAGACTTGGAATACCCGATGATAATTATTCCATCTCTCTTATGTAATTATCATATGGATTTACCTATGAGGATTTTTAGACCATGTGATGTTTTTAATGATCTTAGGGGATAATATATCCTTTTAGTGATAGGCTAGGCCCAAGAGATGAGTATGCGATTGAGGAACCAGGTTGGGTGTTCATGATATGATGAGACTAAGGGGACTTGAATTACTACCCCCATGACACATTTACCCTAGTGAGGGTTAATAAAAGATAGTTGGTATTTTCAACTTTGGTTGGAACCTTAGTTCATTATGGTTGATGGTGTGAGCCTCAGATGGTTTTAGTGACTAAATGGGTTTCTTGATTGAGAGGATTATCTTGAAAATTCATATTATCATCATACAGGAGGCCAATAGTTTGGTGTGTCATGAGAGGTTTTGGGAAGAGGGTGTGACCCAAGTTTGATTATATTTTTATTTATTTATATTTATAAAAATATTATATATGATTTGATTGAGATTCATGGGTGGGATACCATGGGTGAATGTAATAGCTAGTTCATGTGTGAGTTGTGTCCTACGAAAATATGTGTTTTATTAAATTATTAATTCATAAAAAAGTGTAGTTAGGAACATGGGAATATTTTTTTATACATATAATCAAGGAATAATAACTAGTTATAGGTAGTGGATTAAAAATTGAGGTGAATGAACTTTATTATGGTTTTGTGAGGGAGGATACTCTAAGTGGTTTTATTATGTTCCATATACGATATGGTAATATTTATTCAGTATAGTTTATTTTGTTCTAAAGATGGGTATATTTCCCCTAAGTGGCTTTGTATGTTACGGGGATGGGTTTCAAACATTAGAATATTTCCATTAAAATGTGTTCTAGGTTCATACAAGAGGACACAACATGTTTTCTTCTATGAAAGGTTATGATAAGAGATTTTACCCTATGTTGTTTATATATATTTTTTATTTAATAAAGGTTTTTTGTAGGGATACCTTGTGTGCATGTGGTACCTGATTTTGGGGTGAGTTGTGACCCCTAAGCATATTATTTTTATTTATTTATGTATTCAAAAAGATATGGATTCCGTCATTAGAGAATGTGTGTATATTTGGGTAATAAGAGACTAATTCTCGATTTAATGTATGGGATTCCACCTCATGAGCACATAAAATTTTTTATGATTCTATGATAGAAGATACCCTAGGTGGTTTCAGTATGTTCTGATTATGGGTATATATCCCTTTTATGTTTACTTCTGTTCTAGGGATGAGTAAATTTCCCCCAGGCCGCTTATTATGTTATGGGGACATTTATATTTCCCTCAAGTGGTTACAAGTGCTCAAAGGAACTCTAACACTAGTTGAAGAAGGTTGGATATTCAGATAGTAGTTTGCGGTAGGAATTAATCCCTTAGGTGGTTGATGTGACATGTTCAGAGACATATGATACAGGCCAAACTAGTTATAGTTGATCTTGTGTTCCATGTCAACATGAAGATCAATGGTGGTTATTTATTTAAATTTCTATATTTTATTATTATTTATTTATTCTGGACATATCACATGTACTTACACTACACTTAATGGTTCTATTTGGAATCACGTTGTTGATTCCCTGCTAAGTTGTAATCACACACTGCTCAGGTGGCCATGCATCTTGGGTACCAAAGAAGATATCATTGTATGTAGGTCCAGGTAGGTAAGAGTCCAAGAGTAGCATGAATGTGTTGTGTAGCTCAGTTGGAGTTGGGGATTAGGATAAGTTGAGGTATGAGGATAGAAATAGAGACTCAATGTGTTTTTTATTTATCTTTAATTTGTAATTTACTTAATTGGTAAAAAAATTTATATTGGTATGGCCATGATTCTTTATGAATATTTACTTAAGAACTTTTTATAGCATGATTATTATTTATTTCTTCTATATACTCTGATTATTATTGTTTATGGATTTGTTTTGTTTTTTGGATATTGAACACTATGATTTAGGTGTATAGTCTTCACACAATAACACCCCAGACCCCTTTTACTAGTCTGCAACCTTTGGTGTATAGGGAGTAACATTATAGGTCATGTGGAAGAAACTTGTTTGTGAGACATTTGAGTGTTTTGGGGTGACGGTTTGTTACACCAATGATATTGTATTTTAAATTGTTTTTTATGATAAAAATTTAAATGAAAGTCACAATTGTGTGGGGAGATAGTAATAGGGGTTATATATTGTATATCTTATAATTTATTAACCTTCCCCCATGATTGTATCCCTCTATATACCTTATTGTAACCCTCTATTCAATTTTATGAAATTAGAAATATTCATCCTCTCATTTTGAATTGTTCCTTTAATAAAATGTTATGTTTAATCTATCCCAATCTTATCATATTTACCATTTCCTCATTTTATCCCTCTTAGTTCATTCATGTAGGATTTATGGGTGGTTTTACATTTGATTTTATTCTATTTTTTATTTTTTTGGGGTACTTATCTATCATATATTTCATGGAAAATTTATGTTATATTGATGACCTATTTACTTATAATCAAAAAATTAATATTATGTAGTGAAATTGGGATAGGTAACCCCAATTTCACTAGAGTGTTTTGTAAAATTAGTGTGATATGTTCTTATATTAATTTATATATTTTATTATTTGGACATTGATTTTTCTAAAAATATTTTAATATAGTGGAAAATTTAAATACTTGAAATAAAATTTAGGGGGTTAAATATTTCTAAATTAAATTTTTATAAATTTTTAATAGAGTTTCCATTTAACGATTAGTTGCAAATTGATGAAAAATAATTTGATGGGATAAACCTAGACATATATGATCTTCATAGTATTGTTTCAGGTGGATGAATTTTTTTGAGTAAGATATATTCTTAAGATATAATCAATGAAATAATTAGGAATTTTTAGTATAATATTTATCACTCCAACCATTGTACCCAACTCAGTATCAAATTCAGAATTTCACATAGCCTCATAAATGTCCTCATATTTCCTGTGGTTGATAAATAGTTCTGAACTGCTAATGGATGATTTTCCCTCAATAAAAAAACAAATATATTTTTTCCCAAATTATCAAAAATATGAAATGTTGTATCAATAAATTGAATAAATACAGTAACCTTATAAACAAAGAAGAACATTTCCCACATATTATTAGATGGTACTTATATTTTAACATGAAATCTAATCAATCCCACATTCCTGATCCTATGAAATCTCTGAAACATATATAAATACAAAAAAAATGACTGATTAAACAATTTCATCTAAATAATATTGTATTATATGATATAAATATAAAATCTTAATGTAAAAATGAAAATGGAATTACATAAATATATTAAAAATAATCCATGGGTGAGATCATCTACTTCCTCCCACCAAAATTCCCCAAACCCAAAAAATTGGGTGATTCACTTGTTAGAAAAATTAAAATAGGGATTTAAGATGCTAACCATTAACTAAAAATCTATGGCTAAATTTGAGCTGAATTATTTAGGTTTGAGGTGATTGTAATTAAAAATAAAATATCCCCAAAGTAATCCCAAAATTTCCCATTCAATAAAGAACCCTATAATATCATTTTTTTGAAGAAATAAATAATATTTTAATAAAATACATTTTAATATAATTATATAAATAAAATTAACAAGTGAACATGCATACATTATCAAACACAACAGCCACAATTATCATTATAACATAAAATCATTAAGTTAAAATCAACCAAAAATTCTTTGTTCACCCCACATGCAATGATATGCATTCAAGAGCATCAAAAAGGATAAAACAAATATTGGGTAAACTCACAAGGACAAAAACCACCAACATACCATACTAATATCATAATTTTTTGGGGGTACCTGATTAAAAACAACTTACTATTCTAGAGTATAAAATCATTGAAGGTAAATATTTAATCCAAAAATTTCCCTTCAACTTCTTATCCATATAGATTCAAACACATTAGGAATTATAACAAAAAATACCTCACAATTTAATCTACGGGGTTACCAAAAATATAATGGAAAATTCCCACTCATACATATTATTTATAACCTATTTTGGAAACCATATGAATAATAAATATACAACTCAATTAATTAATTTAGAATTCACCAAAATAAACTCCTATGAAACTCCCTTGGAAATCACATTCAACTATGGGAGAAAAGGTGGAGGGGTTGAAATCCTTTACTATATTTGGTTGAAAATACATGGGAGGGTGGTGGAGAATGGTTTTCTATTGTTTGTTTACTTATAATAACAATATTAATGACAATAAAAAAATACATGATGGTAATAAATCAAGAATATACAATGCATTTGGGGATTCGACCATGCGACACACCCGAAACATCCCCCAAACCAAATAAACCACACAAAAAGATGAGTATATATATATACTAGTTATAGGTAATTACAAACAATAAACAATACACACACCTAGGTACCCCATTAGATTTTTTTTCATCCCTCCCAATAATGAATTGTAAGCACCCACTGGACCTGTTTTATTATATATATTTATGGTTTGAAGCCCCAAGATCATGAGGAAATTAAGGTCCCAAAAAAATGTGGAATAAAGGTACCTAACGATATAACCAAAAGAATTAGTGAGAAGCCTACATCAGGTCATTTTTTCAGTCTACACATTATGTCACCCCATGTGACTAGTCATC
Organism: Viscum album; assembly: GCA_963277665.1. Classification (NCBI taxonomy): domain Eukaryota; kingdom Viridiplantae; phylum Streptophyta; class Magnoliopsida; order Santalales; family Viscaceae; genus Viscum; species Viscum album. Next base: position 356,169 of record CAUJRU010000447.1, on the reverse strand, counting down.
AAATCGTGTTACTAGTATGAGATCTTTCCTGACCGCACCCCTATATGAATTGTTTTATTTTAATTAATTATGACACATTATGGAATGGAACCCCTCCATCCCACCATATAGATATATGTGTGAAGAGTTCCAAGTGATAAGTGAAAACATACCCATTCCCCATTTCATCAGCCCACCATGGCGAAAACTATATTGAACCCCGTCTATATCACCTACTTGTTAGGCTATGTCGTTACACAATTACCACATAGTAAATAGTTATATTTTTAGTAAATCCATAATAAAAAAATAAAAATCTATGAGGGGATTAGTTTATTTTATAGGAATCATCATTCCTACCCACTTTTAAATCTTCCAGCTTGATGGTGCATTTGTGTCACCATATTGCACTGAAATCATGTTGCACTATGTGGTTCTCCTAGTTCCACCATATATTTAATTTCCTATGTATTATGACTTAAAATATCCATGTTAGAAATGTCTATGATAACCCATAGGTATAATAATCTTGCAATAAATATAAATTTGATTTTTTATTCATTTATCGTCATTGGACTAAATTGGAAAACAATCATGTCCTTGGATCTTCAATAGACATATATAATTCATTCGACTACACTATACTAAAACCATATATGTCACCCAAATACCATTTACAAAACCTAATGTTGACTATAAAATGCTAAAACTACTCCATAGATCACCTCAACTGTCTATCAACACTATCAAACTTCATAGAGAAAATCCCTCCCTGAACTCCAATTGATTTCATTACCCATAATTCATGTTCTCATATTAACATAGACTAATAATAACATTATTTAATATATGATCCACCTCACTCACACATTACAATTATGTAAGGACACAACTAATAACTACTTGCGATTAATTTTCACTAAACACACTTCATGGATCTCTTATCAATCATATCAATGTTTTCACATGCATTATCAGGACCCATGCCCTTTGGAAACCCCTAATGGTATGGGTAACAAGTCTAACTTCCCAACCTCCCATAGTGCCCAATATACTAAATCTACTGACGTGGGTCAAACCAAATTCCTACCCATCCTAACATCCCATAGGGTCATAAATCTCATGTTATAATCGTTCTATATCCACAACAACATATCCATGCATAATCAACACATCACTGGAAATAATAATATGGTGTATGCATATGAAGGAAATCAACCTCATTCCCTCCTCCTACTGTGAATCACCCCCACTATACATACCACATCATCATCAATTATCCATCACATATGTATCCATCACAATAGGGTACCATGAACATAAAGGAAATAAACCTTATACCCTCCTCCTACTATTCATGATCCCCACTATATACCGATAGAAAAATTTACCATTCTTGTTGACGCTTCTTTTCGTCACATTGTCTAAAATAATGGAAAGGGAAATGACGTAGCACAAATTGATTCATCCTTTGAAGAAAACATCAAAAATCGACAAAGGCATGAACAAGGGATCAAGAGCACATGTTCCGCGCATGTTCTATCACTGTCGTGCAAGTCTACTTGCACGACGCATGATGGTCGTGAAAGTCACTCGAGCGACCTAAGTGATAACCGCCCGAGGTCTTCTCTTGCCTATAAATAGACCCTGTGGAACCCCCATTCGAGGATGATTGTTTTTTTCCAGAAACTCAGATTCGAGCTCCCGACACCCTAGCCTCTTCTCAAAGCTTCCGAAGCACTTCTAAGGTAATTTCATACAAAGAACAGAAGATAAAAAGAGGGGGAGGAAGGCCTAAGTGTTAAAACTCATCAACACTTGTGTGCCTGAGTGGCCATCCCTTAAGGGAAAAGGCCACACTTGCGCGCCGCCTTACTCCTTCAATAGAACTTGCACACCCCTCTTCTGGAAGAACCTCAAGAGAATTATAAAGGCTTTAATCAAGAGTCGCTCAAGTATTACCCTTCTGGTTAACCATCGCGCAAGTACCATATATGTCGCATAGGCATACCTGCGCGACCAGGACTTGCGCGCCCACGCAGTACATACGCGCCTACCAGGACTTGCACGCCCCTGCCTTTTTGGGTGCCCTTCTTGCCCATGTCACCCCTCTTAAGCCATTCCACATCTCCTATTCGAGATTCAATCTTTAAGACACTCTTCAAATCCATTTATGGCATGATTTCTTGATTTGGATTCCTTATCTGAAAGGAACTCTGTGGAATATCTCTCAAAACCTAATGATTTATACATCTTTATGTCACTAAAAATTGAGATTTCATTCATTCAACCTCATCCTTTAAGATGAGAGAACCTCTTAACCTGGGCCTCCTTTTCAGTAATAATCCCTAGTCATAATTATCAAATCTGGGCATCCTCCTTAGGAGTAAGCCCCAACCACAATTATTTTAACCTGGGCTTCATTTTCAGGAGTAAGCCCCAGTCTCAAACATGGGAATCCTCCTTAGGAGTAAGCCCCAACCATAATTCTCTTAACCTGGGCTTCCTTTTCAGGAGCAATCCAGAGTCTCAAACATGGGTATCCTCCTTAGGAGTAATCCCCAACCATAATTCTCTTAACCTGAGCTTCCTTTTCAAGAGTAAGCCCCAGTCTCAAACATGGGAATCCTCATTAGGATTAAGCCCCAAGTCCCTTAATTTTTCAAATCTCTTAACCTGGGCCTCCTTTTCAAGAGTAAGCCCTAGTTTTAATATCTCTTAACTAGTCCTAATTTACCTTTTATATGGGATTTCTTTTCAGAAGTAAAACCCAATCATAAGTCCTCTCCTAATTTGGGCCTGTTTTTCATGAGTAAGCCCCAAGTTAGAGTATTTAAAGTCTCCAGGAAGCATATATACCTTTATGGACCCTGCTTCTGGATTTCTTCCCTAAAGTAAATCCTAAGCTTCATTTATCTGGGCAGTCATACATACATAAGCCCCACGTTATTTTTTATGATTGCATCTTTCATGGCACAACTGTCTAGTTTTTACCAATACCTCTTGTTTCTCACATCAAGCATGACTCATGTGAGCTTAGAGTGTAAAAGTAATTATGACATCCTTATTTGAGCCATCAATCATAAGCATCATACTCCCTTACTTGAACTATGTGGGTTATGCTTCCTTTTCTAAACAAAGGATACATAGGTAGCCCATCTGTGGGTTCGATCCCAACTCTGAAATAATCCATGTCCTTCTGAATGTCAATAAACTTCAAGTCCCCACTGAGTGGCTTTAAAACCATCATGGTCATCATAATGACCAAGAGACTTCTATATAAATGTGTCGAAGGGTACCATTGACCAAGAATCTCTAATAACACAGATGATTCTCTATCGATGAAGAACCTCGAATACATATAAAAGATTCTATAAATTTCCTACATATCGATCATTGATTGTCAGATCTAAAGGAAAAATCATTTTATATTTGTTAATGTAATAAGGATTCACGAACATAAATTAAATCTATAAAGGGAGTCCCGGAGTAGAAAATAATTCCCCTCAAAATGGTGTGATGAGTTCGACCTCCCATCATCTCGACCAATGCAAATTCCTAAAACTCATCAGTCCATAAACTAATGAGCATCTACCTTTGGAAAGTAGGTCTGAATGGATGTGGAATCATTGGATGTTTCCGGTTCTATGAACAAACCCGTTAGAAACTGATCGGAATGTTTGAACCTCCCATCAAAAGGAGGTCATCCCCGAAATCCGAGGGAAACAAAAATGGTGAACCTGACATGAATCATTAACCAATTTAAAATGATGCTTTGCTTATTTGTTAGGCCCCTATTTAAAACTCAATGAGAGGTCCAACAAAAACAATCATTGACAAATGTGCTAATCCAAAAGATGTAGTGGATGAATTTATCTTGGTTATGTCTGTTATATCAAACAGGCACTCTTTTCCAAGATCTTCTGCATTTCTAGAATGGCTGCTCTCAAGTTCACACCTGTGAATACTGCTGCTGCAAATGCCACTACTGCTACTCCTGTTGGATCATCGTCCGTTCTAAGGACAATATCACCAACTCAGCGTCTTCAATGCGGGGTATCAAACACGCTGGTTAAGGAGTACCATCAACACGGTACCATCCCAACTCAGGAGGCTTCCCAACAATCCCTCCAAGTAAACAACTTATATCGGTCATTCGGAAAATGATGACCAGTGATCAAGAAATAGGCGGTGCTGACTACCGTCTCCAACCGTTTCAGGTTGTTATCCCCGAAACGCAATCACCATTCGCTCCCTTATTCTGGGGAGTGAATGAGCAGGTCCCTCAGGACCTTAATTCAAACAAACATGAGTCCTTCCTGAGGGCTCCCACCAACAATCGCCACCAAAATCATGCGGTAGTGCGCCCTCAACATGATGAGGGTACCGACTCCAGGAGTTCAGCTCAGCTTCCTTGAACACGAGCAAGTAAGATGAACCACCAGAGGTGGAATCCGGTCAATAGTGAGAAGGTTCTCATCTCTTCCATCTCCAGAGAAGTCCACCAACCTAATTTGGTGGCAAGCAACGAGCGGGAACATACACCTGCTCGTTTTAATTCCGTTGTCTAGCAGACTCGTCTGGCAGCATCCCGCCAATCCCGCCAGGAAATTCCAGCGGAGTACTATAGGAAGGAACATACACCTGTTTATACATCATCAGCTAGTCACCAGGCTTGTCTGACTACATATGATGGATCTCGTCAACCACGTTTGGCGAAGTGCAATCATCAGGCACATACACCTACTAGTATTCATCAAGCCTATCAACAGTCTCGGTTGGTAGCATTCGGAGAAGTTAGTCGGAAAGCCCCGACAACAAATAGGAGGCAGACTCAACTCTCTGCCCCCACACTTGTGTATTGTCAGGATTCACTGACAGGAAAAGGAGGACAGGAGTTGGCACAAACACCTACTCCAAGACCGTAATGGATGTATATTCCCGTTCCGGCACCTGAACTCACCAAGAATATTCTATCAATGGTGAAAGAGCAGAAGCAAATCCCTGCTCATATTCTGGATGCCTGCCAGGATATTATAACAACTTCAGCGGCATCTCAGGGAAAGACACATAAATCTATCCCTACCAGTGGAGTGACACATCAAAAATTCACTCCGAAACAAACACACACATCTGTTCCAGTACAAGAGGGTTGTGGGGCATACTCCCCCATATCATACGGACAACCAAGTCAGGCACATACACCTGATTTGAGTAGAGATCTTCAGCCTAACCTGGCCATCTTTCCTGATCAGGCATATACACCTGCTCAGAGTAGCCACTTTCGTCAACAAGTGGTTTCCAAGGCAAGTAAGAAGGCGTCTAAGAAAAAGACCCGCCCCGCACAATCATGAGATCAAGAGCCAATATGTAACAAGGCATTTTTCAATGCTAGAGTTCTTGAAGCCCTCATACAATTATCTGTTGAAATTCAAGATTCTACTCCCTCATTTCCCAATAGTGGGAACATTAATTCTGAAGGTCTTCAACAGAAACTTCCTCATGAAGGATTGCTTCATGACAATTTGGTCGATCTCGAAGTTTCATCTTCAGATGAGAGCCACACGAACCCTTTGTGTGGTCAGAAGACCAAGGAGAAAGAGATATCATCTTTTTCTATAACCCATTATGGTGGTCCTTCCCATGATGATGAATTTCGCTACAAAAGTCCTCTCCGCAGTAGTGATGCACATTGCCCGGAAAATGCTCCAGTGGAAAATGTAGTTCCGAGAAAGCCCTCTTCTCTTGAGGCACTTTCAAATGCGAAACTAGTCATGTCTGAAGCATCATCGCTAGCAGGTGAAATACTTTCTCAATCAGAAGATAGCCCGGGGTGTAGGTCATTCTCCGAACCACCCCTAAGTCATGCATCTTCTAGTTTGATCAATGATTTCTCTACCAATCCTGTTGAATCCAATGAAGCAACAAGGAAACACAGACTCTGGTCAAATCAGGTAGAAGAATATTCATCAAATGACAAAGAGGAAATGCTGAACATGAGAAAACAACTAGCGAAAGGTGAAGTGCCAGTCATGTTTTGGCCTCTGGCTGACTCTTAGTATAATATTCCAAAAATGTTGACAGAAGATGAAATTCATGATATTTGTCTCAACATATGGAAAACTCTTTGTCAGTTGAAAAAGAAAGTATTATCTTATGATGAATATGAAAATCATCTTAAGATAATAGAATGGTTACAACGTCAGATTGATTTGGCATCTCTATCAGTCTCTCAATATCCGAAGGATGCAAAGTAGAAGAGAGCCCTTCAACGTTCATGCCTTGGCGCACTAAGAAGATTGCCTCAGTTAATCGCCAATGCCCCATCTGGTATTCATGTCAGAGGATGGGGTGTTCATGGAGCACTACATTTCATGGTGCTCTCCAGTCAGCAAAGCCCGCCGAAAATGGTCTCATGCAATGTTATTTCCCATGACCGACCACAGTCAATGGGCTTTGTTTGTAATCAAAATCTTTCCCAAGAACAGGCTTCAACTAGTTCCTCTCAAAATCAAGAATACAGAGAAAAAGTTGTTGAATTACTCTTGCATCAAGCAAATGAGAATATTAAATAGGCCTCTCATTTGGAGCAAGCACGCCACTGAGTGACAGAAGTGTCAGAAATCATCCAATGGTCTTTTGAATCGGGGGATAAAAGCGGATACAAGTTAATGCATCCAGCTAATTTCTGGACTACGGTTTGCAAGATCAGGAGGACATTCAAGAAAGTCTCAGACATAGCATGTCAAGAACCACCCCAGCATGCCAGACTGGGGACTCTTTTAAACCAACCCTCGGAATCAACAAATAGGATTCCAGGAGTTGAGCGAGAACAGTAGGAACAACCCCAGTCCACTAGATTGGAGACTTTTTAAAATAATCAATACCTTCCTCAGAGAAAGTTGGTCTTTTCTCGATTGGGGAAGAAACCTCAAGAGGAATGAAGAGCCAAATTATCAGGAGATTCCCTCCAAATTACGGTTCGTCAAGAAGATACTGAGGGATCGAATCAACAAAAGGCAATGTCTCATCAAAGACATGGAAGAAGACAATATCACAGAAATACTAATAGAAGAGATGCGATGAGTTATGCATCAATTAATGTCATCAATGTTGTTGTTGCGGATCCACCAGATGAGGTTCACTCAGCGGACTCAGATGAAGAGGTTCCTGCTCAAGAAGATGTACGCACCGACACAAATGAAGAAGGTGTGCATACACGAAGTCAAAGTATTACTCAGAACCTAGGTAATCTTTCAAGTAACCCACTTCCCCCTCTCCGAAAAGGATCCAACAAAGGTAAGGGAAATAACCAGGTTACATATCCTTCCTCTGGAGAAGGTCAATATCTCTCACTAGAGCAAAGGTTTGCACAACATGAGGAAGAAATGAAGGAATTAAGAAGGTTGAATGCAGAACTAATTCAGAGTAGTCTTCTTCTTAAGCATGCTGGAGTCAGTCAGCCAAAGGAATTTGTTGTAGCTACTGAGATGGATCAAGAATATCCTACTCTATTAGTACACCCTCACAGGTCTGATCCTACGGGTCAAGTGCAACAACAGTTGGCAGTACTACCATCAGTTGCAGCACCAATCGCCACATCTGTCCAAGCTCCAGTCATTGCACCTACCCAAGTCCATGTTCAACTGGATGTTTCTCAAAAGTTAATAACTAATATTAAGTCATTAACAGCTCGGTTAGAAACTATGGAAGGGAAATGTGTGCAAGTTCAACCAGAAAAGAAATTTTACCCTGAATGGGTAGATTCAATTTCTCCTCCATCCAGTTTTGGGAACCCTGTATTCCCTATTTTCAATGGATCAGGTGATCCTGAATAGCATTTGACGCATTATGTGTCTTGTTGCGATCCTATGATGGGAACTCTGGAGCAGCAAGAAACAGTGAAACTCAGATGCTTCGTGTGAACCTTGAAAGGACCAGCTTTTGTTTGGTATAAAAGCTTACAATCCTGGTCAATTACTGGATGGGAGGATCTTCGCCAAAAATTCCTCCTTCAGTTCAGCTCAACTTTGCCAAAGACAACCGTTTTTTATCTTAAAAACTGTAAGAAAATGGAGAATGAAAGTGTCTCTGATTTCATTTCTCGATGGAAGGGATTAACATATTCCTTGAGTTCAGTACTCCCTCAAGAATAATTGTTGCCGATATATATGGAAAATCTATGTGACGTATTATGCATGCCATTAATCCTTGTGAAATACATAGGAGGGTTTTGAGACCTTACTTTAGTCGCTCAGCAGATTGATGATTCCCTTATACAGGCTAAGGCTAAATCTCGTGTAATTCTATCAGCTCTAGGAAGGAGAATGGGTAAAGCAGAAACTGCTATAGTTATGCTTAAACAAGCACCTGTACCTGTTTCTACCTCAAAACCATCATCTTCTCGAAGGGATCCACCTTCTGAGTGCAAAAAACAAAGCCCTTTTCGTCCAGACGATCAAAGAGATCAAAGATGAAAACAATTTGAGGATCTGAAGAGGAAAACATACTCTTTAAATGAACAAGTTCCTGGTTATTTCATTTCGGCTCTGGAAAACAATTTGGTTCAATTGACGATGCCCAAGAGACCAAAAAAGAAAGGAGATGAAGACCATCCCAATTATTTCCTTTTTCATCAAATGTTGGGGAATCCCATCCAGGAGTGTTTTGTCTTCAAAGACCTCCTGAAAAAGATTGTCGACTCGAGACAGGTCACATTGAAAGGCTCCTCAGCCCAAGTATCATGTGTCACTGCTACAGTTCCAGAGGAGGAAGGTGAATGGAAAGAAGTCAAAAGAAAAAATGCACAAAAGTATGATTATTGGATGATCAGAAAGACAATCAATCAAACTCATGCTATTTTGCAAACACAATTAAAGAAACCAATTGTGTCTTCTGCCATGAATTTTGCGGCAAAATCTTCTTTGTCAGAGGGAAAGTCCTCAAAGAAATGGTATGATTCAAAGAAAGAAAAATAATCAAAAGAAGATGAGTATGTGTAAAAGACTAAGTTGTCTTTGACTTTGGTGGGCTTCATGCCATCTACATCAAAGCCACGGGCACCGCCCCACCAAACGGCATAGCCTAAACAGGCTAATCTGGCAGATTCTTCATCAGACAAAGAGTTAATCTTTGGTTCTGTTAATATGATTCAATTAATAGATCCATATTCCAGTCGCAGTTTCGATTTCAATGAGCCTGAATTCCCTGTATAAAATAGAGGAATCAGAGGAAGTTCCAGGGGCTCAGGATACAGGGGAATATGTGGATCTTTCAGAAGCCAGTATTCCAATTCTACCCCTGCTAGAACTGTATACGCAGCAGAAACTCATGGTGGAGCCTTTCAGCGAGCTCAGAAAGAACAAGCAATTTATTCTACCAATAGTAAATTCAGTCCTGGAACATTTATTTTGGAAGACTGGTTGAAGGTTCCATCTTCTTTCTCTCAGAAAGTAAGTGGATCTAATCGGTCTAATCATCCAAAACCAGGAATATTGCCAACTCTTATCTCAATACAAGATGCATCAACTTCCAAAGCATCTACTTCCAAGGTACCTGCTAAAACACATATTCCTATTGGGAAACGTAGACCTCTAGATCAGAAGTATGATATATTGAATCACTTGGCCCAAGTACCAGCCAAGTTATCAATTCTGGATGCTCTGAATCTATCAAAAGATCTTCAGGAAGCACTCATCAAGGCTTTGTCAAGTCCTCAGGAGTTTGAAACTGAAATTGATGCAGCTGAAGTCTATCACATAGAGAATAATCCTACAGAATTCCATGCAATAATATCTTTTACTGACGAAGAAAAAGATGATGTTGTGCATGGACATATTAGACCATTGTACTTGTCTAGAAAGGTCAATGGAGTATATGTTCAAAGAGCTTTCATTGACAATGGTTTAGGAGTCAACCTCATTCCCATTCGTACACTTCGTCGATTAGGCCTCACGGAATCTGATTTATCTCCTTCTACCATGATGTTACAAGGATATGATAAAAATGAACAAGAACCACTGGGCGAAGTTACACTCTGAACTCAGTCTGGAGATCTTGTATCCAATTCAGATTTCATGGTTGTTGATCAAGACTCAGCCTTCAACATCTTTCTTGGAAGACCCTGGCTACATCAACATGCGGCTCTCCCTTCATCATACCATGAATGCCTCAAATATTGTTTTGATGGTCAAGTTGGGACATTTTATGGTGATAAGGTCCCGTTCAAGACATGTGAGACTCAATACATTGAGGTGGAATTCTATCACATGAAGCAAAGGGAGAAATCCATAACAAAGGAGATTACCAAATTTAATGCTCCATATGGTTTGGAAAAAATTCCAGTAAATCCATTTACACATGTGAGTACAAATTATGTGTTTCCTATCAGTCAAATTGATAAGATAGACCCAAATAAAAATACTCTTATGGAAAGATCCATAATGTCAATTACGGCAATCGATCCAAACAACATGGGAGAAATTGGTAATCTACCAAGCAGTGATGAAAGCACAAATGGTGACGTCTTCATTTCATATGCTGAAATCCAACAAGTCTATGCTTTGCCAATTAGGCCAGAAGAAGTTATAGCAACATCATAGGTGAACAATGATGTCGATTCTCAATCCATCATCTCCTCTTTATTACCCAAAGAAGACCCTTCATCATCAATCGGGTCAGAAATGGAAGCTTCTTCTTCAAGATATGAAAATTTTGACATCACTTCGGATCATGAGAATTCTACTTTATCATCTACTATGTAAGTAGAAAAGGAAGAAATAACTCACGATGAAGAAGAAGAGGAAGATCTCAGAGATGCTCCTCCAGCATTTAAAGAGGGTATCTCTACCACTGTGGATGAACTCAGAGAAATAAATCTAGGTACAAAAGAAGATCCACGCCCCAATTTAATCAGTGCGGCCATGACACTTAAAGAGCAATAGATGTATATTTATTTTCTAAAAAAAATAGAGATATATTTTCTTGGAACTATACGGAAATGCTTGGGCTTAATCATGATGTTGCTACTCATCATTTGGGTTTACCAGAAGAACATAGAGGATTTAAGCAAGCCATGATAAGAACACACCCAACTTATGCTTCCAAAATTGAAGCTGAAGTGGATAAGCTTATCAAAGATAACTTCATCAGAGAATTTCAATATCCCAAATGGTTGGCTAATATTGTCCCTGTAAAGAAAAAGAACAGACAAATTAGAGTTTGCATTGATTTCAGAGATCTTAATCGGCATTGTCCTAAGGATGAATTCCCAATTCCGATTACAGAACTTCTAATTGATACAACAGCTGGCAATGAAGAAATTTCCTTCATGGATGGAAATTATGGATATAATCAGATCCGAATGGACCCAGAAAACGAGGAATCTATAGCCTTTAGAGCCCCTCAGGGTTTTTTTTTCTACCGGGTAATGCCCTTTGGCTTAAAGAATGCAGGTGCAACTTATCAGTGTGCCATGAATCGTATCTTCAAACCCTTCTTAGGGAATTTTTTTGAATTCTATGTATAAGATTTGGTAGTTAAATCCAAACATAGTTTTAATCACATGGCTGGTTTGGAAGTCATATTCTGCAAGCTTCGACAAAAAAATTTGAAGATGAACCCCTTAAAATGTGCTTTTGGGGTAACCTCAAGAAAATTTCTCGGCTTTGTTGTATGCCATCGTGGTATTGAAGTCGATCCTAAGAAGACCAAGTCAATCCTTGGTATGTCACCTCCTCAAAATTTGAAATAATTAATAGGACTTCAAGGACACTTATCCTATATTCGGCATTTCATTGCCAATTTGGCAGGCAAAAGTTCACCCTTCACCAAATTGATGAAGAAGGGAGTCACTTACCAGTGCACTGAAGAATGTGAAGAAGCATTTGATATTCTCATGAAATACCTCTTGATTCCACCGGTACTCAAGCCACATGTTGAAGGAAGACCACATATCCTCTACGTGACAGCTCTAGAGTGATCATTGGGTGCCTTTCTTGCTCAAAATAATGATGCTGGGAATGAAAACAGTCTCTACTATCTCAATCAAACCATGATTGGAGTAGAAACCCAGTATTCAAGTATTGAGAAGTGCTTCCTGGAATTAATATTTGCAGTTCAGAAGTTGAGACACTACCTGCAACATCACGAGGTCCATTTGGTATCCCGCAACAACCCGCTCAAATTTATCCTTAGTCGTCCAATGCTTACAGGACGTCTGGAAAGGTGGGCAGTTATTTTGTAGCAATTTGACATTCAGTATGTGTCTCAAAAGGCGATAAAGGGCCAAGATCTGGCTGATTTCATAGCTGAACACCCTTCAGTGGAAGATACATCGTCAGATATTGAACTCCCTGATGAGGAAGTCTTCTCTATTCAAGAAAGTCCTCAGTCATGAGAAATGTATTTTGATGGTGCTTCCAGAAGTCCAACAGGGAGGAAAATGGAAAATCCTAAATTCAAAAAAGTTGGATTAGTAATTGTGCTCATTTCTCTAGAAAAGGAAGTGTTACCGTATTCCTTCTTATTGTGGGAAGGTGGTACCAATAATGAAGCAGAATACCAAGCTCCCGTCGTAGGCTTGGAATTAGAACTTCAAGCACAAGTGAATCACTTAAAGGTGAAAGGTGATTCAGAACTGGTAATCAAACAAGTCAATGGGGATTATGCCATTAGAAAAGAAGAACTATTCTTTCTATATGATTACATTAGAGAGTTAATGGTGTAATTCCCTTTGTAAACGACATTTTCTTATGTCCCAATATCACAAAATGCACAAGTTGATGCATTGGCTAATATAGCCACATCTCTGGCAGATCCAGATTGGGACGAGACAACCATCAGTATTGCCCATCGTCGTGTAATTCACCTTATGTTCGAATCAGAACAGAGGAAATTAATGAAATTTGTCCCATTCCTGAACCGTATGGTCATACTATAGCATGGATGTCACCTATTAGGGAATACCTTCAAAATGGAACACTTCCATCTGATAGAGCTGAGAAAGAACAATTCCAGTGACGTGTGGTTAATTTTACTCTTTATGATAGCCCAGATCACCTAGAGAAAATTCTCTACAAACATGGTTTTGATGGAGTTATCTTCAGATGCATTGATGGTGAATAGACAATGGCTTTCACGAAAGAAGTGCATGCAAGAGTCTGTGGTGCCCACCAGTTTGGACATAGACTGTCTGATCAGATTCGAAGTCTTGGATACTTTTGGCCTTCAATGATATGAGATTGTGTCAATTTCACAAAGTAGTGTAATTCATGCCAAGTACATTCCAACATCATTCATCAACCCCCAAAGTTGCTTCATACAGCTGAATACTCATGGCCATTTTCCACATGGGGAATGGATGTGGTGGGACCTTACCCTTCGGCTACGGCCAAGCAGTTTAAGTACATTCTTACTACTACTGACTTCTTTTCCAAATGGGCAGAGGCAATACCTCTCAAGGAAGTCAGTTCTAAATGCATTTTTAGCATCATCAAGTCTAACATAATTACCAGATTTGGTGTCCCTCATACCATATTGACGGACAATGGCACCAATTTCTGTTCATCCGAGGTGAAGAAGTTGTATCAAGAATACAACATCAAATCCAACCATTCATCTCGGTATCTTGCAGCGGAAAATGGCTAGATAGAAGCCTTTAACAAGACTCTGTCAAATATACTACAAAAGATGGTGGATAAAGATAAGAGGCCATGGCCTGATAAACTCTTTCATGCTTTATGGGCTTATCAGACTACCACCCGCACTGCAACTCGGTCTACTCCATATTCATTGGTATATGGAACGGAAGCCGTCTTGCCCATTGAAGTTCAACTACCCTTGCTTAGAGTTGCCATTTGTGATCAATCATCTATAGATGAACAATCTCAAAAGCGATTGAATGAATTTGAATGGTTATATGAGAAAAGATTGTGCACTTTTCACCACTTAGTAGTCTATCAGAATCGAATAGCATGAGCTTTTAACAAAAAAGTTCGTCTTCGTTTATTCACTCAGGGAGAATTGGTATTAGTTCTCATAACTACAATGATACCAGGAAAGAAACCTCCCAAACTTGAGCCAAAATGGGAAGGACCTTATTCAATACATAGGATCTACTCCAATGGAGCTTATTCATTAATCCCAATGGATGGAGAACTTTTCACTACTCCAACCAATGCCAGATTTTTGAAGAAGTATTTTGTATAAACTGCAAAGTACCTCTTTTTTCCTTGATATATGACGTTAAACTATTCAACAATGGTCCAGTATGACCTTAAACTGCAACATCATCCCACATGACGTTAAACTATGAAAAGGTTCTCTAAATGGTCCAGTATGACCTTGAACTGCAACTAGGTCCTGTATGACCTTAAACTACATCAATGGTCCAGTATGACTTTAAACTGCATCATCAACGGTCCATGCATATGACCCTAAACTATTTGAAAGTCCCTTACGTCAAGCAAGATGTTAAACTGTGTCGTCCTAACTACATGACACTAAACTGTATAAAAGTCCCTTACATCCGGAAAGACGTTAATCTACATAATCATCAAAGGTCTTGTATGACCTTAAACTACTCGCACTTTCGTCCAAAATGACGCTAAACTGTGAAAAAATCCCCCTTTCGTCCAATATGACGTTAAACTCTATTGTCCCCATCTTCCTAACTACATGACACTAAACTGTACAGAAAGTTCGTGATACGTCCTACATGACATTAAACTGTACTTTTTCCCTGCTATATGACACTAAACTGTGCAGCACCAATAGTCCTGACTGCAAGACTCTAAACTTCATAGTCTCTTTATATGTCCTACATGACATTAAACTATGCATCGTTAAGGTTGTTGTTACCTCTTGTTTCTCACATCGAGCATGACCCACGTGATATTAGAGAAAACCTCAACCATAACACTCTCTTTGAGCTGCTAACCATGTGTAAGTCCCAACAACATTTTTTGGGTCATTTTCCCCAAGAACAACATGATCATTAATTCATTCTTTAATTGAACTACACGGACATTGATCCTTGCCTTCTAGGGTGGGTATGTAGGCAACCTCCCAAGGTTCAATCCCAAAACCAATCTCTTCACATCGGTTCACCTCCATCTCATACGATGTTGATTCGTGAAACCGCCCCTAGAATCAATATCTTTACATTGGTTCACTTTCGTCCTTGTTATACGACGTTAAACTATACAACACTTTTTTCCAGTATGACAATAAACTACAATATTATTTGATACCCTCACTTGATAAGGAATCATTATTTACATTGATTTTTCAATCATGTTTCATTTCAAAGACTACGTGCAAACATGGAAATGCCCAAACCTTTTATCTTGGGTTAAACCATCATTGTACAAAAGTCCCCTTTCACCCTTCATATGTACAAACCAAATTTATACAAAGGGTATTTTTAGAACTACGTGCGCTTGATTCCCATCCTTATGGGATACGTAGGAATGTTCAAGTGTCCCTCGAATCCAGCCCCAAGTCTTTGGGCCTAACCCCAAATTCCACATTCAGTCCCTTGGCTGAAAAGTCCCCATGAAAACACACACTGTGTATTTCTTACAATGGTCCAAGCTCTATGACCCTAAACTAAGATCTCTAATCCTTTTGTCCCACACGACGTTAAACTGTAGTTTAAGAACTACGTATGGCTTGATCGTCATCCTTATGGGATACGTAGTGAAGTCCAACATTTCAATTCAAAACCCATCTATAACATGATTATGGTTAGCATTGATCTATGTATCTCTATATACATTGAACAATATCCATATTTATGTGTCATAATCCGAACCTTAAATATTTTCAGATCCTCATAACCCTTTTCATGACTTCTAGTCACAAAAGCTCAAACTTCTGAGAGTTCATTTGTCTGACTATGCAGCATGTGCCCATAGGAGGCCTTGCATGAATAGTCTACATAGCAGACTTGTTAGCCAAAAGATACTATTATTTGACTATGCAGCCAATGCCCTTAGGTGGCCCTGCATAATTCAACCCCTAACGGGTTTGTCGGATAGTGGTAACTTCATTATTGGGAAGAATGCCTCTTTTGTCCTTATTTTTCTTAAATGACAGTATATAAGGATCCGCAAAACAGCCATCCTTAACATAGTTTTCCCATATCCTTTTTCATGATCTGAAAGTATTCAAGTCTATGGTTTATATTCTCCTTCCCTACCTTTGGGTCAGACCTTCGTAGGAGTGATATTCATCCAGTTCTTCGATAATCTTGTTTGGAAATATCTTCTCCATATTCAAGTACCTCTTTCCATATAGCAAACTCTATACTTTGGAAGATTTGAATCTCCAAAAACTTTCACTGGATTTTAGCACTAGGAAAGTAAATTTTTTAGAGTTCTTTTGCCTGACTATGCAACACATGCCCATAGGCGGCCTTGCATAAACAATCTGCATAACAGACTTGTTAGCCAAAAGATACTATTTTATTTAATTATGCATCCAATGCCCTTAGGTGACCCTGCATAATTCAACCCTCTAACGAGTTTGTTAAATAATGGTAACTTCATTCGTAGAAACTACTTATTCTAATGACTTTTAGCTCTTTTTCATGTCATTCCTCAGATTCAAATATTCTTAAGTCATAGATTACATATTTTACCTCATACTTGAGTATGGTAATATGTTTTCAGGTGAATTTTCAAGGAATTGAGTCAATTATAATCCATTTTGGTCAAAGTTATTTCGACCTTAAACATTATCCTTTTTATGTCCAACATGCATGAATTTAAACTGCCCACAAAAGGCAAGGGAAATCTGAATAAAATTCAAGTTCCCAGCTCACTAAACATACATTTTGTATGATTTAGGTAACATTGAGAAATTAAAAGGTTCAAAGTTTGTAGGGTTATTTACATTAATCCTATAAAAAATAAAACTTTGCTTACTAGGCCCATTGGCTTAGGTAAAATCTAAATCATGTAGCAAAAGGGAATTCAGGTACAAATGAGTGAAGGTGAAATTTTTTTTCATTGATACGTAGGAGATAGAAGGACATCCATAGACTAGAGTCTCTTCTCTTTTTCGAGAATTACAAGAGGCTTTCAACATAACTCTTCATTTGATTTTCGGCATCCTGTGCTTCATCATCAACCACCTGGAATTCATTCATTAAACTGGATACAATAAGAGATGTAGTGATACCAGGTCTTCTTGGAATAGTTGTAAAAGGATGTTCCTGAGTGCGGTTTGAGGAAAATTTTCTGCTGATCAAACAATGACTATGTTTCTGTCCAAGAGACTTCGAAGATGGATACATGGATTTGAGAATGGAGCATTGGAAGTAATGATCCATTTGGAGAGAGTAATCTTTTCAGATATTGCTCTAATTCCATGTTTGTCTTCTCTCCACCAACCGATAGCGGAAAACATTTTAGCCCATGGGTTATCCATTTTCATATCTACAAGGAAATGGCATGGAAGGAGAATTTGAAAGTTCACACCATTGTTATTTCTCTTAATGCACAACATAACCGAAATAGAGGAGTAGAAGTGCAACTGCATTTCAGGTGTATAGTTCTTTGAATTTGGAACATTGACTCCTTGCAGATGACCATGACTATACAAGGACAGGTAGATTCTCTGTGGGAAATTAAGATGATATTTCTTCAAGTACTTATCCAAATCTGGGAAAGTGCTGTCGAAGATATCATAGTAATCATGGCCAATAATGTTCATCATGTCATCAATCTGCTTGCTAGCCAGTTCATCAGCCATTCCGATTCTCCTGGGAGCTATTGAATCTGCACAAAATTTGAATAATCTAACTCTTAAGTGGGTTTATTTTTCATAAAATTTGTGAAAAAATTCAGAAAAAATGGAAAAGGCATTAAGGCGAGCAAGTCTAAAACTTGGCGCGCAATTATGGATGTGATGCGCAAGTATTTGACGCGCAAGTATCACTGTGCATGCCTAGATACCTTGACAGCAGCGCGACATCAAGGAAACAGCGGGAAATAGAGTAACTTGCGCGACAAATGAAACTTGCGCGGCGAGAGCTCGAAGGTTTGAAGTCCGGAAATCCGGATGCTTTGTACGGAAGTGAGGCCCTATATTTATAGACAAGGCCATAACCCAGCATGACCAAAGGCCCTACCCTGCGTGCCAAATCCTACGCGCTTGAAGCTCATTTACGTGCCTTAACTTTTGTGTCACCTTTCTATTGGTTTTATTCTTTTCCTCAGAGTCAAATCCACATTTCTTTTGGATCCAACTCTGAGGGGGGACTTTTTTTTACGCTACTTTTCATCACATTGTCTAAAAGAATGGAAAGGGAAATGACTTAGCACAAATTGATTCATCCTTTGAAAAAAACATCAAAAATCGACAAAGGCATGAACAAGGGATCAAGAACACATGTGCCACGCAAGTTCTATCACTGTCACGCAAGTCTACTTGCGCGACGCATGATGGTCGTGCAAGTCACTTGCGTGACCTAAGTGATAACCACCCGGGGTCTTATCCTACCTATAAATAGATGCTGTGGGCCCCCATTCGAGGAGGATTTGTTTTCCAGAAACTCAGATTTGAGCTCCTAGCACCCTAGTCTCTTCTCAAAGCTTCCAAAGCAATTCTAAGGTAATTTCTTACCTAGAATGGAAGATCAAAAGAGGGGGATGAAGCCCTAAGTGTTAGAACTCATCAACACTTGCGCGCCTGAGTGGCCAGCCCTTAAGGGAAAAGGCCACACTTGCGTGCCACCATACTCCTTCAATAGAACTTGCACACCCCTCTTCTGAAAAAACCTCAAGAGGATTCTAAAGGCTTTAATCAAGAGTCGCTCAAATATTACCCTGCTGGTTAACTGTCACGCAAGTACCCTATATGTCGCGCAGGAATACCTGTGCGACCAGGACTTGAACGCCCACGCAGTACCTGCGCGCCTACCAGGACTTGCACGCCCCTTCTTTTTTGGGTGACCTTCTTTCCCATTTCACCCCTCTTAAGACATTCCACCTCTCCTATTCAAGATTCAATCTTCAAGACACTCTTCAAAGCCATTTATGGCATGATTTCTTGATTTGGATTCTTTATCTGAAAGGAACTCTGTGGAATATCTCTCAAAAACTAGTGATTTATGCATATTTATGTCACTAAAAAATTGAGATTTCATTTATTCATCCTCATCCTTTAAGATGAGAGAACCTCTTAACCTGGGCCTCCTTTTTAGGAATAAGCCCCAGTCATAATTCTAAAATTTGGGCATCCTCCTTAGGAGTAAGCCCCAACCATAATTCGCTTAACATGGGCTTCCTTTTCAGGAGTAAACCCCAGTCTCAAACATGGGCATCCTCCTTAAAAGTAAGCCCCAACCATAATTCTCTTAACCTAGGCTCCCTTTTCAGGAGTAAGCCCCAATCTCAATCATGGGTATCCTCCTTAGAAGTACGCCCCAACCATAATTCTCTTAACCTAGGATTCCTTTTCAGGAGTAAGCCCCAATCTCAAACATGGGCATCCTCCTTAAGATTAATCCCAAACCATAATTCTCTTAACCTGGGCTTCCTTTTCAAGAGTAAACCCCAGTTTCAAACATGGGCATCCTCCTTAGGAGTAAGCCCCCAGTCCCTGAATTTTTCAAATCTATTAACCTGGGCCTCCTTTTCAAGAGTAATCCCCAGTCTTAATATCTCTTAACCAGTCCTAATTTACCTTTGATCTGGGATTTCTTTTCAGAAGTAAAACCCAATCATAAGTCCTCTAATAATTTGGGCCTCCTTTTCAGGAGTAATCCCCATGTTAGAGTATTTAAAATCTCCATGAAACATATATACATTTATGGATCCTACTCCTGGATTTTTTCCCTAAATTAAATCCTAACCTTCATTTATCTGGGCAGTCATACATACATAAGACCCACATTATTTCTTATGATTGCATCTTTCATGGCACAGTTGTCTAATTTTTACCAATACCTCTTGTTTCTCACATCGATCATGACTCGCGTGAGCTTAGAGTGTAAAAGTAATTATGACATCCTTCTTTGAGCCATCAATCATAAACATCATACTCCCTTACTCGAACTACGTGGGTTTTGATTCCTTTTCTAAACAAAGGATACGTAGGTAGCCCGTCTGCGGGTTCGATCCCATCTCTGAAATAATCCATGTCCTTATGAATGACAATAAACTTCAAGTGCCCCACTGAGTGGCTTTAAAACTAGTATGGTCCTCAAAATGACCAAGAGACTTCTATATAAATTTGTCGAAGGGTACCATTGACCAAGAATCTCTAATAATACAGACGATTCTCTATCGAAGAAGAACCTCGAATACATATAAAAGATTCTCTAAATTTTCTACATATTGATCATTGATTGTCAGATCTAAAGGAAAACCCATTTTATATTTGGTAATGTAATAAGGATTCATGAACATAACTTAAATCTAAAAAGAGAGTCTCGGAGTAGACAATAATTCCCCTCAAAAAGGTGTGATGAGTCCGACCACCCATCCTCTCGACCAATGAAAATTCATAAACCTCATCAGTCAATAACTAATGAGAACCTACCTTTGGAATGTAGGTCCGAATGGATGTGGAATCATTGGATGTTTTCGGTTCTACGAACAAACCCGTTAGAAACTGATCGGAACGTTTGAACCTCCCATAAAAAGGAGGTCATCCCCGAAATCCAAGGGAAACAATGCTTGAAAGGCGAGTGAGGAAGAGGGGGTATCAAAAAACCCATACTCATTTACTGCGATGATGTGGAAATAGTTGAAAATCAAAAAAAATTGTACATTGTTCAAGTCAATTGACTTGGGTGGGGTGCGTAATGAAATCACTATAAATATATTTTTTATATATAGACTCATACACACACTATCCCAACCTAAAGTTTATATAGTATTAGTATATCATCACAAACCACATCCACAACCATCACCACACAACAATCTCCAAACCTCCACCACTACCATTTATGATTCCACAACTAGCCCACATTCCAAAATAAAAACAGCATTAAAAAGCATTAAAAATTTCACATTTACTTATAAAATTATAATTTTTCCATATTTATAGATTAAAAACAAATTTATTTTTATTAATTTATTTAATTCTTTATGTAATGACAAACTATTATTAGTCATTCCCCATTTTTATTTATAAATTTTTACTCGTTCAATTAATACACCATTAATTTGAATTATAGCAATTGTTTTTTCCCTTTGGTACCCATTTTTTGGGTTCATCATTACCAATTATATTCCACTACTACCTAGAAATTTAAAAAACATACCATAAATATTCAAACACTACAATATCCAACCCTTTGAGTCACATTTGCTTAGTCACAAAAATATCTCGACCACCATTAACCATCAACTAAAAAACAAAACCACAAGGAACCCCATGATAACCAATCGTATCGCCACAGAAAAAACAAAATTAATAGAAAACCCATAATGCACTGACAACCGTCACTTATCATGACATCCAAACATATACACTCTTACTGAAACATCCCACCTCAAACTATCCCTAAAAAATTCATAACAACGCCCACACAAACCCATAATGCACATTTATCCATTGTCATTAATAAGAACTACTGAAACACCTTCTTTTGCTGGAAGCATTATTTCGATATCAAATTTCAACAAATATTATTCAATTACATTATTTAAGTGATTTAAATTTTTGTAAAGGTTATTATAATTGATAAATCCAAACATTGACACACAAATCTCAATAAAACTGTTATTTTCTGCCATTTTAGTAAAAAAGTCAATAGTTTCATGATAAATATCATAGAAAAAATTAAGAACATGTGATTAAACTATTTACCTTCAATTTTATAAGAGGATTCATTTATTTTTACTGTTAGGATAATCATTACTATCCACCCAAGGAAAAAAATTATGAATCTCCCAAAATGTTTATATAAATGAATTGAGTTCTTCAATCCATTACATTAACATGAGCATCATAATCTAATGTGTGAAATGAATAGAAGTTTAAAAAACTAAAATTTTACAAGTGAACCCTCAATAAAACTAGAACAAAAAACATTATCATTAAAAAAAACTATGACCTAAAACCCCCTAAATCAAATTGGAACTAACGTTGATAATTCCCTAAGAAGAAAAGGTAAAAAATGAGAAGGAATGAGAGGAAACTCACTTGGATCACTAATAATAAATATACTATATCTAAGGATAAAATCCAAATATATGGGTTATAATACATCCCCCATAATCAATCATGAATCTCCAAAAGGGTCAAAGTAAAGTAGGGAAATATAATAGAATTAAAACATTCAACTAAATTTATACTCTTCTTGGGAAAATATAATATATTGGTTGAAGGGAATTTTCCATTACACAATGGTTATAATTTCAAAAAAACATTTCATAATATGATTTTATGTGTCGTAATGGGTCTGAGTCAAATGAATCACTAGAAACCAATACACCAATCCATTGTATCTCCCCATTTAAAACACTCAATCAAACCCCCAATCCTATAATCCTTGGGATATGTTATATACTAAACAAGGAACCACTCCACAATTTTCTCCAAACCAATAGATAAGGGTTAGACCCTCTATCTTTATGATATATCCCAAATAAAAACATTGAAAACAACTCTAAATCAAAATCAATCAAACCAAACATTAGTGGAACTACACTATAAGGTTCTCAGATTTGGAACAAAGGCTATATTATCTAGAATTCACAATGATAAAACCTAAAATAACTCGTTTAAACTCTCATCATATAATAAAATAATCCCATATCAACCAAGATATAACCAAATCCATATGACAATATCATTTGGTTATCTAAAACAATATATCCCTTAAAATTTAACTCTTAGGGTCTTATGTCATACCCATCGACACTATGTTAAATCCATACCTCTAAAATGACCTCTCATAGCATAATGTATCCCCCAAAATAATGAAACAAATGCCCATTTTTAATTTATCATGAAACTTCACTTATATACTCAATTCCCTTTCTGGTAACTCCAACCCCCAAAGTAAACAAATTAATTCTCTGGGAATGTTCAAGTTGTCACATTAGATAAATATCAATTTACTTTCATCCCTAATGATCAAAACAAAGCATAAATGAAAATTGAAATCACTAACCTTGATATTCCTCCACGAGATACCTCTCAAATAGATACAATTCCATTATTGAATATTAATTAGTAAAAACATCCTAAACATAACCACTAATATAATGACCTCACCAACATAGATTATTCTAGCTAACAATATTCTACATAAAGAAAAGGAGGAATATAACACTCTTGGAATACACCTTCAAATCAATAATTTCACTACAAGATAAGAGATACCATAGTAGGTTAAATCCCTAAGACCCAAAAAATAGGTGAAATACCAGTATTAAATAGTCTCGAGTGAATAGAAAAATTGGAAGGAATACATCATCCAGACATACCCAAAACTCAAAACACCTATAAATAATCATAAATAAATTATTTATGGGAGAAATTAATTTATGAAATTATGTTTATAAATAAATTCATTCCCAAAATATGGACTTTTAATTTTGAAAAGTGTTCACATATTTAGGTAAAACAGTAATCAATTTCTTTCATTATTTTTGAATCCATGTTTTAAAAACTATTATTTTTTATTCAATGTGAATTTTAAAACACATATAAATCTCCAAGACCACAAAATATTCTATATAATCCTAGAAAACAAAACTTTATTTTATTTTTAAATAAAAGAAAATGTGATTTTCAAAAATAATTTATGATAAATATGTTGAAAATATGCAAAATATTTCAAACTAAACTGAAAAATATTATTTAAAACAATAATGAAAAAAGTAATAATGTCACTAACTAAAAAAACTCACTCATAGACTCTCAAACTAACTCATCCCATCTTAAATAGTATAACATCAAAACTTGGAAATCCAATCTAGAATAAAAACACCTCATAGATACCAAGGAACACCACGAATCATAGGGAAATCATGTATTCAATGCCCCATAACAATACAATAGAAATAGATAAACCCACCAGACACCTAAATCTACTCAAACCACATGCTTTAATCCATGTTCTAGAATAAGAATGTCACCATAGTCTTTTCCTCTTCCTTCCATTTGGTCCAAAAATTAATGATCTATCTTCATCCTCCTCACCCACCTATATTAGGACCATTTTGATCACATTTAAAATATCTATAACTTCCATATAAGAATTCAACAACAATCTCTCTTCTGTCCCTAAAATATCCAACCTTAAGGATTATTCAAAATGATTCTCATGCATGTATTCATTTACTACGAGGTCTATGAATTGGCTAGAGAACTCATAGATGAAAATCCTAAGATCATGCACACAAGAATCCCCTTTATAGAAATATATGATTCCATTCATATGTTCACCCCTACACTATGTAAGAAAACCCCCTTTGGATATGGAAATTAACTACTCCTAATAAAACTATTTTGGTTGTCCATGATTCATGTTTCACCATATTTGAGAGACCCCTTTACGAAAAACCCATTTTAAAGGAAACCCAAAATTGATTTATATTCCTAATTCATTTAAAGGAAACCTCAGCCACATTTTATACACATTGAAAAGGAATATTTACCCCTTCTACTACTAATTCTTGAAAAATACATTTTACCATGAATCCTTTTTCTTCCTAACCACCGCACCTTAATGATTATCCAATAACATGTCATCAACAAGAAGATAAATATAAATATTATTAATTAGAACAATTAAATAGTAATAAAAATAAGGAAAACAAAACCACACCACAATATTTATATAAGCTTCCACACCCCAAAACTACAAACCAAATCATCACTCAATACAAAATCTCAGCTTCCCCCAAAATCATAACTATTTTTTCATCCAACAACAAAACTACCTCATCACCCCTTACACCATCCATCTAACCATCATGTAAAAAACATCACTCATATCCATACACCAATCATATCCACCATATAGAAGACACAGCAATTTAAATTAATGGAAATTCCTCAACAACACCCTTTATTGAAACAATAATACACCTTTCTAAAAATTAATCACAGTATGAATGATAAAAATTATCTACAAATAAAGATGTGGATAAAACATGAAAACATTTATTTAAATCCCATATATTTGAAAATATAAAAATTAATAAGGCTATTTTAATATTTAGATATTCATTATATAGAGACCCTATTTTAAAACAAAACACTTATCATTAAAAACCCTCAACCCATTTAGAAATACCACTTTCAAAATAAATTACATATTTATTAAAGGAAAATCATCCACTTATTTATGAAAGAATATTTGTAATAATAAATAATCTTTTGAACAATTCAAGAAAAAATATATTCTAACATCATTGTACATGATATTACACAACATTAAAAATGTTCCCAAAATCACCAGAGATGAATTTAAATCCTGTTTATAAAAAAATCTATTTAATAATCTATAAAAACATTATTTACCAATATACTAGAAGGTCCGAGTAATCATACATAATAAGATACTAATAGTTTATCCAACACTAAATTTAATCTTTAATATGATTCCCATTAATCCAAATAACATACATAATAAAATTATAACATAATAAACATTATAACCAACATTAAATATTAAAATTTACTTCCTAATAACTCACATGCATATAATTAAGAAAAGTTAAATGGTTATATAAGTTTTTTAATAATATTTATGTACTTAAATAATTATCTTTTTCTAATCAATTCTAACATTCTTAACTCTAATGTTAGAAACTTGGATTAATGAATAACATATAATTGAAAATATGATGATGAAATAATCCATTTTTTCCATTTCATAGTCTTCTAGTTTACTAATATATTCATGAACTATGATAATTCACCAAGATAACCCTCAAAAATTTAAAATTCAGGAAGTTTTTTTATCATTTTAAAATGTGTTAGTAATAATTTACTTCATGAAAAATTCAATACTTTATAGTGTCATGTGGTATCATAATTTTTTTATTTCTTGAAATAATACAATAACATAAAATCATAGGTATAATGAAATAAATAGAGTTATCAAATGCTTACTAGAAACATAACTAAGAAGAGAAATATGATAACCCCCCTTCATTTCCCTAAAACCAAAAAACTAGTTTCATATATAGAAAAAATCACTAAGATAGGTATCATGGTATGTATTTAACTAGATTCATTTAAACTTCACTAAATTTACACTAATTAAAACAGAAGTTCAAGAAAATATGATACATGTACGTCTCATGGGTATCTAACCTACATGTCAAACTATTTCACTTAGTCATTTAGTACACTCATAGTTCTTATATTGAATCAATGGGGACCCTAAATTAACATGTTCTAGACAGTTTCCCAAGCCAATGTCATGAACTATGCTCAATTGATACCTTTTACCTACAATCCCATGTAATCATCATTAGTAGATAACTACAGTTTCCACTATAATTCTTAACCAAACATTCTGACACCACTCTATCACAACTCCTCCCCAATGGGAAACCCTCATAATTAATAATTGGTTAAGAGAATTACCCTATATTCTCAACTCCAATAGGCCCCCATTTGGTGACTAACTTCAATGGGATGAAACATTCCAATGGGAGGCATTACCCACACATATATATATGTGTATATATCTGGAATTAATAAATAAAACCACCAGTAAATACCATGATATAAATAAAACAAGACCCAAAATAATATCAAAATGTATGAATATGTAATAAAAATACAAACACCCAGGTAAAATACAAAGGGAAAGTCCTAGGCAGTGACTCCATAGCCAACCCCATGCTCCAAGAAATTACTTTCTAAATTTTTCACATAACTCACCCTAAAAACATGTAAAATAGATTCTGTATATAAGGGTGAGAAAACATGTATACTAATTGGGATGATAACCAAGAACTCTCATGAAAATATGGTATAATCATACTAATGCATTGGAGAAAAAAATAACAGAACCAATATGTACCCACATAAGGTCAACTACCACCCATCATCACCAAGGTTTACTCTCCAAGTATCATAAAAAAAGTTTTATAAGATAATTCTCATCATATAAAAAAAGGGTACCCCACACTACTTCCCCACTAGTTTTTCAATTTAATCCAAAAAAACATTATTTTATTTTGTCTCATTCACACACACACGCGCGATGTTAGTATGGTCGCAAACCTTCCTACCCCAACCTACCATATTTCCCATGATATTGTGTTGAATTCAGCCTATATACACTGTATTCCATCCAAACATCACAGAACATAATAATAGGGTGTTTTGAACATGAAATACATAAACTATGTTTCATACCCCTACCATGAATGACCCTATTATTCATACAAACTCATAATCCCATTATTATCACATATGTATCCCTCATATTAGGGGATCTTGAACATGAAAACATAAACCTTGTGCCCTGATACAACCATGAATGACCCAACCATGAACTAATACCAAATTTAATATTCTAAAAGGTAGAAATAAGAAGAGAAGGTATCAAACCATCCATCCTCACCAACCTGGATGTCGAGGAAAACACCTAGAACCCAAAACATTTGGGTGTTAGTAGGGTTATCTGAATCAGGTGTGGTTCATATTGAAATTATAAGAAAAAATAATATATATATATATATCTACGCCCAAGACTATCATAATACCCAACCATTATTAGCCTACCATCACCACACCACCACTAATTCTATCTATAACATCATATCTATCCCACATTCACACAGAAAACAGTAATAATAATAATCCACAAGTTTCTATTTAATGAATCCATTAATATATTTCTTGATTTATCTAATACTTTCCAATTTATTTTCTTTATGTAATTAAAAAAAAAATTAATGATAAACCATTATTTTCAATTACATATATTTATTCTTAACTATTTATCAATTCCTTACTTGAATCCACATTTCCAATCACAACCATATATTATTTAGTCTGATGCATACCTATTTTTGAGTTCACAACTATTAGTTATATTCCACTACTATTTGGAAAATAAAAACAAAATTCATGACCCAAAAATAACCACTACATAACGAAACATGAATTACATTCCCTTAGGCACCATAAAAACCTATCCACCATCATCTATCCTATATAAAACAAGACCATAATGCATCCCATGCTAACCAATCATAGCCCCACTTCATAAAACAAAACAAAAATACCAACCCTCATTTATTGAAAAACATAATTAATTATGTGAACCAAACTCATACCCATATAATGACACATCCAACCTTAAACCATATAAAAACAATTCCTAACAAAGGCCACAAAATCATAACAAGAACATTATATTTGATGCGAGAAAAGACCACAAATGCATCCACTTATTTTTCAAGAAACTTTATTCTGAATTAAAATTTCCACAAAAAAAATCAATTAGAATATTTAATGGATTATCCTTTTATGAAAGTTTATCTTAATAGATAAATCATAGTATCAACACACATATATCAAAAACACAAATCATTTTCTACAACAACAACAAATAAAAATCAATATCATGAGGAATATCACCAAAATGTGTAAGACTGTACTATTTAACAAATTCCAATTTATTTTTCATTTGGTATGGTTCATAATATTTGTTAACAAAATATATATTATACACCCATGAAATAAAAACCATCTAATTCCAAAAATTTACAAATAAATCAAGTTATTGAATTCACCACATCAACTGGAGCTTCACAATTCACTATGTGAGGGGAAGAGATGACAATTAGTACATAATCAGATAGAATAACCCTAAATCAACCTATATAAAAACATATATAATTAAAATAATGACCCAACATCCTATAAATAAAATTTCCATTGCTGTTGAGAATTACCCTTGAAGAATTTTGGAGAAACTGAGAATGAAATTGAGAAAACTGACTTGGATCACCATTAATAAATATTATTTATATAATAAAAAAAATGGATTTCAAATATCTCCCTGTATTTATCCTAAATCCACATAGGCTTAGATAAAGAATAAAAATATATTAATATAATTTATACTTAAATGCATCCATGTTAAGAGAATAATTGAAAACTATAGTCCAAATCCACTATATCTCCCACTTTTCAAAACTCAATCTAACAATGAATCATATGTTATTGGGGTAAGGATGAATTGAAACCTAATAACCACACCAAATTGGTTCCTTGACAAAAAATAAGGATCTTGATCCCATAGAACTGTGACACACCACAAAGCATCAGGTCACATCCACCTCTAAATAAAAGGAAATCAAAATGGCCATCTAGGGCTCTATACTATAGAGTTCATTGCCACACCACAAAGACCATCCTATTGATACCTTACCATTCCAAATTTTAATATACCACACTATGACTATCATACATAAAAAATGATCCCCTTGAGACAAAGATCTTATTGTATCAATATGAACATTTGATAGGTACCCATAAAAAAGAATCCCACAAAATCAACCACTGATGGTCTTAAACCATTAAAATAAACACCATACAATTTAAAAAATATATAAACATCCTATCTTGGTGAAATAAATCCCTCTAATCTAGAAAAATAACTCCTAGATAAAATTTCAGCTTAAACACAACCCTTCCTTCCTTAAACAACCTCTCATTACCTTAAACACCCAAAAAATAAAAAATTATTAGCTGACAGGGTCTGGTATATTACATGCCTTTTCCACCATAAATATTAAAAGAAAAAATAGAGGATACAGACACATATGTTAGAAAAAAAGTATCCAAATAATGGATAAGAAATATATGGGGATTAAACCCCCAACCCTTTTTATGCAACACATAAGTATTTTACATCAGGAAATGACCATGGATGCATAGTAAAAAGAATAATAAACAAATAAAATTAATTAATTTATAAAAGGTAAGAAAGATATTATAATTTAAATGAACACACACAAAATATAGTTCTAAATTGGGTTTGGTCACACCCTCCCCCATAGTTGACCTACACACATTTATAAACTCTAATTTTGTATGATTTTAAAGGAACATATTTACATCAACTCAGTTTTGAAAATGAAATATTTGAAAAGTTAAAAGGACTAATTATCCTTTTCCTAATGAAAACTTTTCTAGGAATAAGTTCGTTTTACAAATTATTACAGGCCCATGTGCCTTTAATTTCAACTCATAATCATTGAGTAATTTTTTATGAGAAGATAGTACCCAAGGGCGACAAGAAACCAAGGCTCACGAGGTTCTGAAGTAGTAAAGACCGAGGGAATACCCTCAAATCAATTTTAACCATTAGGGTTTCAAGGAACTCGTAGTGTGAATGACAAGGGGGTTTGAGCCAATAACATTAAGGGATGCAAGGTGATCCACAACTTGATTTCCCTTAACTCATAAATAATGTTATATATTTTTTATGTCTTTTATTATTATTTGTATAAATATAGTTCCAACACACCCATTTTATCCTTGAATACATTTATCTTTTTTTATACAACCCTTTAATGTCTAAAAGACCTAAACCATCCCCATAAAAAGTTTCTAAAACCCCTGAACTTCACCAACCATGTTTCCATGCAATACAAAACTATAATATTTTCATATAATGCTTCAAATTTTTAAGATATTATCCCAAAATAAGAAAACACATCCAAATACACTCTAGATAAATTCTATAATCTATTATCTACTCAACGAATATAAGTTCATAAAGAGAATCAAAAATATAAAATAAGTGAAACACATGTGGTATTTTTTATAAAAGTAAAATTATAGTAAATTTTATTTAGTACCTACTAAGGAAAATACAAATGATTATATAATCCCCTAAAAACACTAACTAATTATATAAAATTAAATCATAAATGGTTGATACCTGATTTATAAAATACCAAATAGTGTCATGCAACCACATTTCCATTGGATGAACTATACCAAAAAAACAATGACATCAACAGTCCTAATTTAATAAAACATTAATATACCTTTATTAATCCATATTATATTCCATTAATACTATAAATTTTTAATAAATAACCGCTATATTACATATATAATGTTAAAATAGTACTCATGATATATAGTGATGAAAATGAAATTTTGAAACACTTTTTAGTGAAATATGATTACGTAGTATGATTAACACACTATGTAGATAACCACACATGCCACTACAATCCCAAAATTGGTGAGGCATACTATGATACATGATTTTAGAACCATAAATAATATTTATTCTTACCTTCAAATATTTTATAAAATTTTATTTTTCCCCAAAATTTTATAAATAAAAAACTATTTATTTATTCAGAGAAAAGGGGTGTTACAATTCTCCACACTATATTTTTTTCACCCTCAGAAATTCATATGGATGATCAATATATGATTAAATTAATATACTATCCTCTCCCCTTTCTAGGTGAACCCCACTATAAATATTTTGGCTAATTTTTTTTTCTCTAAATAAAACAATGAGGAAAAGGGGTTTGAACACACTCGAATGGATGAGAGATTAATCTACATATGCAACCTCTAGATACACTACCAGTAACACGGTGACATTATCCCAAGTGATACATAAAAAAAAGTTAGTCCATAGATCCATAATTAATTTATATCTTATAAATTCCATACCAAACTCAAAGGATACTTACAAAGGAAGAAAAAATATTACACACTATCTTAATACATAATAAAATCATTACTCTCATTCCATCATCCATGGATAACTATATAAAACCATACAAAATATGCATTGTTAAAACTGTCTTCCTACTATGAGTATCACCCAACCATATTATTTAACACCCAACTCCATTATATAGATTTATTTATTTAAATTTCATTACTACCATGATATATAGTTATAAACCCAATATAAGAATCACGAGCTCACTCAAAAAGTAAATTATTTATACCCTTATCTATATAAAAGTTACAGTACATGAGATATAATTATATTTACATAACTCTAAATGAATGTTTATATTCCTTATATACCTATTTTGATATATTAAATAACCCTATAAGATCTTTTGTAGTATCCATAATTTTATATCATTTTCTTATATTCAATTTGATATCTTAAGAGATCAAATGGACACTTAAATTTAAATTTATATTAGTTTGAAGTAAACCTTATGCATTCAACTTATAATAATTTCCCTCACTGGTCAAGGGGAGTCAAATGGGATTTATGATCATTTAAAAGGGAAAATGGGGGTAAAAATGGAATTTTAAAAAAATCATGATTTATAAAACCATGTCACAGCTTCCAAAAACTATATTACATTATTTAAATGCAATTTTGAATGTTTATGGATATTTTTATTTTTTAAAAATCATATAAGGATATTTTCTTTATATATCAACATTGTATGGTTAATGTCAAAGGTTTAAAAAAAATACGCACCATACATTATTTTTTTCTATATTTTTGATATTTTCATGGTTAGAGTTCGTAATTTAAAAACTATGAAGAAAACATCCAAATGTGATTTAAAATATTTCAGACCTTGAAATTTTTTTAATCATGAAGATAAATATGCTACTTTAGTTGTAAATATTTTCACAACTAAAAAATCTTATATTTATTAATAATTTTTATTATTTTAATAATTAACACCCCAAACATACATGAGACTCTTATAAAACATAAACTCGTCAATTTATGGTACAAACCAACATCTAAAACCACTTTACAAAAATATTTACATGATTATCGAACTTATTAAACATCAAACCTCTAACTTAAATATAATCTCATTAAAAAAAACCAATTTACTTAACATTTTTATAAATAAAATCATACTCAAAATAATTGATATTTTCAAAGACACAAAGATTCATAACTCAACATCTAGTCCATGTTTCCCATAGACTAATTGACTCTCTCACTTCACAACTATATTTATCGATTTTTTAATGTCGAAGCCTAATTAATTTTCTGAGGTTAAAATTTCTAAGCCTTTATTATGGATAAAATCGTAATTTTACCCTATAAAACGACCTAATAAAATTTACAGATGGTCTCTTTATTTTAGAAATGTGGTTCTATTCCATGGGCTGAAATTTACAACGATTATGATTCATGCTATTTAATTGATATATTAAATATTTATTAAATAAGTACTGTTATGTCTATGGGTTTTATCATTGATTTGTAAAAAATTAGTCATCGGATCGAAATTCCAACATCATACGTATGTTTAAAATGATGGGTTTTACCTGAGGGATGTATAATTTCAATTCTGGTGTTGAGCGTCACTTTGGGACATTTTAATAAGTCTTTAATGTTTTAATTAGGGTATTAAATTACCATAACCCTCCAATATCTCTCCCTATTCATGTAAAAATACCAACTATATTTTCAAAAAGTGAATTTTAGTGGGAGAAGAGAGTGGTGATCAATGAAAATATATTTAAATGTTATATTAAGTGAAAATCATTGTACATGAATCATATTAATATGATCTTGAAGTTTTAGTGATCCCCCATAAAGTAGGGCTCATTATTTTAAATTCCACTTCATTTTTATTTTACATTTTTACAATATTATTTTTTATGGGATCCATATTTCTTTCTTTTTGTCAAATTTTTTGTCATATCTAATGTCAGAATTTTTTGTTAGAATGGAGTTGTATGAAGGAGATACTTATCCGTAATTATCGACTACACAACATTTATTATCAAAAATATACATCATGTTATTAGTTGGTTCATATTAGGTATGAGACAATGTACACATGACATGTTTTCCGTTTGAACATTTCATTTCAGTTCCTTTAGGGGGATGAAATGGGTTCCGGGAATGTACATGGTCAGACACGCCATGTGAAAGAACTTGTGTGTACCTGTAGAATCCATGTTGTGTTATGTGACACAAACTAATCCATGTGAGGATTACATTTTGTATATACCTATGATAAAATTTTTAACTGGGAAATTCATACCTAGAGTAGGGTATTAGCTACCCATTTTTTCTACCAAAGGTGTACATAGAGTACTTTCTTCATAAAGGGATCTTACATAATTTCTTTCCCTAGAGATGGGTTTGTAAAAATTGGTATTTCATTCAATTTATGTTTCCATATATGATGTGATGATGATTTCCCCTTTATTATTAAGGTATATCAGTGAGATTATTTGGGTCTATTTAAAGACATTAAAACCCTTGGTGTTGAAAAAAATTTCGAATATGGAGAAAAGAAGGTGGTTTGTTTTTAAATTTTTCATGGCACACTTAGAATATGGGTGTGGGGCCCTTTTATGTTTTTTGATATAGATTCCCTCATTGAGTTTTTTTTGTTATAGATTACTCATAGGATAGAGGGTCAAAAATTCTAGTTTTTGGCTAGGCATGTCCAATCCCCTGTACACATAACAGTACTTCTATGGGACATAGTCATATAACAGGCTCATAAAGGTTGTACCATTTTCATTCTTACCTCATAGTTAGTGGTGATTTATTTAATTTCAGTTGTGAGTAAGAAGGATTTATTCATTCACCTCATATTAGTAATATCCTATGTGTCTAGTGTAACACCCTTAGTTTTTATAAACATTTTTATAATAAATAAAATTATTTGATATATTTTGTTGCATGATAAACCAAGATTAACTTTCATTATACATGACAACTAGTTAATCTTTTATGACACTCATCATCTTATTTTCACGCATTATACGCAACACTGAGTTTTGATGAAACCCCATTTTATAATATTTTTTTAACAATAAATTTATAACATATCCATTAAAAATAGTAATATGAATACTAAAAACTAATTTTTAAATAATATTTATAATGTTTTCACTTATATAAAACATACTGATATTGAAATATTCAATTTTTGGTAAAATCTTTACATGTTTGAAAATAATATTTTCTCAAAATAACTGCTATTTATGTTCTTTCGTGAATAATACTAAAATTAAATTTTCACACTTCTAGAAAATTAATTTTATAAATGAACTTAACTTTTTAATTCAGAATGTAAAAATTTTCTTTGGCTGAATTTTTGGGGATTTTATGGAAAACTGTATTTTTGGATGAACAGTGAAAAATACTGAATTTTAATTGAAAGTTACTTTTTTGTATAATTTATTTATATAGAAAAATTATATTTAAATTAGGTTATAGAGTATATTTATATTAATTATATATCAATTAATCCAATTTAGTTCATTGGAACCAATTTCACGTCGAAATTATATCTAAAAACATTTTAATCATTTTACCCTTTTAACATTAAAAACCCATCATCTCATATCGTCTATAGGATTAATTTTTAATTAATTTCATCCAATTACGTGATTAGAATTTGGAAGATTTGATTCAATATTTGGAATCCGAAAATGTTTTAGTTTATAATATTTTAAAATTAGTTTTTACCAGAAATATTAGAGAAATTAATTAAAATCAATTATTGCGATTAAGGAAAAACTAGTGTACTCAGTGGATTGAATTTAACATATGGCAGAAAATAAAATATAAAAATGTAAAAAATAATTTATTTGGCCATATTAAGACCATATCCTCCCTTTTAACTAATTTTTTTAATTATTTGTGGCACATGATGTTAGGTTGAACTGTCAATAGTGCTTACCATTTTATATTTACAAGAGTGCCACTCCTCCTCTACAATAAAAGGGAACTCACACCCCCTCACTTATTCACACCTCAAAAGACTTTTGTCTTTGAAAAATCCTTAAAAATATCCTAAAAATTTATTTACAATCATTCTATAGGCCTCTATTTGGGCATAAATCCAATGAAGGAATCCATTTCATGCAAACTAAAAGGAGTTACCCAAAGAAGAGGTAACATCCTTCAACAAGAACTGTTGATTTATTTCTTTCTCCACCCCATAAATTATGATTATTACTAGATTATATAATAACGTAAATATACTCAATATACTAATATTTTTTATATTAAGGTTAATACCTACAATCACAGAAACATCCATCTAATGGGATACACAATCATTGTTCATGTGTATGGTAGACTACTGCCTCACGTACCACTGTCGTTCATTATTTTATTTCTATATTACAAGTTTGGGAAGAATGATGGGATTTAT
Source organism: Viscum album (assembly GCA_963277665.1). Lineage (NCBI taxonomy): Eukaryota > Viridiplantae > Streptophyta > Magnoliopsida > Santalales > Viscaceae > Viscum > Viscum album. The sequence continues at coordinate 320,086 of CAUJRU010000447.1, read as the reverse complement.
ATTTGATATGATATATATAATATTTATGATTATTATATTTTATTTAATTATTATATAACACATACCTTCATGCTTTCTATTTTTTTGTATATATGATAACTTTGTTTGTGGATGTGTGGACTTCCTCCTCCTCAAAGTGATGTATTTTTTTACTCATTGTGTGAAATGTATTAAGGATGGGATTAGTAGATGTATATGATATATATATGAAATAATAATTCTAATATAATTATAATATATTTATATTTATATATGAATTATTTACTTTTCTTTATTTCAAAAATACGATAAGAAAATGAAAATAATGTTCATGCGTACATACGACCAACTATATCCATGAACAGTGTAATTAATTTTCTATGAATATATTTTGTATATTTTTATGAATAAATATATAATTAATTTATATGATATTTATATCATTTTCTAAATTCGTAAAATAATTAAATCATTATCTAAGTAAGAGTACTATTAATGACATGTAAAAATATGTACGAAAAACAAAGTGGTTATTAATCAACACATAACATTAACATGAAGTTGTTAATAAATAGTTAATATAAAGTCATAAATAAATTATATATAGAATTATATATATTAATATGGTTCTATGATATATTGATAATAAACTTATACTTATTATATAGTATTTTTTAACGAGTACGACTCGAGTTAATACATAAGGTAAGAGAATTTCATCTCACTTTTTACATCTATGAGATACATGCCATATTCACCACTTATTTATTTTGTGGGGTGTATATAATAAACACGAATGTATTATTTGATTATTATAAACATATTTGTTGTTATTTACTTATCCATTTTATGTTGTATATTTTATGGGGTTTTACTGTTAAAAAGTTACCAAATCTGTAAGGTAATTTTGTCTCATTTTTCCTTCTATAAGACACATGTTTAGTTATGAACCTGTATTCCATTACAAGGTGTATACAAAAAACATTAACATGTTTTATCATGAATATTATTATTATTTTATTTATATTTTAATCTTATTTTAACATCATTTTCAAATGTGGATTATGATTCAACGTTACCGAAGTGGTAAGAGTTTATTCCTACGATCTCATCATTATTAGGATTGTTTACGATTATTCTTCCATTAAAGAAATATTATGATACATATATCAGGAAATATCATGAATTTTATAATCCTCTAGTCAATAATGATATCTTTAGGTATGTGTTCCATTTTTATAATCATTGTTATGTAAGATAATAAAGGAAATGTTTTTAAGAAAATATAACATTATTTCAACCTTTGGTTGGAAATCCATTTTCATTAAAAAAGGGTTTTCTTAAAATGTTTTAAAAATGTTTTTAAATGATATTTGTAGATTATTTTCAAATAATAAGGATTTCAATTATTCCCATTCATTACTTTATATTTTTTCAAATCTATTTTCAAAGAAAAAGTGTAACGCCCTGACCCTAGTTTCCCAGAGTCAGTGCTTTATTACAAAATAATGGCATGATACAAGGAATAATGTCCTGAAAGTCTGATCAGTTTAGTATAATTGGAATCAATATACCTACATAAATTAAACATTACAACTTTAAAATAAATACAACACTAATTTTTTCCATTAGAAACATCCAAGTGTCATAGATTATGCCTGCAAGTCACTCATAACTAACTTTTTCATATCATGAGAATATGAAACATAAGAAAGGGGTGAGCTCAAACGCTTAGTAAGGATAAGAAATATAGTGGAATATAACATAAACATTAGGAATAATGGATAATTAAAAACACATTCCTTATCAAATAATAAACATGAACACTTTATGATAGGAATACGAGCTGAGTAAATAATTCCATAATAAAACATAGTCAGGGGTATTATACAAGTCAAATAAATACATGAACCATTAATAATATTTTCATAATGAGGGAATGTATAATGTCGAACATTATGAAACATTTTTTCAAGGCCCTGTCCAAGACATCTAAAAATGATTAAGGCCTCGGCCAAAACCATATATAAAATTGGTAAAGGACTCATCCAATTCCATGTCTAATTGTCTCATGAGACCTACCAATGCACTGAGGAGCTATAGCAGTCTCCAACCATCACATACAATTTCCAATACATTCCTCATATGAAAAGGTTGAAACATAATTTTATTAAAACTAGCATGTGAAATGTCAATAATTTAACCATAAAACATGAATGATATAAAAATAACACATCCACATTCAAACATATCACAAAACCTTAAATAAAATATGGATGATTTTTATCATAATAAATCAACTTCAAAAATGTTTAAAATCCATCAAAGGATGTTGACATAGATGAAATGAAAACTATTTGAATGAAATACCTCTTTCTATTTCAAAATCATTCAAGAGTCACATAATATTTAAGGAAAAAATTTATTTTGAAAATATTTTTATAATCTTGTATCAGAAGCTTCGATGATGTTATAACAGTAGATAATACTCTCACCCTCCGTATAAGTAAGAAATATTCTTACCTTAATTTTTTTTCGAAAAGGTCATAAAGTACCTTATTTGGAAGACGACAGAAAGATTCCTTTAAAAACATATAAGGTCAAATAAGGGTAAAAATTAAATTAAATCATGGGATAGTAAATAGTAAAAATGTTTTGAAATACATTTTTAAGAAAACATGGATGTGGATGATAAAGAGGTCCCATTAGATACTTACGTAAAAACAACCTTGGATAATAAAGAGATTGTGAAATTAACCCTTACCTTGTAATTTTCCTTAGTCGATGGTATGTTAACCTCCTATATAATAACTAAAAACTTGTTATTAAATTATAAAAGAACTACATACATAAATATAATATCATATATGATCTTCAAATATTTCTTTGTTAATAATATTTTAGTAGTATCATCGTTTTGGGTGTTAACTGACTCGTTTTCCTTTATATGCTTGGTTAAGTAAGCCATATTTTTTATGGATATTATGTATTTGATTCATATACATAATGATATTAAGTTCATAAAAATTATTTTTAATCATCAAATGAAAATTATTCTTGAATGGTTACGATGGGGAAATGAATCTCATCGCGTTCGTAGAGACGGTAATCTGTGCATACGCACGAGCGACAATATCATTGATGGAAAAATAGTATGTAATTGGATGGTATATCATATATAATAAATCCTTAACATGTTATATTTATTATTTACATCAGTTATACTCATTATTATACCCATCCAAATAATGAAGTGTTTGAATAACAAACTACACCACGACGTGGAGACGGTAAGTCGTACGTACGCACGTATGGTGACTTAGTCATTTATACGATGGATATAACAATAAATACAGTTATAAATTTTTTATTATAACATAATAGTATATATAAGATATTGGAGTTATTATTTTATAATGGAAAAAAAATATTAAAGACGAAGTGGAAGAAGAAAATAACTTGAAAGAGGTTGTGAAATATTTACCTCTTCTTCGTGTTCTTCCTTTGGATTTGATCGAAAGGGATCCTTCGGCAGGATTTATAATCAAATTAAGTCCTCTAGGTTTAAGATAGGAAAGTTGGGAGGATATTTGGGCACTTTTTGGCCGAGCCAAAAGGCTTTGGATATGTGAAATTATGAGAAGGGGAAGTTCCCTTTTATAAGAGAGGTGAGCATCACTTTAAGAAAAGTTTGAAATATTGTTTTATAATAAAATCATTTCCAGCTTATAATGGCTCCAAAATAAATTATTTAGAGGATAAGGTTGATATGGGTCTATAACATCTCAACCAATAGGTTTTTGACTGGTTTAGGTAACCATATTAACCATATCCTTTAGATTTTACTCTTTGTTAAATAGTTTGACATTTACCAAGTGTCTTTGTATTTTTATATTATATGGTTAATAAACATATTATAATAAGACAAGATAACCCCATGTAGTTAATTATTAATATATATAACCTTATCTAAGTCCTTTTTCCAATCCTTATTTTTTTATGAATATTATATCAATTAATAATGTAGTATTTGTTTTAAAAACTCAATTATGTCAATATTTATACTATTAAGTAATTGATTTTTTAGAAATACATAAGAACATTATTACTTAGAATAAATTTTATTTAACCAACAAATACATGTCATATTATCCTAGAAAATTATTTTAATTTATCAGAAGTCTCTATTTTCATTTTTTTGGATATTTATAATATCAATTATTTTAATATTTCATTATTAAGGTAATAACTTCATCATCATTGTGTCATAAATAAAATAACTAATTTAATGACTAAAACTTATAAATAAAATACCATTATTTAAGAAATATATCTATCTTTCCAATTATGTTTTTTAGTCTATTATATTAATTATACAACACCAAATAAAAATGTTTTACTAAAACATACAAGATTTTGTTATTTTTTCATTACTTTAAATTAATTAATGTAAAATGTCATTATCAATTCCAAGAGGATCCATGGGGTCCCCAAATCTACCCAAGGATTCTCATGGTCGGAAATGTATCAACAAATAGGAATATGACACATTTTAGTTTATTTTAATATTATTATAATATTATTTTATTACCCTTATTTATCGGATTTACCCTTTAACCATGGTAAATAGAATATTTACCGAAGTAATTATTCATAATTTCTAAAAATAAAAGTTATATATTTACACAATTTTGAACTCTTGATTCCATCTATGGAATCCATTACTCCTAATTCAAAACATAGAAGTGGCATAAATTAATTTAAAATTAATTCCTATTGTCAAAACAAAAAACGTGTTTTTAAGAAATAATACCTATCAAAATATCGACACTTGTCTATGTTCAGTATAAATGTGAAATTACACACAATGAACTAAATTATATTAAATGATAAATATATAATCTAATGATACTTTAAAACCACAAAAATGTAAAATTTATAACTATAAATTATTTTGATTAAAAAAGTTGTTTTTAATTAAAATTTAGTACTATTCATAAAAAATTTAATGTTTTTAGAAAAGTAGAAATAATGTAACCTAATCTAATTTCAATATTCTGAATGCAAAAATGAAGTCCATTTTGAAAAATAAAATTTATAAAATTCAAAATTGGGTATTACTATTCATAATGGCTAGTTATATTGGTCGCGGTGTGTTAGAATCTCGAAGTTGCATACAATGCAAGATATTGCATTATTAAAAGGGAAACATACCATGGAAACTTGGGTGTTACAAAAGGTTTTTCAAATTTTTTATGTTTTAAAAATATTTTTTCAAAGGTGAATGTTTATTTTTATTAATAAATGTTTTTAAAAGATATTTCAAAATTATTTTTCATCAGTGATTTCATCTGTTGGTGTTATTAATTCTCTTATGGGGATATAGTCCAAGGGTACCATTCATATTCATTCTCTGAAAGGTTTATGTTATGATGACATGATGTTTTTGAAACCTATTTCTCTTCCTTGTGTTATATGATTATGAAACCCGCTTCTTTTTAGAGGATAATATCTGATGAAATGATTATGAAACATTTCTATTTTTCATAGGTTATGATATGATTACATGTTTATGATACCCATTTCATTTCATGAGTTATGATTTGATGAATTTTCAGGATATTGTGGCACATACATGTATGATTTCATTATGATATGGGTTAGAACTATATATCCCTTCAATGAATTGGTAAAATATTTATAACTCATGATATTAAAATGGATGGAAAGAGGAGTGAAATTGGTTCAGTAAAATACTTTTTTCCACTAATATGGTCTTGTGGGTGAACCTTGACTACTAATATGGTCATTATAATGAACTAGGACTATAAATATGGATTGGGGGAGTGAACCCATTCCACTAATATGGACTTGTAATTATTCCTTAACTACCATGGGAATCATTTTATATTATTACGTGTCTTCCAAAATTCCATGTCCAATTCCTATGTTATGTGTTCATGGATTGTGATCTTCATTCCCTTATGATTCATGTATTATGAACTACAAATATTTATTGCATGACTATTGTTTATGATCTTTGATATGTATGGTATGATCTTTTATTTTCACGATCATGTTATGATACTCTTATGATCTTGATTGTGATTACATATCTCCTTTGTTTTCCGTTACCGAGCATCTGATCTCATCTTTTATTATGTTTCTTTTCCAGATGTTTTGAAGATTTGTATTATTATTTTTTTGTGTCTAAGAAGTTTTCTAGTCATGGAGAACCTAGTAGGAGATAATGTTGATCAATTATGTACCAGGGTTTATGTTTACATGTTTCAAAAAGAACTAATATAATACGGAAATTGAGAATTGTTAACACCACCAAATGCATTTTCATGAACGTTTTCATAGAATTAATGTTGTTATCCTAAAATAGAAAACAAATATCCAGTTTGAGTATAAAAGTTTCACCATTAATGAATATGATGAATTATTGGTTTATATCTTTCAAAATACTTCTCCATAATTTGGGATAAGTGGAAAGACCCCCTCCCCCCTGTAAGAACTAGGTTATTCTACGAAAGAATTTTTAATATTTTTGATGTTATTCCAGAGCAGCGCCTTCAGACGACGTGCGATTCCGTGCCTCAGAGTGGCTGGAATTAAATTTCCAGTGCGTTCACACTGGAAACACCAAATAAATGTGATAACCCCTAAACGGTGATCCGGATCAGGGATCTGATTGTACGGATGGGTCCGTAATAGGGTGTTTACCCTAGGAATGACATAAAACTTGTCAGCGCGGGATGTTTGGACCCCTCGCCCGCTTCTGGAACGTTAAACAGATTAAATAAATTAATTAATTCGTTTAATGGTGAAACACTATTATCTCTTAAACAGTGTCTCGGATGGGAAAACTGAGGGCACCTTTGAGTTCAAAGCGTGCCGTTTACCCTAGGAGGGGTATAAGTTTCATGGGCACGGGCCGTTTGTGAAAAATGGCCCCAGGGGTGTTTTCGTAATTTGGAGGCCTTGAATGCTAAGTTTAATAACATTCAAACAGAAGCTCAGAATCAAATTCTGAGACCACCTTTATGCTCGGTAGGTGGTGTTTACCCTAGGGGGAGCTTAATCTTGACCGCGCCTGTAACACCCCAAGATTTCATAGTGTATTTTTTTCAAAATAATTCAATAACTTGCACTACACGAAACACCGAGTTCAAGCACACCATAACTTACCAAACAATCCGTTCAAAAGAGGTTATGAATATTATTAACTAAATTTTAAACTTTATATAATCCTTATAATTTTAGAATCCATATTATGAGTTTCTTAGACATAATGTAAGAACAAATTCATTTTCAGTATTGCACTTTTACAAACTTTTAATAGTGACCTCTTTTTAAATCCAATATTTTATACATTTATATATTAAATTTGACTAAAAAATTTACATTTTAGAATGGGGACATCAAAAATTTACAATGAAATATCACAAGCTTCCACGGTACGCTTTCCATTGAATAATATAGTAGTGTGTGTTGTACGCAAATTCGAGTTCTAACACACACCACAACCAATCAAACTAGCCGTTATGAATAGTAATTCCTACTTTTTGAAATTATATATATTTTATATTTCAAAATAGACTTCATTTTTGGATTCGAAATATCGAAAATATCCTAAGATGAATTTTTGGTATTTTTCTGGGAACTTCCAATTTTATGAATAGTGAAAAATACTTAAAAACTACTTTAATAATCAAAATAATTTATAGTGATAAATTATATTATTGAGTGGTTTTAAAGTATAATTAGAATATATTTTTACCATTTTATCCAATGGTGTTCATTAGAATTAATTTCACTTTGAAATTGGACCTAAACAATTGGCAATCTTTTGATATATATTGTTTCTTAAAAACGCGCTATTTGTTGTGACATCGGGAATTAATTATAAAATTAATTAATTCAACTTATATGATTGGAATTTTTTAAAATAGACATCATTTTTGAATTCAGAATATCAATTATAGCTTAGGGTGTAATTTTGACATTGTTCTGAAAAACTTCAATTTTTGATGAATAGTGAAACTACTAAGTGGTAGTTAAAAAAATGAATTTTTTCATAAAACTTAATTTTACCGCTTCTATGAATGGAATTTAGAAAATCCTAGAGAAACGGTTAATATCAAGAAGTAAAGTGTGGTTCAATGAGATGAAAATAATTTTTGGTGAATAGTAACTTTTTACTTTTATTTACCACGGTTAAAAGTAAATATGGTAATTAAGGGTAAAAAGGATATTAATTTTACCCTAACACATGTCCTAATTTTATTGGACTAGTGTATCTTGACCAAAAACAACCTTAGAAATAAAATATTATCATTTAGGTCCACTTGGATTAGATTAGGACATTTATTATTATTTAATTCAAAGAAGAGTTAAAAGAGTTAAAATCACATTTTATTTAATGAAACATTTTTAATATAGGGTTATAGATAAGATAAATTCGATTGTAAATATTCATTAAGAAGTTAATAATATTTCCTACATAATTATATTTTATTTATAATTTTTAGACATTAAATAATTTAATTTATTTATGACACAATGATGATGCATTACTTACCATAATAGTGATCAATTAAAATAATTGATGTTATAAATACCCAAATAAATAAAATTTGAGACTTTTAATGAATTACACTAATTTTATAGGATACTATAACATATTAGTATTGATTTAATTGACTTTTTCTGAAGTAATAATTCTGTTATGAGTTTCTCAAAAATCAACTATTGAATAGTGTCAAAATTGACATAAAAGAGTTTTTAAAAAAAATATTATATTATTAATTGATATTAAATTCCTAAATATCTACGGTTCGTCCAAGAGACTTATATCATGATAGGTGTATCATTAATGGACCACTTGGGGGTCTCGTGGATGTATATGGTAAGTTTAGTAACCATATAATATAAAAATACAAAGAGAAATTCTAAAAGTGAAACTAATTAACTTAGAGTTAATACTTAAAGATAAGGTTATTATAGTAACCCAAACCTGTCTAAATTCTATTGGTTAAGTGTTTTTCAACCCATCCCCACCTTAAACTTTAATTAATAAACTTTGGATCCATTAGAAACTAAATATGAATTTATTGTAAATTAATATATCTAGCTTTTCCAAAGGTGCCCCTCACCCCTCTTATAAAAAGGAACTCCTCCTTCTCATTTCTTCACACCTTCAAAGCATTTTGGTTCGGCCAAACTCTGACCAAATACACTCCCAACTTCCCTCACTACAACCTAAAGGCCTTATTTTTATCAGAAAGCCAACCTAAGGAGCCCATTTGATCAAATTAAAAGGAAGAACCTGAAGAAGAGGTAATGATTTCACCACGCTTTTCCAAGTTCCTTTCCTCTCCCACTTCTTCTTTCATTGTTATTACCATTCTAAAATAATAACTCCAGTATCTTATATATACTGTGATGTTATTATAAATATGGTACAACCATATTCAGTATTCTATCGACCCTTTGAATAACATGTCACCATACGTGCGTACGTACGGCTTACCGTCTCCACGTCGTGGTGTAATTGTTATTCAATATATTATTATTTGGATGGGTATAATAATGATGTTTAATTCATGTAAATAATAAATTTAAAATGATAATGATTATGTATATATGATATACCATCAAATTATATATTATTTTAATATCAAAAGAATGATATTGTCGCTCGTGTGTACGTACGGACTACAGTCTCCACGAACACGAGGAGATTCATTCTCCATCGTATTCATTCAAGTATAATTCTCATTTGATGATTAATAATAGTATCTAATGACATGATATCATTCTGGATATGATTAAGATACATCCTATCCATTAAAAATATGGCTTACATAACAAAACATATAAAATAAAATGAGTAAGTTAACACCTGAAACAACGATAATACTAAGATATTATTAACAAATCAATGTTAAAAGATCATATATGATATCATATTAATGTATATGATTATTGTATAATTTAATAACAATTATTTCACAATTATACAGGAGGTTAACCTACCCCAACCAAGGAAAAGTACAAGGTAAGGGTTATTTCAAAATCACTTCATTATCCGAGGTTGTTTATATGTAATAATCTACTGGGGTCTCTTTATCATCCACATCCATGTTTCTTAAAAATGTATTTCAAAACATTTTTACTATTTAAAAGAATATGGGTTAAAGTCATTTATACCCTTTTTTGACTTTTTATAAGAGTTTTATAACGGAATCTTTTCGTCGTTTTCCAAACAAGGTTCTTTTTAACCTTTTCGACAGAATTAAGGTAAAAATGTTTTTTTAACTTATACGGCGGGTGCGGTTATTTTCTGCCGTTATAAAATCATCGAAGCTTCCCTTACAATCTTATAATAATATTTTCAAAGAAAATGTTTTATTTTATAAATATATGACTCTTAAATGATATCAAAATAGAAAGAGATATTTCTTTAAATAGAGTTTTGATTTCATCTATGTCAGCATCCTTTGATGGATTTTACGCTTATTTGAAGTTGATTTATTATGATACAAAAATTCTATATTTTATTGAAGGTTTTGTGATATGTTTGACTGTGGATGTTCTATTTTTATACCATTAATAGTTTATGGTGAAAGTTTTGACATTTCGTATGCTAGTTTTAATATGAATGTTTATGTTAGGTTTAAACCTTTTCATATGGGAATGCATTGGACTTTATATGTGACGGGTGGAGCCTGCTATAGCTCCTCGATGCATCGGTAGGTCTCATGAGACAAACTAGTGTCTTGGCACAAGGCCTTGGAAAAATCTTATTTGTAGTCTTGGCACGAGGCCTTGGCTATGTGGTTATGATAGTCTGGCATTATGCATTCCATCATTATGAAAGTGGTTATTGATATTGCATGTGATTATTCGATTAGTAGAATATCCATGTGAATAAGTAAATGACATTATTTCATTTTATTTTTTCCATACTATGTTGAAGTTCAAGTTTAAAAGGCATTTGTTTTAGTTATACATTTCCATAAATGTTTATTCTTCTTTATAAAAGTTTCCTCTATATTATTATGCTTACTGGGCATTTGAGCTCACCCCTTTTCTATGTTTTATTTTTCCCAGGGTATGAAGAAGTAAATTATGAATGACCTGAAGGGATAGTATGTGGGGATATGAGTGTGGAATATGAAGAAAATATGTTGTTGTAGTTTTCATTTTTATGATGTAATGTATGACTTATGAATATATATAGTGTTTCCAAGGCTACTAAACCAATCGGTTTTTCGAGATTTGATATTTCTTGTGATCATGCCAATGTGATGTAATAATGCACCGACTCTAGGTAACTGGGGTCGGGGTGTTACAGTTGGTATCAGAGGAAGTTTAGTACAAACCTTGGAAACTAGATTTAGATAAACTCTGATTAGAGAACATAGATTTATGATGTACATTGAGGATTAGTATAGAAGAACTTCCTATAATTTTGGTATTGTAGAGATTTTGTGAGTTTTCCAAGCAATACATCACTGTCTGGATACGAGTAGGTAGAGGCGGCTCTGACACAGATGTACCTAGGGGTAAAACCCGAAAACACCGCTTTGAGCTAGACTCGAACGGGAACTGGTGCATGACAACGGGCCTTGTTGTACTCTTGGTTATGACACTCCTGGGGGATATGCTTAGGATAATTATCATTTTCTTTACAAACCATTATGAAGGGTTTATGAGTATGTACTTCCTCAAAGAAGACATTTTTATGATTATGGATTATATCCATAAACTATTTAATTTATGTTATGTGTTTTACTAGTTTGGGATTAGGTATTGTTATTCATAAACTAATCTAGTGTATGGAATTGCTTAGAAATGGCGCCCAGTAGAAGGAATGAGAACTCCAGCAATGCACATGATACAAAGAGAAAGAAGGATCATATATTTCATGGTCTTAAGCAAGAATTTATAAGAGAAATAGTCTTGCATGTATTATCATCATATGAAGAAATAATATCATGTGTTGATAAGATAAGTAAAGAGTTTACTGGGTCCTATGGATTTGAAGGTATGTAAGAGAAGGAAAGGATGGAAGAGAGAAATATGGATAAAGGGAAGAGGGAAAAGAAGAATTTTCCCATATGTGATAACTGTGGAAAGAAACACCCTGGAACTTTCCTGAAAGGAATGGGAGTTTGTTATAAGTGTGGAAGAAAAGGGCAGAAAGTATGTGACTGCAAGGGTAAGAAAATGGTTTCAAATGTACAATGCTTCATTTTCAAGGAGTTTGGACACTACGCGAACCTATGTCTTAGTCATTAGACTATGCCGCAAAAGATGCTATTGGATAATAATCAAGTTATGATACTACCACAGATGAAGAGGAATGATTAGAGTTCTTATGTTGATTATGTCATTCGAGTGTTGTATCAACAATGTACTTGTTATGGAGTATATAAGGATTTTACTGTAGTACTATTTCACTATGGACATGAGATTGTGTGGAACAAAGAAAAGTGACTCAATAGCAGGTTACATTTTTGGAAAATATATGGTTGAGAGAAAGATAAACCATAATATGGTTCTGATACCGAGGTAGTGATTTTAGAATAATACATGATTGTATTGGATAAATTATATTGGATATTCTTGACTACCTTGAAACTGATTAACGATTTGTATATTCCATAATTGTTGGGGTTTACAACATTTTTGTATTGAAGGAGTATATCTATTATTATATAAGGAATAAGGGATCATGAATGTAATCAATAAGGTTTTATGGTAATTCAGGATGTTGTAGTGTTTTCAAAGAAGACATGATGAATGTGATCACATGTTATTACATGAAAAAAATGGATCTTAATTGTGTTTACCTTCCTTATAAATTTTGGACTGAAGTATTTTGGATAGTTCTAGTTTGGATTATTTTGGATTGCCATAAAAGGACAACCCGGAGGTTGGGCGGCAACCCGTCGCATCCGACAAGGCCACGAGACTTGAACCCACAACCGAAGGGCGACAAGGGTGTATCACCTACCACTGACCCACGTGATGTCCTGGTTTGAATAATATCATTTTTTACTGGTTCTTCTAGATGAATTATAAATTCATTTTTAACCCTATATGAATAGGATAAATAGAATATTATTTTTAAGGTCTATTGTTTTAGAGTAAAAGATGAGTTTGTGGTAGAACTTAGTTAAAGGTTGAGACTCTACTTATCAAGTATATATTTTTCTTCTTCTCTTATTCAACGAAGAAATTAATTATTATACTTTAGTGAAGGGATCTTAAAAAAATGTGTTATCTTAATACCATATGTTTTGCTGAACCGATGGTATTTTAAATCATCATAGATTGATGAATTTAAGGCCCTCAATCATACACTTGTTTTTGATTGATGACCTCAATCACTACCTATAAATAATTACATTTTTTCTCAAATTATATGTCTCTAATTACCAACAATGTTCTCTGAATAGATATCATAATTTGGTGGTGACCCTTTCATTTCTCTTTTCCTCATATTAAGACTAAACTTTATCAACCCAATTTCTAATGTAGGTTTTCCAACAAAGATATTTTCTATATTCAACCTTTTATTTTTGAAGAACAATTTCAAATTGCGAGGATGCAATTTATTGAAAAAGGGGAGAATGTAACACCCCAAGATTTCATAGTGTGTTATTTCTTCAAAATAATTCAATAACTTGCACTACATGCAACACCGAGTTCAAGCACACCATGACTTACCAAAAAAGCCGTTCAAAAGATTTTATGAATAGTATTAACTAAATTTGAAACTTTATATAATCCTAATAATTTTAGAATCCATATTATGAGTTTCTTAGACATAATGTAAGAACAAATTCATTTTTAGTATTACACTTTTACCAACTTTTAATAGTGAACCCTTTTTAAATCCAATATTTTAAACTTTTATATATTCAATTTGAATAAAAAATTTACTTTTTAGAATGGGGACATCAAAAATTTTCAATGAAATATCCCAAGCTTCCACGGTACGCTTTCCTTTGAATAATATAGTAGCATGTGTTGTACGCAACTTCGAGTTTTAACACACACCACAACCAATCAAACTAGCCGTTATGAATAGTAATACCTACTTTCTAAAATTATATATATTTTATATTTCAAAATGTACTTCATTTTTGGATTCGGAATATCGAAAATATCCTAAGGTGAATTTTTTGTATTTTTCTGAGAACTTCCAATTTTTATGAATAGTGAAAAATAATTAAAAACAACTTTTTTAATAAAAACAATTTATAGTGATAAATTATATTATTGAGTGGTTTTAATGTATAATTAGAATATATTTTTACCATTTTATCCAACGGTGTTCATTAGAATTAATTTCACTTTGGAATTGGATCTAAACAATTGTCAATCTTTTAATATATGTTGTTTCTTAAAAACACGCTATTTGTTGTGACAGTGGGAATTAATTATAAAATTAATTAATTCAACTTATATGTTTTGAATTTTGTAAAATATACATCATTTTTTAATTAGGAATATCAATTATAGCTTAGGGTTAAATTTTGGCATTGTTCTGAAAAACCTCAATTTTTGATGAATAGTGAAATTACTAAGTGGTAGTTAAAAACTGATTTTTTTCATAAAACTTAATTTTACCGCTTCTGTGAATAGAATTTACAAAATACTAGAGACACGGTTAATATCAAGATGTAAAATGTGGTTCAATGGGATGAAAATAATTTTTGGTGAATAGTAAATTTTTACTTTTATTTACCACCGTTAAAAGTAAATAGGCTAATTAAGGGTAAAAATGATATTAATATTACCCTAACATGTGTCCTAATTCTATTGGACAAGTGTATCTCGACCAAAAAAACCTTAGGAATAAAATATTATCATTTAGGTCCACTTGGATTAGATTAGGACATTTATTATTATTTAATTCAAAGAAGTGTTAAAAGAGTTAAAATCAAAGTTTATTTACTAAAACATTTTTAATATAGGGTTATACACAAGGTAAATTCGATTGTAAATATTAATTAGAAAGATAATAATATTTCCTACATAAATATATTCTATTTATAATTTTTATACATTAAATAATTTAATTTATTTATGACACAATAATGATGCAGTAATTACCATAATAGTGAAAAATTAAAATAATTGATGTTATAAATACCCAAATAAATATAATATGAGACTTTTAATGAATTACACTAATTTTATAGGATAATAGGACATATTAGGATTTATTTATTTTAATTTTTTGCTAATTAATAATTCTATTATGAGTTTTAAAAAAAATCAACTATTGAATAGTGTCAAAAATGACATAAAAGAGTTTTTAAAACAAATATTGTATTATTAATTGATATTAAATTCATAAAAATCTAAGGTTCGTCCAAGAGACAAATATCATGATAGGTGTATCATTAATGGACCACTTGGGGGTCTCTTGGATGTATATGGTAAGTTTATTAACCATATAATTTAAAAATACAAAGAGACATTGTAAATGTGAAACTAATTAACTTAGAGTTAATACTTAAAGATAAGGTTAATATAGTAACCCAAACCTGTCTAAATTCTATTGGTTATGTTTTTTTCTACCCACACCCACCTTAGCCTTTAAATAATCAACTTTGGAGCCATTATAAACCGAATATGAATTTATTATAAATTAATATTTCTAGCTTTTCCAAAGGTGCCCCTCACCCCTCTTATAAAAGGGCACTCCTCCTTCTCATTTCTTCACACCTTCAAAGCCTTTTGGATCGGCCAAACTCTGCAAAAATACTCTCCCAACTTCCCTCACTACAACCTATAGGCCTTAGTTTGATCAGAAAGCCTACCTAAGGATCCCTTTTGATCAAATCAAAAGGAAGAACCCGAAGAAGAGGTAATGATTTCACCACCCTTTTCCAAGTTCCTTTCTTCTCCCACTTCTTCTTTCATTGTTATTACCATTCTAAAATAACAACTCCAGTATATTATATATACTGTGATGTTATTATAAATATGGTACAACCATATTCAGTATTCTATCCACCCTTTGAATAACATGTCACCATTCGTGCGTACGTACGGCTTACCGTCTCCACGTCGTGGTGTAATTGTTATTCAATATATTATTATTTGGATGAGTATAATAATGATGTGTAATTCATGTAAATAATAAATGTAACATGATAATTATTCTGTATATATGATATACCATCCAATTATATATTATTTTAATATCAAAATAATGATATTGTCGCTCGTGGGTACGTACGGACTACCGTCTCCATGAACGCGATTAGATTCATTCTCCATCGTATCCATTCAAGTATAATTCTCATTTGATGATTAATAATAGTATCTTAGGACTTGATATCATTTTGTATTTGATTAAGATACAACCTATCCATTACAAACATGGCTTACATAACAAAACATATAAAAGAAAACGAGTAAGTTAACACCTGAAACAATGATAATACTAAGATATTATTAACAAATCAATGTTAAAAGATCATATATGATATCATATTAATGTATATGATTCTTGTATAATTTAATAAAAATTATTTCACCATTATACAGGAGGTTAACCTACTCCAACCAAGGAAAAGTACAGGGTAAGGGTTATTTCACAATCTCTTCATTATCCACGGTTGTTTATACGTAATAATATACTGGGACCTCTTTATCATCCACATCCATGTTTCTTAAAAATGTTTTTCAAAACATTTTTACTATTTAAAAGAATATGGGTTAAATTAATTTATACCCTTGTTTGAATTTTTATAAGAGTTTTATAAAGGAATCTTTCCGTCGTTTTCCAAACAAGGTGCTTTTTAACCTTTTTGACAGAATTAAGGGAAGAATGTTTTTTTAACTTATACGGCGGGTGCGGTTATTTTCTTCCATTTTAAAATCGTCGAAGATTACCTTACAATATTATAAAAATATTTTCAAAGAAAATGTTTTATTTTATAAATATATGACTCTTAAATTATTTCAAAATAGAAAGAGATATTTCTTTAAAAAGAGTTTTGATTTCATCTATGTCAACATCCTTTGATGGATTTTACGGTTATTTGAAGTTGATTTATTATGATACAAAACTTATATATTATATTGAAGGTTTTGTGATATGTTTGACTGTGGATGTGCTATTTTTATACCATTCATAGTTTATGGTGAAAGTATTGACATTTCGTATGCTAGTTTTAATAAGAATGTGTATGTTATGTTTAAACCTTTTCATATAGGAATTCATTGGACTTAATATGTGATGGGTGGAGCCCGCTATAGCTCCTCGATGCATTGGTAGGTTTCATGAGACAAACTAGTGTCTTGGAACAAGGCCTTGGAAAAATCTTATTTGTAGTCTTGGCACGAGGCCTTGGCTATGTGGTTATGATAGTCTGGCATTATGCATTCCATTATTATGAAAGTGGTTATTGATATTGAATGTGATTATTCGATTAGTAGAATATCCATGTGAATAAGTAAATGGAATTATTTCATTTTATTTTTTCCATACTATGTTGAAGTTCAAGTTTAAAAGGCTTTTGTTTTAGTTATACATTGCCTTAAATGTTTATTCTTATTTATGAAAGTTTCCGCTATATTGTTATCCTTTCTAGGCATTTTAGCTCACCCCTTTTCTATGTTTTATTTTTCCCAGGGTATGAAGAAGTAAATTATGAATGACCTTCAGGGATAGTATGTGGGGATATGAGTGTGGAATATGAAGAAAATATATTGTTGTAGTTTTCATTTTTATGATGTAATGTAAGACTTATGAATATATCTAGTGTTTCCAAGGCTACTAAACCAATCAGTCTTTCGAGATTTGATCTTTCTTGTGATCATGCCAATGTTATGTAATAATGCACCGACTCCAGGTAACTATGGTCGGGGCATTACATCGCCAGAAGGTTTGGACATGGGTGTTTTGGGGGTCGGGACTTTTAATTAAAGAGATTATTTATTTAAACTCTCCCCTCCTCCCCTTCCTCCCCATTGAACCCCTGACAAAACCCCTCCCCTATCCTCCTCTATCTCTGTTGAGACAGTCCGGCGAGGCGACTCCGGCGAGGTGTGGTGATGCTAGCGGATCGACGCGAAGCTCCGGGCAAAGCCCAACGAGGTAGGAGTTTCGTTTTGAGTTTCTTTTTATTTCCGAACCCACTTTGAATCCAAATTTTAGAATTGAATTGTTGTTTGATCCTCTAAAAAAGTCCATGTATACGTAGTAAGTATTCTATGCTCTCTGACGCATCTTTCGGTTTCAGTTTTGGAGTTCTGAGGAACCCACAATCATTCGCCGAAGATTGAGGGTTTTTGGAGGAGCTCTGGGGTGTTCTGGCGGGTAGGCGCAGCGGTTGGCCATATCAAGCGGCGGTACGGTGAGCCAGACGGCGACAGAGCAGATCCAGGCTGAGGGCGCATCTCGGCAGCGGGGCATTGCGGCAGAGGTGGCTGCGGATGGCGGCGAGGCGGGGTCTCGGGCGGTGCCGACGTAGTGCGAAGAGGGAGGGGGCCGCGGGGTGCGCGACCCCGTGCGCCGCGACCGTGACCCGCGTAATGGGGGTCGCTATGGAAAAGAAAGAGACCGGCCGTCAAGGCTGGTGAGTGGAAGCAGGCCGCGGCTAGATGGCCGCGGTGGAGCGAACCGGAACCGCGGCCTCGCCGCGGGCTGGCTGTGGGCGGACCGGCCGGACTAGGCCGGTCCGGCCCAGGGGGGGTTCCCCCTTTGGAAGTTCCGTCCCCCGTAGCTTTCTCTACGGGCGTTCGTTTTGTGATCCGTCAGCGGAAGTGTGAATCTCGCATCGAGGGGAAATCTTTGAGATGTTTTAGGGAATTTTTAATTCCTGAAACGAGGGTCCTCGGTGGCGCGACACGTACGTCGAGGGGATTGACGTCATTCCGGGAATCTTGTTTTGAGCGGTGCGGACGCATCTGACGTCTGCTTTGAGTGTCGTCAGTTGCATTGGGACCCTGGCGTCGGGGCGAAGTTTTCCGAGGTGGTTTTGGGAGTTGAAACCAGAGTTGAGGCATGGGACCCATGACCGTCTTTCGAGTTGCGTGCAGCATTTCACACCTTTCTCACCGGGCGTCCGTTCAGGGCCTGTGAGCAGTCAATTCTGGATGTTTTTACGAGGGGATTGCAATGGTCCAATCCTCCCACTCTAATTCGGCACGATGGTGCGGGGCCCATGAGGTCCATTTGGGCATCAACGGTGATTTTTCCATCTCTATCACCCAGCGACCATTTTGGACAAATGAATAGACCATATTGTGTGTTTTTTTGAGAGGATCGCAATGGTGCGATCTGTTCGTCGAGTTTCGGGACTGGGATGTCGGTCCCACATGGTACCGCTCGTGTGCGGTGCGCCGGAATGCATATTTTTCTCCGGATATCCGTTGCACACAAGTGATTAGTGCTTTTGACGTGTTTTCCCGAGGGGATCTCAATGGTGCGATGCGCCCGACTGTTTTTGAGGCCGAGGCTCGGGATCACGAGACGTCATTCGGGCGTGAGGCGGTGTTGGTCACTTTTTCGTTGGATATTCATTGGAGGCAAGTAAGTAGTCGATATCGCGTGTTTTTTGATGAGGATTACAACGATGTGATCTGTTTGGTTGTGTGGATCCTGTTGCACGATCTTGTGAAATGTGGAAATGTGAAGGGGCCCCGGGGGCGGTTCTTCTACAGTTGCTGTAGCGGACCCTTGGTGTGTGATCATGTGCACTCCTGTGTGAGTAAAGTAATGCTTGAATAGATGTGACTGTCCATGCCCCAGTTGTTGAGGTGAAAAGTTGGAGATGTTACGTCACGCCTTCGCGTTGATGTTTGGTGTCGGGAGCACGATAGCCCTTCGGCTGAAAGTGAGGTATACACTGGGAGTATACAGGAGCGCTTGCAGGTACGTGTGGTTTGTACCTGAGACGTTTGTGCGCTTGGTTGGGGTTAACATGGGGTCACACGTCCTGTGGGCCCCCAGCTACATGTCGAGCTCTACCTTGCGTACTTTGACCTCTCATGACGAAGAGGGTCCCTCTGTGCTCGTTTGTTTGACCAGCAGGGTTGAGTGGTCTCCCCCTGGTTTCATTCTAGATGGATCGGCCGACAGCGGTGGTGGTGACACCCAGTGATGGAGCAGGCACTGAACCTCTTTTGGGTGAGTTGTTCTGGAGTTGGCCAGTGTTGTACCCTACAGTGGAGATGGCCAGAGCAGTTCTGAGTTTTACCCTCCAGCGGGGCTAGGCAGTGGGTTACTCATCGGCTTCTAGGGTCTACCCTCCAACAGAGACTGGGCAGTGGGTCACCTGACACTCTTAGGGTCTACCCTCCAGCAGAGACTGGGCAGTGGGTCACCCGACGCTCTTAGGGTCTACCCTCCAGCAGAGACTAGGCAGTGGGTCACCCGACACACTTAGGGTCTACCCTCCAGTAAAGACTGGGCAGTGGGTGACCTGACGACCTCTTAGGGTCTACCCTTCAGCATGACTGGGAAGTGGGTCACCCGTCGTCTATTCCAGGTCTACCCTCCAGCACGGCTGGGCAGTGGGTCGCTTGTCGACGTATTCCAGTTCTACCCTCCAACGGGGCGGGGCAGTGGGTCGCCTGATGATGTATTGAGGTCTACCCACCATCGGGGCTGTGCAGTGGGTCTCCCGTCGTCTAGTTCCAGGTCTACTCTCCAGCACAACTGTACAGTGGGTCGTCTGTTGACTTATTCCAGGTCTACCATCTAGCAGGGCTAGGCAGTGGGTATCCTGATGATGTATTAAGGTCTACCCTCTAGCGGGGCTGGGCAGTGGGTCGCCGGATGATGTATTATGGTTTACCCTCCACCAGGGCTGGGAAGTGGGTCACCCAGTATCTTATTATGGTTTCCCCTCCAGCAGGTCTGGGTAGTGGGACACCAGTTGGCATTCCAAGACTCAGTCCTTTCTACTAGGCTAGTATGTGGCTTTCCTCTATGACCACCGGAGCGGGACCCTTGGTTGTATGGGTTAGTGATGGAACGACTTTGAATTTGAGGAGACCTCTCGACTGCAGGGTAGTGACGAGGTGTGGTTTGACTTTCCCTTGAACTCTCAAGTACAAGGGGTGTTTTCCCCACCTAGATGCGTTCTTGTGACATGATCTAAAACCATTCGGGCGAGTCCGGGCCGCCCAAAGCGGATAGTGTCGAGGTGTGGTGTTTTGAGCCCCTTGACTTGTAGTTCGGGGCTGACATGCGGGATGCTGGGAATCGATGGTGTTTCTTCTGGGACTGTTGGCGACTCATTTTCTTGGGCTGAGCTACGGGACGGAGATCACCTTATGAAGTTGTTCGGGTTTCTTTTTTAGCATATAGATATGTATATACCTTGTTTCTGGTACCCACTTCTTGGGTTTGTTAACTCTCCTTCGAGGAGAGGTGAAGACACACGGGGTATTCCACGTGCTTTCCGTGTCTAGCTTCTCGTGGTTGGATGAGTCTAATCTCCTGCTATAGGTAGAGAAGAATCGACGGGAAGTTCGTCTTCTCACCGTTTCCAGCTCCTTGTGTCTGGACTAGTCTACCTTCTTTCCTCCTGTTGAGTTGAGCTGGACTCTTTACTGCACTCTCTATTGTACTTCTATTCTACTCCCTGTTCGATCTACTTCTCACCCTTCGGTACCTCCTTTGTTGCTCCCTCGAGCCTTCGGGGTATCCTACTGAGTATTGTTGTACTCACCCCTGCTTGGGCTTTTCCCGCACTTGTTGTGCCCTTGTAGACGACGGATAGGTGGAGTGTGGCTTCGATGGAGCATAGGAGCTTGGGAGCTTGGATCGCGTGCGGTGGTTGTGGTTAGGTCCCAGGTGGGGGACCCCTTCCAGCTGTTTTTCTTTTGATTACCTGTTGATGGGTTGTGGCACCTTTTCTAGTTGGGCACATGTTTTTCCCCTTTCCTTTTTCAGTTACCATCAGCTGTTACATTGTACTGTTAGAGGTCTATGCACATTGTGGTTTATATATAGCAGTTGGCCTTTTCTTTTCTTGTATTTTCTTTTACTTTTCACTATTGCATTGAGTGTGATGTGCGTGTGTGTACAAGTACTTAGGCAAAGGCCTCGCCAAGTTATTGTGCCTTCGGCGCTGGTCGCCAGCCCCTGGCCTATGGAGGCAGGCCTGGGGTGGTTGCGGCTCGAGCCCGGGTAGGGTCGGGTCGTGACAAAGTGGTATCAGATGTGGTTCGTTCCTTGGGACATTGTGCGGATGTCCCTAAAAGAGGAATTGGTTGGGAATTAGGGAAACAGTGTCAACGTGTCTCGAGAATGGCTCTCAGGCCAGGGAGTCCAGTGATGGTGTGGCGGTCGACGTATCCACTCACCAGGACCCTGATAACCCGCTTGTCGACTCGGCATGCTGAGACACTTGTTGCAGGGAAAATTTGTTTGTGCATCACATAGGATTGAGTCTTTGACTGTCCTACTTGAGTCATCTCCCCATCGTTGTTATAGGTATTTACATATATGCTCAATTGACCGTGGCACTCCTTGATAATATTCAGGATGTCTCTGCGAAGATAGCCAGCCAGGATACCATATTTGGTACATGACGATGACCCTATGACCTACGAGGCCATAGTCCAGGACCCATCATGCGATCCCCTTTCTCCGGTTGGGCCGGTAGCAGCACCCCCACTTGTTGAGAAGCATACAGCTTCAACAGAGCAGGCTGAGATTGAGCGCAAGTTGAGCGCGCTCTATGAGTTCCAATGGCAGAGACAGTAGAGGTTCAGTGGTGAGCCAGAACCTCAGGCAGAAGAGGTTTGGCTCGAGGTAGTGGTTTTCCTTTTCAGGCTTGTGCAGACACCGACAGATCTTATGGTGGCTTTGGTATCCAACCTTTTTCGTGGAGCAGCTCAGCGTTGGTGGAGTTTGGTGACTTGGTTCCTTGACGATTCGTCTCTTTTGTGGGGAGACTTTAAGTTGTTGTTCCATGTGGAGTTTTTCCCCTCCTTCTTGCGCTCCGTTCGGATTCAAGAGCTCCTGCAGTTTCCACAGGGAGGGATGACAGTGGCCGAGTACGCGGCTAGTTTTTCAGACCATGCATGCTTTTACCCGGACATGTTCCATGATGACAAAATCCGAGCGCGGAATTTTGAGCAGGGTCTCCGCTGAGATATTCGTTTTGTCATAGTACCCTTTGTCATTTCCACATATGCCATGGTGCTAGAGAAGGCATTGGTGATAGAGGGTTTCCTATCACGTTCTAGTGTTGGTGGTGGCAGCAGGCACGTTGGAGCCGAGACGTCTGCCGCAGCTAGCGGGCGTCGGCAAGCAGAACCTCGACGCAGGTGGCTTCCGGATGACTGGACTCAAGGGCGTGGTCGTACACCACAATGGCACCAGAGGGCACCAGTGCATCCTGGAGAGAGTCTGTGCTATGCTTGTGACGGGCGAGGTCACTTGGCACGAGACTTCCCAACCAGGCATGTAGATAGCCTCGGGCAGGCAGCAAGTGCACCATCACGATGGAGGCAGCGTCATGATCAGAGTAGCGACCAGCGAGGTGGTGCTAGCAGAGGAGCGGGAGGAGATGGTAGTGAGGGACGACTTTACGAGGTCTTCTCATCACCACTAGGTGGTCCACGTCAGGCTCCGGTAGCTGACAGTTGGGACATCGGACAGTTGTGAGCTTGGATGTCTACGATCCTACAAAGTATGGGATGATGAGAGGTACCCCTTGAGAATCTTCTACTTCTTGCAGTATAATTCTTATAATCTGTGTGTGAAGTGCTTTTTCTCCCCGCTCCTAGCTTATGTTGATACCAGGGTGACGCAGGGCGTCAGGTGTAACCCTATGTTGGTAAAGTAAAAGGCGTGGGACCTTTTTCTTTAGTTTATGGCATCGAATCCATCGCTCCCCCAACATGTAAGAGAGTCTTGGTTGAGAGACATCGACTGTGGAATCTTGCATGACTAGATATCCTTGGTTGTTTCACCATATGGATATTCTGGAGGAAGGAATCACCGGGCCTTGTTCCAGGTGCGGGCGGTGATTCCAGTCGCGGAATGCGACGTGCAGGTTCGGTCAGGGAGGTGAGCTACCCCCAAGGGCCTTCGGGCCGTTTAAGACCGTGCAAAGGGATGACGATGTACCCTACCGCCTTGCCCTAACCCCAAAGTCTGGAGTGGGTGCACGATGTCTCCCGCGTGGTTTACCTATGGAGATGTGTGCGTGCTCCTATGCACATCATCGGGAAGGGAAGACCTCATGTGAATGGATCAATTTTTTTTTGTTCTGTGTGTGGTGATGCAAAGTTGTGCGTGGGTTCTTCTGGGTATGGGAAAGCCAGGTGTGGGCTTAGTACCCTGTGTTTCTCCCTATTTTTTCTTTTCGGGGACGCAAATCTTGACGGAGGGAATGATTCAAGATCCTGGTTTTTTCTACGAAAGACTTTGGAATATTCTTGATGTTATTCCAGAGCAGCGCCTTCAGACAGCGTGTGATTCTGAGCCTCATAGTGGCCAGAATTAAATTTCCAGTGCGTTCACACTAGAAACAACAAATAAATGTGATACCTCTTAAATGGTGATCCGGATCGGGGATCCGAGTGTACGGATGGGTCCAAAATGGGGTGTTTACCCTAGGAATGACATAAAACTTGTCGGTGCGGGCTGTTTGGACCCCTCGCCCGCTTCTGGAACGTTAAACGGATTAAATAAATAAATTAATTTTTTTAATGGTGAAATGATAGTGTCTCTTAAATGGTGGCTCGGATCAGAAAACCTAGGGCACCGTTGAGCTCGGAGCATGCCGTTTACACTAGGAGGGGTATAAGTTTCACGGGCGCGAGCCGTTTGTGAAAAATGGCTCTAGGGGTGTTTTCGTAATTTGGCAGCCTCAAGCCCTAAGTTTAATAACATTCAAACGGAAGCTCAGAATCAAATTCTGAGACCCCCGTTGTGCTCGGGAGGTGGTGTTTACCCTAGGGGGGTCTTAATCTTGACCACACCAGAGGGTTTGGAAGCGGGTGTTTTGGGGGTCGGGACTTTTAATTGAAGAGTTTATTTATTTAAACTCTCCCCTCCTCCCCTTCCCCCCATTGAACCCCTGACAAAACCCCTCACCCCTCTTCCTCTATGTCCGGTGAGATGGTCCATAGAGGCGACTCTGGAGAGGTTCGGTGATGCCGGCGGATCGATGCGAAGCTCCGGGCGAAGCCCAGCGAGGTAGGAGTTTCGTTTTGAGTTTCTTTTTATTTCAGAACCCCCTTTGAATCCCAATTTTAGCATTTAATTGTTGTTTTATCCTCAAAAAAGTCCATGTATGCGTAGTACGTATTCTAAGCTCTCCAAATCATCTTTTGGTTTCGGTTTTGGAGTTCTGAGGAACCCGCAATCATTCGCCGAAGATTGCGGGTTTTTGGAGGAGTTCTGGGGTGTTTCGGCGGGTAGGCGCGGCGGATGGCCATATCAGGCGGCGGCGCGGTGAGCCGGACGGTGGTGGAGCAGCTCCAGGCTGAGGGCACATCACGGCAGCGGGGCAGTGCGGCGGAGGCGGCTGCGGACGGTGGCGAGGCGTGGTCTTGGGCAGTGCCGACGTAGTGCGAAGAGGGAGGGGGCCACGGGGTGCGTGACCCCGTGCGCCGCGACCGCGACCCGCGTAACGCGGGTCTCTGTGGAAAAGAAAAAGACCGGCCATCAAGGCCGGTCGGTGGTGGAAGGTCGTGGCGGAGCTAACCAAACCCACGGCTGAGCCGTGGGCCGGCTGTGGGAAGACCGGCCGGACCGGGCCGGTCCGGCCCAGGGGGGGTTTCCCCCTTTGGAAGTTCCGTTGCACGTAGCTTTCTCTACGGGCGTCTTTTTTGTGTGTCGTCAGTGGCAGCGTAGACCTCGCATAGAGGGGAACTCTTTGAGATGGTTTTGGAAATTTTTAATTCCCGAAACGAGGGGCCTCGGTGGCGCGACACGTACGTCGAGGGGATTGACGTCATTCCGGGACTCTTGTTTTGAGCGGTGCGGACGCATCCGACGTCAGCTTTGAGTGCCGTCAGTTGTGTTGGGACCCTGGTGTCGGGGTGAAGTTTTCTATGGTGGTTTTGGGCGTTGAAACCGGAGTTGAGGCGTGGGCCCGACGACCGTCTTTCGTGCTACGTGTAGCGTTTCACGCCTTTCTCACCGGGCGTCCGTTCAGGGCGTGCGAGCAGTCAATTTTGGATGTTTTTCCGAGGGGATTGCAATGGTGCAATCCGGCTGCTCTAATTCGGCACAATGGTGTGGGGCCCATGAGGGACGTTTGGGCGTCGACGGTGATTTTTCCATCTTTATCACCGGGCGACTGTTTTGGACAAGTGAATAGTCCAT
The DNA here is from genome assembly GCA_963277665.1 of Viscum album. NCBI lineage: Eukaryota > Viridiplantae > Streptophyta > Magnoliopsida > Santalales > Viscaceae > Viscum > Viscum album. The sequence continues at coordinate 293,766 of CAUJRU010000447.1, read as the reverse complement.
ATTGTGTGTTTTTTGAGAGGATCGCAACGGTGCGATCCGTTCATTGAGTTTCGGGACCAGGATGCGGGTCCCACGTGGCACCGCTCGTGTGCGGTGCGCCGGAATGCATCTTTTTCTCCGGATATCTGTTGCACTAAAGTGAGTAGTGCTTTTGATGTGTTTTACCTAGGGGATCGCAATGGTGCGATGTGCCTGACTGTTTTCGGGGTCGAGGCTCGGAATCACGGGACACCGTTCGGGCGTGAGGCGGTGTTGGTGACTTTTCCGTCGGATATCCATTGGAGGCGAGTAAGTAGTCGATCTCACGTGTTTTTTTCCGAGGATTACAACGGTGTGATCCATTTGGTTGTGCGGAGCCTCTTGCACGATCTTTTGAAATATGGAAATGTGAAGGTGCCCTAGGGGCGGTTCTTCTGCTGTGGTTGTAGCGGACCCTTGGCATGTGATCGCGTGCACTCCTGTGTGATTGAAGTAATGATTGAATAGATGTGGTTGTCTATGCCCTTGTCTTTGAGGTGGCAAGTTGGAGATGTTACGTCATGCCTTCTCTTTGACGTTGGGTGCCAGGTGCACGATAGCCCTTGGGCTGAAAGTGGGGTATACTCTGGGAGTATATGAGAGCGCTTGCAGGTACCTGTGGTTTGTACCTGAGATGTTCGTGAGCTTGGTTGGGTCTAACTTTGGGCCACACGTCGTGTGGGACCCCAGGTGCGTGCCGAGCTCTACTTTGCATACTTTGACCTCTCGCGATGAAGAGGGTCCCTCTGTGCTCGTTTGTTTGAGCAGTAGGGATGAGTGGTCTCCCCCTGGTTTCGTTCTCCATGGATCGGCTGGCAGCGGTGCTAGTGACACCCAGTGATAGAGCAGGCGCTGAACCTCTTTTGGGTGAGTTGCTCTGGAGCTGGCCAGTGTTGTACCCTCCAGTGGAGATGGCCAGAGCAGTTCTGAGTTTTACCCTCCAGCGGGGCTGGGCAGCGGGTTACTCATCGGCTTCTAGGGTCCACCCTCCAGCAGAGACTGGCCAGTGGGTCACCCGACGCTATTAGGGTCTACCCTCTAGCAGAGACTGGGCAGTGGGTCACCCAACCCTCTTATGGTCTACCCTCTAGCAGAGACTGGGCAGTGGGTGACCCGATGACCTCTTAGGGTCTACCCTTCAGTACGGCTGGGCAGTGGGTTGGTCGTCGTCTATTCCAGGTCTACCCTCCAGCACGGCTGGGCAGTGGGTCGCCTGTCGACTTATTCCAGGTCTACCCTCCAGCGGGGATGGGTAGTGGGTCGCCTGATGATGTATTGAGGTCTACCCTCCAGCGGGGCTGGGCAGTGGGTCACCCGTCGTCTAGTTCCAGGTCTACCCTCCAGCACGTCTAGGCAGTGGGTCGCCTGTCGACTTATTCCAGGTCTACCCTCTAGCGGGGTTGTGTAGTGGGTCGCCGGATGATGTATTATGGTTTACCCTCTACCAGGGCTGGGAAGTGGGTCACCCAGTATCTTATTATGGTTTACCCTCCAGCAGGGTTGGGCAGTGGGACACCTATTGGCATTCCAAGACTCAGTCCTTTCTACTAGGCTAGTCTGTGGCTTTCCTCCGTGACCACTAGAGCGGGACCCTTGGTTGTACGGGTCGGTGATGAAACGACTTTGACTTTGAGGATACCTCTCGACTTTAGGGCAGTGACGAGGTGTGGTTTGACTTTCCCTAGAACTCTTAAGTACGAGGGGTGCTTTCCCCATCGAGATACGTTCTTGTGAGGTGATCTAAAACCGTGTGGGTGAGTCAGTGCCGGCCAAAGCGGATAGTGTCGAAGTGTGGTTGTTTGAGCCCCTTGACTTGTAGTTCGGGGTAGACGTGCGGGATGCTGGGCATCGATGGTGTTTCTTCTGGGACTGTTGGCGACTCATTTTATTGGGTTGGGCTATGGGACAAGGAACCCCTTACGACGTTGTTCAGGTTTCTTGTTGAGCATACAGATATGTATATACCTCGTTTCCGGTACCCACTTCTTGGGTTTGGTTACTCTCCTTCTAGGAGAGGTGAAGACGCGCGGGGTATGCCACATGATTTCCGTGTCAAGCTTCTCGTGGTTGGACGAGTCTACTCTCCTACTATAGGTAGTGAAGACTCGACGGGAAGTTCGTCTTCTCACCGTTTCCATCTCCTTATGTCAGGACGAGTCCACCATCTTTCCTCCTGTTGGGTTGAGCTAGACTCTTTACTGCACTCTCTGTTGTACTTCTGTTCTAATCCCTGTTCGATATACTGCTCACCCTTCAGTACCACCTTTGTTGCTCCCTCGAGCCTTCGGGGAATCTTACTGAGTATTTTTGTACTTGCCCTTGCGTGGTCTTTGCCCGCACATGGTGTGCCCTTGCAGACGACAGACAAGTGGAGTGTAGCTTCAGTGGAGCATAGGAGCATGGGAGCTTGGACGGCGTGCGGTGGTCATGGTTAGGTCCTAGGTGGGGGACCCCTCCCGGCTATTTTTATTTTGTTTACCTATTTCTGGGTTGTGGCACCTTTTCTGGTTGGGCGCGTGTTTTTCCCCTTTCCTTTTTCAGTTACCTTCAGCTTGTACTTTGTACTGTTAGATGTCGATGCACTTTGTGGTTTATATATAGCAGTTTCCCTTTTCATTGCATGTCTTTTCTTTTACTCTACACTGTTTCATTGAGTGTGCTGTGTGTGTGTGTGTACAGGTACATAGGAAAAGGCCTCCCTGAGTTATTGTGCCTTCGACGCTAGTCACCAGCCCCTGGCCTATGGAGGTGGGCCTGGGGTGGTTGCGGTTCGAGCCCGGGTGGGGTCGGGTCGTGACACTCCCCCCTCAAAGAGTAGGTTTTGGATTCAGAAGATCAATAATAAAAAGGTGTCAACAAAGAAGAATTAAATTTCAGAGTTTCATAAATTAATAATTGGTGAATTAACCATATAAAAATTTTCATATCTTTTTTATATCTTCGATTTGACTGGTCGGGGAGCACAAACGGTCTCCCAGATCAAACGTTATGGTTCTCAGATGTTGGAAAAAATATGTAAATGGATTTACACTAGTGATAAGGGTACAAGTGAAAATATCTATGGTGATTCAGCTAGCATGTAAAGATATGGTAGAGTAACTCCTTCACCTAAGGTCCCATATATTCCTATAAATAGGCCCATAGGGTCTTCATTTGGATGGACAAATTTTCCCGATGGCCAATTGTTTATCTGATCTCCCTAGTACTTCTCTTAAGTCCTCAGACACCTTCTAGGTAGTTTTCTAACACCTAAAGGAATGATGATTAAAGGGGTATATCATAAAATAGGTCTTACCAGGGTTTAAATTAAACAATACCTTTGTGAGGAATTCTCCCAACCCATAATCAATGAAGAATAGTGTGAGGTCCCATTCTTTAACTAGGAACTTGCAGTACTTGCCTCCGAGAACACTTGTGGAGACCCTCGAAGTCTTAAGAAATTTATAACACAAGTGTATTTTCCTAGGTGGTCTGTCACCCAAAGTGATATCTATTCTCCTAGGCCTACCTTCATGGAGAACCCCCTATGTGATCCTCTTTGGTTCGACTTACCTTCTAGCATGTGAAAGATACTAATTGGGACTTCGTTAAATCCATTCATGTATGGACCTCTCCTCCTTTGAATCCCTTGTCTAAGATGGATCAAAGAAAAGAATCCACTAAGGCCAACTAACTCACAAAACCATGGGAAAAGGAACACCAAATTGTCTCCAATTTGTTTTTTTTATTTCAATGGTTAGTGGTTTTCTCCACTTATCCTACAAGAGGATTAAGATTATTGGTCCGTCTATAAATTTGTATATCTACTTTCATGAGGAACTCTACCCCAGGGACATTTTAGGGGAGTTCTTGGTATGAAAGATTATGGTTTGAACCATGTATGACCCTTCCCATCTCTAAGCCCTAGAGCCTCTAGTTCTGAGCAAGTAGGGAAATAACCACATTTTTGTTTCTATTCAACATGGAATGTGATCCTCCACCCATTGTGGAACCAATTTCATTTTAGCCATCCTAGTGTAATCCCCTCTCCTTTCCTGTAAGATGTTTCAGTCTTTATCTTCTCTATCACCATGTACATCACATTAATTATTTCCATACCTTGGACTCACATCAAATTTAAATTGAAGAGAGGGATGTTTCGTAGCCCCAACCTCTTTCCTTTTATCCATAACTTATTCCACTTGAAAAGGAGAAAACATGTGCGGTTTTTCAAATATTATATTTCTTATTTTTTCTCAAACTAAATGTGACTCACATGGGATTAGAGTTCAGTGATGATTATGACATCCACACAATCAACATGAAAGACTGGCCTATGAGAACTCTAATTCCTACTTTAACTAGGATATATAGATGCATATTTATCACTCGTGCTCGAGGAAAATTCTAATTAGAAGTTATTCCCAACCATAGCCTAAATCAACATGCCTCATAATGTTCTCTAAGACCAAAATAAACCTCCAAATCACCATGAGATAATATATCACTCATTTATTTTCTCAGTGGGAATCCTCCTTATGAATAAGCCCAATATAATCCTCTCAAAGGGCTATACTCCCCTGTTAGACTTACAAAACTATGTGGGCTTCGATTCCCGTCCAAATGGGATACGTAGGAAGCCTCCCTAAGGTTCAAACCCAACTCCTAAACCAACCCTCTTCTTTAGGGATATATCCTTAATAGGGTCAAATTCAAATTGGATACTCATATCCCTTCCACGTTCCTTGGGTTGTTTTGACATAAGTCCCACACTAAACTTTGATTATGAACCTTCTGCCTAGACATCCTTTTCATGTGAAGTTAAACTATATGGTTTTGTCGTTTTCACATGACATTAAAATGTATGATATTCCCCATTATGAGACACTGAACTATGTTGGTTCTGATTCCTTTTTCAAGTATAAGTAGGATGACCATTTATGGGGTTGATTCCAACATCAAATAGTTCACATCTCCCTGGATGATGATAAATGGTAGATTGACCTTCATTTACTTAGATGATAATAAATTCCAGTGTTACCTTCATCTACCTATATGAAAATAAACTCCAGAGTGCGCCACTATTTGGATTGAAATTTAGCATCATTGTAGTGACAAAAAAATAATATCTGGGTAGTATATGAGAGGATACTATTAAGGGAGACCCTCATATAAAGATGGATATCTCCATCAATGGAGAACTTCATATACATACAAATGAATCTGAATTCCACAAATGCGAATAATTGATTGATAATTTGGGATGACCCACCCCATACATGGAAATTAATGAAGGATTCATAAACATATCTTAAATATATAAACGAGTCTCAGAGTAGGAAATATTTTCCCCGAAAAGGGTGCGATGAGCCCGACCTCCCATCTCCTATATCAACGAGAGTTCTTAAGAGTCATAGGGAAAAACAAAAAATGAGTTTATTCCTTTGGAATGTAGGTCCCCATGGATGAAAAGCTATTGGGTGTTTTCGGTTAAACAAACAAACCCATTGGAAACCGTTCAGAAATCGTAAACTGTTATGGGGTTGAACTTGATGTGATGACTAAAAATATAGCATCTCATTAACAATATAAAAGGGGTTTACTAACTAGACTCCATCAGTCCATTATATTTCCCTAAATTATTGTATCCATTTCCATCCTAAACAGAAAAAAATGGTGAACCCGACGTGAATCCTTAACCATGATGATAGTGTCACATACCAAATGATCCCTTCCCATTCTCAAAGGAAATAAGGGTATTACAGGGAAATCCATCATGTATGTGTTCACTCGTGTGAGATTCTAGTTTTTCAGAGTTCATTATTTGTGTTTTTCTTATATACAATATCTTCCTTCTAATAACTCCCTTCGATCCAATGGACTCCATCATGTTTTCCCAATAAATGCCTCGACTGCTATTCAGAATATATCTTTATCCGTAAAAAGGATGTCGTCACTAAATTAGAATCTTCAACACTGGGTCTCAAACTCACTAAGATGATATTATCATCAAAACAGTACAATCCTCACCATGGAGGCTACCCGACAGGCCCTCCAACTCAACCATCACCACCAATAGTCTGGTAAACAATGACGAGTGGTCCTGAAGTAGAAGGCATTAACTGCCAACTTCAACCATTTTAGGAGATTATCCATGAAAAAAATAACCAATCACTCCCATATTAAATAGAGGTGGATCAAGAGGCCACCCATGGCCTCATCTAAGAGACACATGGGTCCTCTTCAAGGAAACCTGATAATAATCTCTACGACAATGTCATGTAGAATTTAACCATCAACATGATGATGGTGTCACCATTGGATATCCATCCTAGGTCCCTCAGACACAATCCTGAAAGACGACCTGCTGGGGAAGGAAACTAACCCATAAGGAGATGGTTAATACCTTTTCCCATCTGGATAAACCCACCAACCTAGTTTGGTGACACATAACAAGAAAGAAAATACACCCATCCAACTTTATTAATCTATCCAGTAGACTCACCGAGCATCATTCAAAGAATATTTCCAACAAAATATAGTGACAACCTACAGGTAGGAACATACACAAACCTACACCCACCAATGTTGTTAGTAAACTCAAATGGGAGCACTCAAAGTAGTCCTCTGAGCATGTTTGTTGGAAAACAATGAGAAGGAACACACAACTTCCTACATCCATCAAGCCTATCAGCTACCTCATTTGGAAGAAAAGAGAGAAGTTAGTCCGAAATTCCTGACTATAAGTATAGGGAAGGATAACCTCTCTACTCCCACACATGAGTAATATCACTATCCACTAACAGGAAAGTGAGGAAAGGGGTAGGAACATACACCTACTCCAGATAGAGAACGGGCATATATCCTTGTTTCAGTCACTGAAGTCACCAATCATATATTGGAAATGGTAAAAGGGAAGACACAAATCCATACCCATAACCTACATATCTTCCATGATATCATTATGATGATGACAGTAGTACCTGAGGGACAGACACATAATTATATCCCTACAAATGAGATGGATCATAATTATAACACCCCAAATGAGAAATATTACTCAACTCTCATCCATGAGGGTCATGGGGAAAACTACCCCATAATATATGGATAGTGGGAATAGTAACATACAATTTATCTAAGAAAATATAATCACCCCATTATAATTTATACTCCAAGGAAGGCACAAACACCTACACATGATAACCAATTATCCTATAAAGTCGCACAATCTCTCTTGAGAAGGAATCTAAGAAGAAGATTCATTAATCATTATTGGAAAATCCATGGCTGACCTATGATCATGCTTCACTTGATGTTGGAGTTCTTGAATCCCTTATATGTTTATCTTTCATAGCTCAAGATCCTATCCTCCTATTACCAAATTAGGAGAGTAGAAGAAATTAGTTAGGTCATCGCAAGACACTTCACCATGAATTCTTGCTTCATTGAGACAATTTAGAAGATCTCAAGATCCTATCTCTTGATGAGAGTTATGGAAACCCTTTGTATGGCCAGAAGACCAAGGAGTAAGAGTTTCTTACCCTTGATGTAACCCACCATGATATTCCTCCCCCTGATCGTGATCAATGAAAAACTTCACTCTACAGTAATGATTTACATTGTCACGAGAATTATACAATTGATAATGTAGTGAGATGAAATACCTATTATCATGAGGTGATTACGAAATACAGGGCTAAAAAATTATGATTCCTTGTCAGTAGTAGGAGAAATATTTTCTCAACTAGAAGCCATCCCAAGGAAACGGTAATTCTCCGAACCACCATTAGATTATTTTCCTTACAACATAACAATGGGAATCTTAATCAATCCCATTTTTTATGGTAATACAATCAATAAGAATCCACTTTGGTTGGACTAGGTCGAGGAACCTCTTGTGAAAGTCAAAGAATATCTATTAAAAATGAGAAAAAACCTTTCTAAAAAAGTTATACTTGTCATTATATGGCGTTTATCAACCTATCAATAATGAATTCCAGAGATGTTGGTGGATGATTATATGCATGACATCCACCTCAACAAATGGAAAACTATTCATCACCTAAAAACAAATGTATTACCATTTGATGAGTATTAAACTCACGTTGAGGTGATAGAAGGGTTGCACTCCAAATTTACTTTTCATCTCTCATAGATTCCTGACATCCAAAGATCGAGAAGTTGTAGGGATCACTTCAACATGCATGCCTCGATGCATTAATGAGATCAGGATGGATGATCCTAGACACCCCACCTTATGTTGGTATCATAGGATGGTATGTACATGGAACATTGCATTTAAGTATGATCCCATGCCAGAAAATCTCGCCAAAGGTGGTATCATGCAATGTCATTTCCCCAGGCCGACAAAAAAATCTACTCCTAACTGGAGATATGGTAAACAAGAAATGGCCCTGATAAAATTTCATCGATGTCAGGCTAGAGGAGAGAAGGCTGTTAAGATACTTTTTCATTAAGCATCATAGAACATTTATCAGACATCCCACATAGAGGGTGTCATCCGTCAGATTGAGAAAATGTCAAAAATAGCCCAATTGTCTTAAAAAATTGATGGCTTATGTGAGTTCTAAATAATGTACCCATCCCATATTCAGTCTAGAATCCATAAAATCCTAATAGAGAATCTAGTAATATCTGCCACAACTATTCATGAAAATACTCAGCGCATATCTAAGGAATTTTTAACCGACCCCTCAGGATCATCCAAGCAGACCCAAAAGGTTGTGAATGCAGAACATGAATAGACCCGACCCTCAGAACTTGGGGATTTTTTGCCTCAACAATCCCTTACTCAGAGAGAATCGATCTTCTCCTGATTAAGTAATATTCCATTGATTGATACCTCTCAATTCATCTGGTCTCGTGATCTAGTCCTATCATTAGAATTGTTCACAAATAAACTCTTTCAGAATTCCCTTAGGGTCACTATCTATCAAAAAAATCCCAGGAAATTGTCAAAGAAGAAGACAAGGTCTCATGGAGGGCATAGAAGAATGAAATATCCAAGAGATACCAACATAATTATTAAGATACACTATGTATATGTGAATTTAATCTACTCCATCATTGAAGATCATCCTGAACATTAGACTAACTCATATTATTCTGAAGAATAATTTCATGTTCATTAGGTAGTCCACACTGAAATGAATGAAGGATGTCCACATACTTGAAACCAGAGGTTCATCCAAAATCTATGATTTCCCTTGAACAATCCCATTTTTCATCCATAAAAGGAAAATAATAGGGGAAAATGTATGGGTCATGCCATGTGTCGCATTCCCCCAAAATAAGGCCAATCCATTTCACTAGAGAAAATATTTTCTCAGCAAGTAGAGGAAATGAGAGAGTTGAGAAGAATTAACGTAGAGTTACTCTGAGGTAGACTTCCTTCCAGATATGCTTCTCAATTAGACCCTCAACATGCACTTCCAGTTGGCACACCTCAACATAGAGGGTTTTCTACAAAAAATAAAGAATATAGGGAATATATAGTCCACATGGAACATCAACCAACAATATATTTGGATCTCACAATAGCATATCAAGAATTCCATTCGTTAGGTGAACATTTAAACCATGGTAGAAACATTTTTATAATACTTCCCCTATTTGATACCTATGGAAGATACCAGAAGTGTTACCGCCAACGGTCCTGCCTATCACCACAGCCATTCAGGTTCTAGACACCGCATCTATTCAAGTCCCGATTCATTTTGATATTCATTGAATGATTATAAACACCATTAAGACATTAATGACTCGATTAGAAGCCATGGAAGGATGACATGAACCAGTACATCATGAAAATAATGCTTACCCATAATGGGTGGATCATACCCATCATTCGCCAAACTTTGGGAATCCTATATTTTTAATTTTCAACTGCTCAATAGATATAGAACAACATTTGATTCATTCCCTCTCTTGTTGGGATCCCATTATAGGGACCCTTCATCAAAAGGAATCAATTAAACGAATATTATTCATGCTATCATTACAGAGGCTAGAATTTTTATGGTACATGATTTTGTATTCTCGATCGATCACAAGATGTGAAGATCACCATCAAGAGGTTCATCTTCCAATTTAGATTAATTTGATATAAGATAATAGTCTTTGATCATACAAATTGAAAATAAAGGGATAATGAAAGGTTCTCATACTTCATTGCATCATGGAAAGGATTGACTTATACATTGAACATACGAATCCCTCATGATGATTTGTTTCATATATATATAGAAAATATCCATGATTAATTCCACACAACATTAATCCCTATAAAATACACATGATTGTTTCAGGATCAGTCCTAAATTTCATAATAGCTGGAAAAATCCATCATAGAGACCAAATCCAAGTCTTGGAAAATTCCATCATATTAAGGAAGGAGAACATGAAAGGAAGATGACACTATAGACACACTTAAGCATCCCCCATACCCACTCCCACCTAAAATCATGCATCATAATATAGGTCTCCACCTCATGAGAATCAATAGAATTTATTTCCTTGTCAAGATAATCGAAGAGATCATAGGTGGGAATAGTTTGTGGAGTTTTGTAACCAAGTTCTATTATTTTCAAAATGACTAAGTCCCAAGACTTCATCTCATCATTAGAAAACAACATATTCTTGTTTTCGAATCCCAAGAATCCTAAAAAACATGGTGACCAGGATCTCACAAAATATTTCCCCTTCCATTAAATTTTGGGAAATCCCATCCAAGAGTGTTTGGTTTTCAGGGACATACTACAAAATATGATCAGTTTTGGGATAGTGAAACTAAAAAAATCACTACCCTAGGTAGCATATATTTTTTTACCAATCATGAGGAGGAAGGTGATTGGAAAGAAGTTAAAAAAGTGTGTTGAAGTTTGATGACTGCATGGTTAGAAAAACCATCATCCCAACTTATTCTATTATATGAACATAGTTGATATAATAGACTATTCCTAGTTCCACTTCTCCTATAAAAAAGACTAATTAATCAAAAATATAGTCCTCTAAAGTACCATCCTCAATGAAGTGACCCAGATAGAAGGATATAGATAAAGATGATGAAAATGATATTTTTTCAAAGGCAGTTTTGTCACTGACCTTAGCAGGTTTCATGCTGACTATCTCAAAATCACGGGCACCACCCTACTATACAGTATAGTAATAGTCCCCCCAGGAAGAATCCTCATCAAATTAAGAGTTGATCTTTGGTTCTATTAATGTTATTCACTTTACAAATCTATTCCCAAATCATGATTCTAATTACGAACCTAATTTCCTCACTCATTATTAGAGAACTGGGGGAACATGTCATCATGATTGAGGATATAGGGGAATAAGTGGTTGTTCTATGAGACACCACTCCAACCAAACCCCCGCATGAATATTCTATGTAAAAAAATCACAATAAAGATATTTAGATAGCTCAAAAAGAAAAATGTAGTTTTTCCTCCACACATGATAGGGTTTTCCCTGGCATGACCATCTTGTAAGACAATTTAGAGGAAACTCCACCACCACCTCAATGGGTTGGTTGACCTAATCAGTCTAATCCACCTAGAACAAAAACACTAATAGTTCTAACCCAAATAAGGTCCATCAACATCAAGGAAAATCATCTATTAATGTTCGTATAAAATAGAGTCTTTTTTCTGAAAATTGAAATCCTTTGTAGAAGAAATATGATGAATTGAAGAAATTGGCCCATGTTCCAACAAAATTATCAATCCTAGATGATCAGAGTCTATCAAAGGACCTTTGTGAAGAACACATTGAGGCATTTTCTTGACCTTTAGAATTTAAAGTTGAGGTCACTACTACTAAATTATATCATAATTCTATGAAGTCATTTCTTTCTCTAACCAGGAAGAGTATGTTGTCATTCAAGGACATGTTATAACCCTGTATATATCTGGTAGGCTAAATGAAATTGATATCTGACGAGCCGTCATTGACAATAGCTTATAATTCTATCTTATCCTGGTTAGGAAACATCTTCTACTATGTCACAATAAATCTCACTTATCTCCATAAACTTTGATGTTACAAGGTTATGAAAATAATGATCAGGAGACACTTTGTGATATTACATTTAGAACTCAGTTCATGGATTTTTTTGTGAGACTCAAAATTCATGGTTTTCATGTAGGATATAGCTTTCAATGTTATACTGGGAATACCATGGTTGCATCAGCATGTAATAATTACTTCATCATACCATTAGTGTCTCAAGTATTATATCAACGGTCTAATTGGGAAATTTTATAGTGACAAAGCCCTGTTAAAATTCGGTTTAATGTTGTACATTGATGAAGGGTTCAATCACAATGGAGGAAAAAATTCCATGGATAATGATGTCACCTAAATCAATGTCCCAAATTGATTGGAGATGATCCCATCTAACCCTTTTAAAGATGATCAGTGAAGATTATGTGCTTCCTATTAATCAAAATGAAATGGTGGGCCATAATTCTTGAATTCATTCACTTGATTTTGTAATTTCAATCATGACAGTTGATACTGATGGTGCTGAATAAGTTATCAAATCTCTAAGTGACAATGAAATATAGAATGAATATATATTCATTCCATCCTGTGATATTCAAAAAATTCCAATTTTGTTATCCAAACTAGAATAATTTTTATTGATAATAGGATAATGTGAAGATACTCATTCTATTACCTCATTTCACCTTTAGGACTCCAAGAAGGATTCATGTTAGAAAGTGAGCCTGAAATTATTTCCTCATCTTCCAGATTTCCAAATTACAACTCCCATATTATCTATAAGAAGCTTTTATTATCATATATTCCCTAGGAAGAAGCACTAGAAGCAGGGAATGAGGAAGAGAAAGTATAAGAAGATATCAGGTATTCCTATCCAGTATTCAAGGAAGGAGTCTCCACTAACATGGATAATCTCTAAAAATTAAATATGGGTACAAAAGAAGATCCACCCCTACTTTAATTAGTGAAACCATGACTCACAAAGAATAAGAGATATACACCTCCTTCCTAAAGAAGCATCGAGATGTGTTTTCTTGGAATTTCATATAGATTAAAGGCCTTATCCCCAAGGTGTCCACCCATAACTTAGGTTTTCTGTAAGTTCATTGGGGATATAAGAAAGCACTCAGAGGAAACAATCGACCCACACCATTAAAATTGATGATGATGTTAAAAAAACTAATCATGTATGATTTTATCCAAGAGGTAAAATACCTGAAATTGATATAAAAAATTGTCCCTGTGATAGAAAAGAATGGGAAAATCATAGATTTCATAGATTTCAGAGATCTCAATAGGAATTGTTCCAAAGATAACTTCCTGGTTCCAATTACAGAACTCTAGGTTGATTCAACGACTAGTTATCCGGACCTCTCCTTCATGGATGGTTTCTTAGGGTACAATAAAATAAATATGTCCCCAAAAGATGAAGAATCCACAACTTTTAGAGCCCCTCAGGGATTATTCTATTATCGGGTAAATCCCTTTGGATTGAATAATGCTGGTGCAACATACCAATGTGATATGAATCACATCTTCAATCCTTCATATGAAAGTTTTTAGAATTATACATTAATGATCTAGTGGTAAAATCCCATCAACATTCCAATCACCAGACTAACCTAGAAACTATATTTTGCAAGCTTCAACAACATAATATGAAGATAAACCCCTTGAAAGGTACATTCGGGGTAACCTCAATAAAATTTATTAGCTTCATTATACACCATCATGGAATCAATGTTGATCTTGAGAATACTAAATCAATCCTTGTAATGTCACCTCTAAGAAACATGTAATAGTAGATAATAATTCATTTAAACTTTTCTTAAATTCAACACTTCATAGCCAACCTCACAGGAAAGTTTTTACCTTAAACAAAATTAAAGAATAAGGTGGTCACTTATTAGAGGAACAATGATTAAAAGAAATATTTGATGCCCTTAATAAATACCTCTTGATTCCAAAAATATTGATTCCAAATTTTCAAGGAAAACCTCTAATTCTATTGATGACATCCATAGATCAATAAATGGTTTCTTTACTAGAACACAAGAATGATGATGGGAATGAAAACATCCTTTATTATCTCATTTGAACTATGATGGATGTAGAAACTCGATATTAAGATTTTGAGAAGAGATTCGTAGAATTAAACTTTGTCATTAAGAAGTTGAGGAACTACCAGAAACACCATGAGATCCACTTGGTTTCTTATGATAACCTTCTAAAATTTATCCTAAATCATCCTATACTGATTGGATGTCTGTAATGGTGGGAAGTTATCCTATAACAGTTTAATATACAATTTTTTCCATAGAAATAATTAAAGGGAAAAACTTCGGTATAATTCCTTGTTGATCACCCATCTGCATATGATACACCATTAAATACTGTACTTCCGGATGAGGAAATCTTCTATATTCAAAACAATTATGGTGTTTCTTGGATTCCAATGAGTAAAATGATGGAAGACCCAAAAATCAATAAATTGTTATTATCATCCTAGAGAAGGAAGTTTTTTCATAATACATCCTGTTATAAGAAGGTGGAACCAAAAATGATTCAGAATATTAGGATTACATTGTAGGCCTTGAATTAACACATAAAGTACCGATGAACCTCATAGATGTGAAGGGTGTTTCAAAATTTATAATTTAAAGGATCATTAGAAATTACTTCATCAGAAAAGATGAGTTACTTCCCCTATGTGATTATTTCATAGGGGTAATGGAAGAATTTTCCACAGAGCAAATATTGAATCAAGTACATCAATAACAAAATTCATAGGTACATCCATTGAAAAATGCTGCTACAAATTTGGAATATCCAATTTGTGTTGAAACAATCATCAATATTTCACATCGTCAGGTGTTTATACCTTTTATTCAAATTAGAATAGAAGAAATTAATGAAATAATCCACATTACTAGGTCATACGGTCCTACCATGGGATGGATGGTTCCTATTAAGGAATATATCCAAGACAGAGTACTTCCATCGGACTGAGTTAAAGGATAGAAGATCTGGAGATTAACAGCTAATTTCACTCCATTTGATGGCCAAAATCACCAGAAAGTCCTTTATAATCAATGATTTGATATAGTCCTTTTTAAGATGTGTTGATGGGAAATATAGTGTGGATGTTATAGAATAAGTACATGTCGGAGATTGTGGTTCCCACCTATCTAGGTATAGGATCTCTCATCAAATCCAAATTCTTTGAATCTTATGGACATCAATGATGCAAGATTGCATAGAATTCACTAAGAAGCGTCATCCCTACCAAGTGCATGGAAAATTCATTCACTGACCCTAGATTTACAACAAACAAAAAAAATACTCCTATCTATTTTCTATATGGGGAATGGATATTTTTGTACCATATCCTCTGAATACGACTAAGTAGTTCAGGTATATCCTTACTAATACTGATTTCTTCTCCAAATGGGTTGAGGAAATACCCCTCAAATAAGTTGGAGATAAAATCATTTATAGATATTTCAAAGCTAAAATCATCACCATATTAGGTGTCCCTCATACCATATTTATGGACAATAGAACCAATTTATATTATGATGAGGTAGAAAAGATATATCAGGAATACAATATAAAACCCAACCATTCACCCCGCTATAATGCAGCAACCAATAGATATATAGGGGATTTTAACAAGGCCATGAAAAATGAACACCTGAAGATGGTGTATATAGATAAAAAATATTTTCTTAACCAACTATTGAATTCCTAATGGGATTACCATACTACTACTCGTACTACAAAAGGCCCCCATACTCATTAGTGTATCGAACATAAGCAGTCATGTGCAGTGATTTTTAATTACCATCACATAGTATTTCCATTATTGATCAATTAACCACATATAAGCAATATATAAAATTACTAGATGAGTTGGAGGGAATATATTAGAAAAGATTCAATACCTTGTATCACTTGGAAGTATAACAGAATTGGATAGCACGATCTTTCAGTAAGAAAGGCTGCCTCTATTCATTCCTCCAAGGAGAATAGGTATTGGTCTTTAGGAATCTGATAATACTAGGAAAGAAGCCTCAGAAGATCAATCCAAAGTTGGTGGGATATTTATCTATACATAAGGTCTACTTTAATGGATCTTATTCATTATTTTAAATGGATCGAGAACTCACTACAGCTCCAACCAATGCACGGTTCCCCATGAAGTAATTTTTGTAATCACAGAGAGTTTTTATTAGCTATAGGACGTTAAAATACATAACACTATATACATCCATGTTTAATGATGTTAAACTTCATAGAATCATCTTTCTCATCTCATGGAGATAAACTACATGACATGAGGTCCTAGTAGCATTACGTAAACTTGTAAAACACAATTTTTCCTCACCACAAGATGTTAAAACCTATAGTTGATGTCTCTATTAATTGATGTTAAGGAATCCACCATGATACCATAAGTAGATACTCCTTGTGGTCCCTCAAAAGATGAGTATCTTCCATGCATAAGCCTCTCTCACTTTATCGCCACTCTCTAATGAAACTAGAGCCAGATTTTTCCCCTCTGTTAGGATTAGTCCAGCAGGGGAACCACTTTCAAGAACAATGTGTGTCTTGATTCTCATTCAAATGAGATATATAGTGATTCCTAGTTCTCTAATATTGGGCCTAGCTACAACCATAACGAAACAATTTACCCTTTTCCTATTTATAAACTGAATCTATACAGGGAACTCTTATAGAAAATATGACTTGATCCCCATATCATATGATGACATGGGGCCTATTAATAGTCTGAGAAATATTTAAATCTAGTTTTCTCGTGTCATAATCCAGTTTTTGTGAGAAACCACCCCAAAGAAATATGTGTGTCTTGATACTTTTCCAAAAAAGACATGTAGTGACACTAAGATCACCTATCTTGGGTCTAGATGCAATGTTAAAAAATCCCATTCACCCCATGTGTGCATGAATCAAACCAGCATAGGGATCGTTTCCAAGAACTATACATGGATTGATTCTCATCCCATTGAGATAAATAGTGATACATGGATCTATAATCCTAGGTCCAGCCTTGATTTTGGAAAATAAAACCCCCTTCCTTTTCCCATGTGAAAGAATCAGATATGCATAGGTAACCTTTCAAGGACTCATTATTTCATTCTCATTACAATGATATGTGTGGTGATATATAGACTTCATACTTTGGGACCCAACAATTAGTCTAGAATTTATTACAAGTCCCCTTCCCATCATCAAAGTCTGATCGATGGGGGGAGAAATTTCCAAGAACAATGTGTAGCTTGATTCTCATCCTATTGAGATACCTAGTGACACCCATATCTCCAATCTCGGGTCTAGCCGTGATTAAATCATAAATCCCCTTTACTTCATTTTCAGGAATCAAATTTGAAAAGGGAGAGTATCATGGACCACATGCACCTTGATTCCCATTCCAATGAGATACATAGGAATGCTCGGGTCCTACACCTTGGTTCAACCACAATGTTATAATACTTTCATATCAGTTTCTATTGTCCTTACCACATTATGTTAAACTACAGGGAATCTAAAGAATTATGTATGGATTTATTTTTATCCCATTGAGATATGTAGTGATAATAAAATCATATCTCATGGCCCATCCACCAGATAATTGAGATTCTCCTATCCTTCACTTATGTTACCTTTATAATTTAGAATAAATCATTAATACTCCTTGTTTCTCACACTGAACACAAATCACATAGGATTATGATATTGGTAAAATATTTCTCTCCACATGTAAGGTGTATCTATTCAAATTGGGGATATCATGGTCCTAGCTACAAGACCTTAAAAGGCACATCAGATGCCCTAGTTGCATGACAATAAGTTGTACGACCCTTCAAGAAATATTTGTGGCTTTATTTTCACCTATATGAGATACATAGTGATTCTGAGATCTTTAATCATATTCCCACCTATAGCACTATATTGAAAGGTACCTACTATCATGTTTATGTGTCAGATCTACATGAGGAGATCCAATACGAGTTCTCACTTTACCCATGAACCTGTATCAGTTAGAACTATGTGTGGCTTGATTATTTCACTAAAAATATACATAGTGACACTTGGGATTTTCACCCTTTACAAGTCACAATATTTCTTTTCACGTCATAATCAACCATATCCTTTCTATAAGATGTTAAACTGCACATCCAACGTCCTCACCGCATGAATTCAAAACAAATGGTACCTCTAGAACTATGTGTTTCTTGATTCTCATTCCATTGAGAAATGTATTGAATCATAGGAATGAATCCCTAGACATATCCATGGGGTAAAATAAAATTCCCCCTCCCTTTTATAAAAAAAAATATTCATGATATTTTTGTTGGGTCCTCTCTTTAGATAACCCACCAAGGAAACAAGAGATTCCCCCCTTCTATATATGAGTCAAATCTGTGAAAGGGACTCTAAACTCATGGAAATTATCAGTACATTTCTTCTTTTATGCATTTAATAATTCCCCTTTTCTCATTTCATACTCCTAATATTGAATAATTTCATATCGTTATAACCTTTCCTCAACTTTTAATGATATAAATTCTGATAAATGAGATCTCATTTCCATGACCATGCAGTGCGCACCCTAGTTTTCCTTAAATCAATCTCCACAATAACAAGCCTAATAGCTAGAGGATCCAACTATATGACTATAAAGTACATGCCCCAGTTGGCCTTTCATAAAGTAGACCTCATAATGTGTTTTTCAAATAGCGGTAATTTCTCCCTTATAAGAAGCCTCTTCTACCCCTTTATGAATTTTATAATAGTATTCTAGAACCTAGAATTTAAAATCAGTGGTAATCCATTGAATATTTGTCCCATACACATTCTCCCAACCTGAAATCCTCCAAGACTATGGTTTATATTTCCCCATAATATGTTCAATGTATACTAGAATATTCTTGGTCCATTTGACCACATATTATCCGTCATTTCCGTAATCCCATGGTCCTAGACATATGACATAAAACTATATGCATCATACTTCTTACTATTTGGTCAGACTTGCATAGAGAATCCATTGCCCTGATTTTTTGTAAATTCTGACTTGAAATGCACGTTATGTATTAATTTAGTTTCTACACATACCAAAATATATTCTAGGAAAAATATTAATCTTTATAAATTTTCATCAGCTTTTAATGATAGAATGCCTGAATTATTGAGATCCTTTTCTAGACCATGTAGTATGTGCCCCAATTGGCCTTTAATAAGTTCCCCAATAATGGGTTTGTTAGCCCAAGGATGCCACTATGGACTACGCAGTACATGCCCCATCTGGCCTTTCATAAAACATCCCTCATAATGGGGTTTTCAAATAGTGTAAAATTCAATATCATTAAATACCTACTCTAATTTTATAGCCCCTTTTTCACATACCACCCTTTGAATCTGTGAATCCTCAAATCATAGCTTAAAACTTTCTCCTTCCATACATGGATATAGTAGAAAATTTTCATATTTATTAGCAAGAATTAGTAAATCATCAAAAAATTGTTCAAAGATAAATACCTTAAATTATATCCCCCCATTATATCATTGCTTCACAAATTTAAATTATATAGAATAATGTCCTTGCTGCAAGACTTTAAACTAAATGGAAAGATTTCCTTACTGTATGACTTTAAACTACACAACATTATGTCTTTGATGCATGAATTTAAACTACATAGCATAATTTCCTCATCTAGTGACTTTAAATTACATGAAATGATGTCCTTGCTACATGAATTTAAACTACAGGGCATGATATCCTTAATTCATGAATTTAAACTGCACGACACGATGTCCTTGTTGTATGACATTAAACTCCACCACATAATGTCCTCACTACATGTATTTAAACTACACGATACCTTCATACATTTTCTAGAAAGTGACCTTCTCCCCCTGGCATTTTTTATCAAAAAAATGTACCCTCTTTCACACATCAAATTTGTATATGAGTGGTTTCTCATTCATGGCTTGTTCCAACACATATTTTCCCTTAATTTTTAGACATCTTACCTTGGAAAAACCACCCCTTATAGTATTAAGAAATTTTGATCTCCATAAACTTCATTTACCAAAGGGAAATAATATTTCAAACTTCTTAAGAACTCCTTCACCTAACCATGCAGTAAATACCTCCATTGAAATTTCATAATTCTACTCCATAATGGGTCTGTAAGCCTAAGGATTCCACTACTTGAGCATGCAGTACATGACCCAGTTTTCCTTGCACAAAAATTCCTCATAACTAGTTTTTCAACCAGTGGTACCTTCATTCTCAAGAGAGACATCCTCTTTTCCCAAATATCATGTTTAAATTTTTTAACCACCTAATCATTGCTTGACATTTCCCTTTGATGTATCTGAAGAATATTAGAACATTCATAACCACCAAGAATTTTTTGTGATATCATCTCAAACTTCATGGTCATGTTATTTGACTTAAAACACTAGACATTTTAATTAGAATTAATGGCTGCAAACTACCTTAAAATAAGAGACATAATACTCACCCAGTTGAAAACCCACAATGGTAACTCTGGATAAATGTCGAGTCTCAGCTTTCTAGACCTACGTTCTTTACGATTTAGGAAATAATGATCAATAAAAAGTTAAAAGGCACACATCTTTTTAGTTAGAAAACTATAATAGTTTATCCAAAGAAAATTCCAAGTCTAAACTACTAAGTCTCTCTCACATGAGCTTAGGAAATAATTAGGTTAATAACAAAAAAGAAATAATGTTTGTAGGGTTGTCTATATGACCCTAGTAATAGTTAAACTACTCTCACTAGACCCATTGGTTTAGGTAAAAATTAAAGACGCCCATCCCTATTATTGTAATTATGATTAGTTGATATGAAGATGTAATTCTATGAAAATTAGAATTGATGTCATTATTACAGGAGGAAAGTATGGATGAAGACATATCTGATCAAAAACAAAATTCTTTCCATTTAAGAAGAAAAATCAGAGGAACATCCACAAAATGGTGTATCTCTGTCATATATTACAAGAGGCCTTCAATATAAATATTTATCTGTTGAATAATCTCCATAACCCCATCAACTACTTATTTAAGTTCATTCAATTGAACCATATTTTCACCAGGACCCCTGGCTAAGGAAAAAATTATAGCATCACTCCAAACATTACATACCTATAAAACCTATAAAATGAGTTGGGAATGCATCAAATTTTCCTACATTTACCTTAGAAAGAGATTATTTTCCTTAAAAATGAATATATATCTAAGTGGGTTTTTGTTAACAACATTGAATGAATTTTCATGAACTTTTACATAGAATTCCTAATGTTTTCCTCATTTAGACAAAATATTTCATGTTTCAGAAGAAATGTTTCTTCATGAATGAAGAAGATAGAGACTATATTTCTATCTTCCAAAATATTGCTCCAGAATTAAGAATGGGTGGAAAGTCCCCCCTCAAGAAGTGGGTTTTGAATTTCCAAGATCGATAAAAAAAATTTGACCCATCAAAATTAAATTTATGAGTTTATTCTAAGAAGGATTTGTGTATTTACAATATCAATAGGGGTACATCTCTTTGAGATATTTTATTTTACTATTCATGGATTCTAAATGATCTCACGGGTCAGAATTTATCACACTCAAAGTTGGAAAATTTTTGTAAAGGTATTTGCATCACCGCACAGGGTACTAGCATGGATAGCTAGGGTGAATCAACTAGCATGGAGTAAATCCCTCACTAAGGCCCCCATATTTTTTTATAAATAGTCTCCTAGGGTCTTCATTTGGATGAAAGAATTTTTCCTAAGGCCAATTGACGCTTTGATATCCCTAGTGCTTCACTCAACTCCACCGAAACCATATATGTTTTTTGTTAATAGCTAATGAATATGGAATTAAAGGGGAATAATGGAAATTAAGACCTACTAGTGTTTAAAATAAACAACACTTATGTGAGGCATTCACCCAACCCCTAATTATTGGAGACTATCATGAAGTCCCCTTATTTAACTAAGGACTTTTGCGACTTACCTCAAGGAACACATTTGGAGACCCATGAAGGCATGTGCAAGGCCTCACCCATGTGTAGTATCCTAGGTGGTCTGTCACCCAAGGTTCTATTTATTCTCCAATTCTTACCTACACAGAGCACCCCACATGAAAGATCCTCTTGGGTTCTCTCTACCATCTTGCCTATGTGATCCACTCATCGAGCCACCTTTAAAGACTTTTGTACCTGGCTCTATCCTCTTTAGTCCCTTTTCTATGAAGGATCAAATAAAATAATCTACTAAGACCTACTGGATCACAAAACCATGAGAAAAAGGAACTCCATAGTGGCTCCCATTTGTATCTGGGTTTCTACGATCATAGGATCCCCACACTTATCCTACCAGAGGTTTAGTATTCTCAGGTTGTCTATAGATTTGTATATCTTTGTTCAAGAGTAGCCTTACCCCAAGAACATTTTTGGGGTGTTCCCAGTCTGGAGGATTATGGTGTGGACCATGTATAACCCTTCTTGTCTATGATACCTAGATGCATTTTTCCCCAATATGGAGGGTAAAGATCACACTTTCTTTTCAATTCAACAGGGAATGGGATCCTCCTCCCATTGTGGAACCAATTTCAGGGTATCCATCATGTTGTAAGACCCTATCCTTTCGCATATGGGGTTTTAGTATTTCCCCTATCTACCACCACATCCTTTATATTCATTCATTCCTTACCTTGGACTAACATCCAATTTAATTTGAAGACGGGGAAGGTTCATAGCCACAAACTCTTCCAACGTAGCCCCAAACTCTTCCTCCAAATCCCATGTCTCTTCCACTAGTGAAGGAGGAAAAATGTACGATTTTTCATGTCTTACAATTCCTCTAGTTTCTCACACCAATCATGAATCACATGGACTTATAGGTTATTGATGATAATGACATACACATAATCAACCAAAAATAATGAACTATGAGAAATTTGATTCCTACACTAACCAGGATATGAGATCAAGGGGAATTCTCCTCCCATGTTGGTCCCAACCATATCCCCAAAAATGGGCCTCATCCTTACGTTTATTCCCCAATTAAATATCCAAATAATCATGTGGTAATTTATCACTCACGAACTTTCTCCATGGGAATCCATCTCAAGAATAATCTAATCTTAATTCCCTCAAAGGGATATAATCCCTTTCAAGATATTCCAAACTATGTAGGATTTGATTTCTGTCCAAATTGGATACGTTGGAAGCCACCCTGATATTCAAAACCAAATCCTAAACAAATCCCATTTTTCTTGGCTATATCCCTAACAGGTTCTAATTCAACTTAGAAACTCATATACCTTCCAAGTTCCTTTGTATTTTTTGGCATAAGTACCACAAAAAACATTCACTAGGAAACATCCACCTATATATCCTTTCCAAATGACGTTTACATGTTTGATTGGTTCCTCATCACCTGACCTTAAAATGTATTATGTTCCAGAATAAGCTGCACCAAACTATGTGGGTTCTGATTCCTTTCACAAGATTACATAGAAATCCCATTTATGGTTTCAATCACAACATCAAAAAATTATCATCTCCCTATATAATGATATATTCCTGAGTGACCTTCATCTACTTGGATGCCAACACATTCCAGAGTGACATTCATATACCTGGGTGACAATAAACTCCAAAGTATTCCACAATGTGGCTATAAAACTAGCATCGTCATAATAATGACCAAAGAATCCCTATAATGTATATGAGAGGATAAAATTGATGGAGAAACACAAATATAGAAATATATATCCTTCAATGAAGAAATTATTGTAATTATAAATTATTCTGAATTCCACACATGCTAATAATTGATTGTAAATTTTGGATGAACCACATCATACATTAGAATTAATAAAGGATTCAGGAACATATCTTAAATCTATAAGATATTCTCAGAGTAGGAAATAATCCCCCCCCCAAAGGTTGTGATGAGCCTAAAATTTCATCCTCTGAAACAATGCATGTTCTCAAGCATCATAGGTCAAAACACATTACAAGAACCTACCTATAGATAGTAGGTCCCCTTGGATACTGAACAATTGTGTGTTTCTTGGTTCCACAAAAAAATCATTGGAAACCATTCAGAAATAGGAAACCTTTATGGGGATAAAACTAACATGAATAATTTAAACTATGTAATCTAATTAACAATATAAATGAAATATAATGACTAATCTCCATCATAACATTTCGTTTCCTTAAACGATTGTACTCATTTCCTTCATAAACATCCATATGTTTGTGTAAAGTATTAAGTATTAGAAAAAATATATATTTTATTTACATGTATGATAATTTAGAGTATCTATGGTTGGTATTAGAGGTAAATATTAGTTAACCTTTAGAAAATAGGATGAAAAAAAATTAGCGAGATGTTTAAAAAAAATCTCTAAGAATGAGAAAAATTATTAGAAAATGTCCTGGAATTTTGGTGAAGGATAGAGTGAGTGATTTCCTAGAAATACATCCCTGTCTGGATACTAAAATTTGATGTTGCTATAATATAGATGTATATATGGGTAAAAATCCTAAAAACACCATATTATGAAAGATTTGATTAGGATCTAGTGCATGACAGAGGGAATTGCAACACACCTTGTTTGCCAATCCTAGGGGATATGCTTTGAGAATTCACAAACTCTTATCGAACCATCTTGAAGGATTTAAATATAAGTAGCTATGAATAACCTAGGATAAACCTATGGTATCAAATTGTAATGATTTATTCATAATTTATTCATATTGTATGTGGTTTTTAATGAATATATGGTTTCCCACTATGATTATTATTCCTTACACTTTATTTTTTGGTATTATTCAATGGATGGAACCCAAAGTAGCTATATTAATGTTGAGTATGATATAAAATTAAATTATTGTTCTCATAAGAATCCAAATGCAATGGAATATGGAATAAAAATACTTCTTTATATGTTCACAAAACTTTATCAATCTATGAACCAAGATGAGCACCTAAACATTCAAAGTAGGGAACATTGTTCTGATGATTCCTTTAAGAGGTAACTTCCACCTTTTTCTAGTGTTTATTTTGATTGAATTGTTTTATAATGATGGATTGATACCACAGATAAGATATTTTCTGTTAACCAATGTTCGTAACATGAAAAATTCATTCTGGATGTTTATTGTTTAGAAGGATAAATGCACTAGTGGGGGACACTAATCAAGAATATGAGGTAACAAGATAAAAATAATTCCATGGATTGGGACGAGTTCAAGAATTTACTCTTCAAAAAGAATATCCATCTTGTTATTCATGTAAAAATAGGGAAAAAATTTCTAAAGTTAATGAAAAGGGATTATGAATCCATTGGTACCTATGGGTCCAATTTTTCAAGACATTTGAGTTACGATTATGGGATTATCATCCAACTTGACTGTAAGGTCGAATGATTCTTAAGTGGATTAAAGCAAGTCTTAGAACGGAATTAGACATAAGAGGCTTTAGTAGACATGGATAGATTGTGTGTTGTACAATAAAGGTTGAAATATAGGTTGGATTTATGTATCAATCTTCTGGTTTCAATAATAAATGGAATATAGAGTTTAAAAAATATCTAAAAACCCTGGAGTGGAGAATATGATATTTACTTTATGCTCTATGTGTTGGAATAAGCATGGAGAAAATTTTATCAGAGGTTCTAATAAATTTTTTATGTTTGGAAGGGAATGTCATCGAGCATTTGATTATCAAAGTGATGAGAATAAGTTAGGTAAAAATGTGAATGGTGATAAATCATCACAAAATACATCTCTACCACTTCAGTGTTAAAAGTGTAAGGAGATTGAGAATCATGTAAATAGTTCCAAAAAATAAACTTTTATGATGATGATCGATGTTAGAAAATCATACTCCATGGTACCTGGAAAAATATAATGCTATCATTATTTTTGATGAGAGAAACTACCATCCACTCTAGAACTAGTATTTCCTTATTTGTGTTTGGAGCTATCAAATAATTAATATCAAAATAATTTTCCAAGGGTATTAATATTTCACCCAAACAATTACGTATAGAATTAGATGTTCAATTCCCCAATGGTATGATGATTTCATCTCAAGTATATGATTCCTCTCTAGTTTACATTTGTGGGAATGTGCCTCTTGTATATATTATCATTCTTAAATTGGTTGAATTTTTCACATGAGCCTTAGACCAATTGGTGAGGACTTATAAGGTTCATCCCAGAGACCCGAGATCAAATCCGAGGGGAGGCATATTTATGAGTACTGTAGCAAAATTGTAGCTGGTATTATTCAGTGTCGTAGCAAATGGAACTCTTCATCCATTTGGGCCTTTAGGCCACTAGTTTGGGCCTAGGGTCCTGCAAGGAATTTGGGCCACCTAAGTCCTTCAGTGCAGTTGATTCTCAAGGCCTTTGGGCCACTTGAATTCAGATGTACTAGTTTGAATACAAGGAACAAGGGTTCAGATGATGATTTAGGGCAGGCGCATTTACTAGAGCAGACCTAACTGGATTTGGAAGAATGAGAGGGTATGGCTTTGCCATTGATACTAGGACAATGCAGCATTGAATATGATTGCTAGCCAACCAGCCCTGCGAAGGTGGAGTGTTGATATCATTACATATTCAGGGGAGGTGAAGTTCCAAGTTGTCTTGTCTGGGTGATTCCCTCTAAGACCTATGGGTCAAGTAATTGTCTCCAAGCCTTCGGGTCTTGTAAGGGTTCCACCTCACAACATGAAAGGTGGATTATAAAAAATATTAAAAAATTGATGGCCTTCAGGACATTTCTAAAATTGGTGGAATTTGATTCCATATTAACCATGGATAACATTTCTCTTCATAAATCCCACAACAATTATCAAGGAAGGGAAGTTATGTTTGATATTTAAAACCAACCTATGATCATCTATCAATGTGACCATCAGTATGAACTTCCTACAGAGATTTAATATAGTGTATGGGTCATAATTCCTATTTATAAGGGGTTTTTATCTCAAATAGTTGTGAAAAAACATGAAATCAATGAAATTACTATCGTTCAATAATTTTTCGTTTCCTTTCTAGAAGTGTTTTCTAGCCATCAAACCAAACCTGAAATTGATTTCTCAATATAACTCATTCTTAGTTACACAAAAAATTCAAATAATCTCTACAGAATGGCCCTAATTGAGTTCTAGTAATTGAAGAATAAACTCAATGAAAACAGTGATAAAGGATTTATTCAGCCAATTGATTCACCTTGAGGTGCACCTATTATTTTTTTTGAAAAATAAAGATGGATTAATGAAAATATTCATTTATTAGATGGAGTTTAACATGATAATGATCCATAAAATGTATCCTCCTCTCCGTATTTATGATTTTTTAACAAACATATAGAGATAAATACTTTGACAAGATAGATGTTTGTTCTAGATATCATCAATTGAGGCATAATAAGGATGATATACCTGATATGGCATTTCAAACAAGGTTTGTACACTATGAATATACAATTATTCATTTTGTTCTTACTAATTCCATTGATATATTTATGTTTTTGATGAATAATGTATTTATTTATTAACTATATTAGTTTTTTTAGTATTTATAGATTATATTCTTATATATTAATATAGATAGTAAAAGCATGAAGACCACTTAAAAATTGTACTAAATTCCAAAAATAATGAGAAACTATTTTAAAATTTTACAAAGTGTGAATTTTGGATGCAATAGGTTTCATTTTTTGGTCATATAATCTCAAGATATGGTACATCAATATATCCATTAAAGACAGAGGCTATTAAATGTTGGACTAAACTAATAAATGTGACTGAGATCCCTATTTTTCTTGGTTTAGTTGGATATTATTGAAGGTTTTTTGAGAATTTATCATGAAAATATAATCCAATAACCATGTTAACTCAGAAGGGTACCAACATCTTCTAGATAGATGAATGTGAAGAAAATTTCCAGGAATCGAAGAGAATGTTAGTTATCACACTTGGGATTACATTACCATATAGTGGATAAGTGTTTGTAATAAATAGTGATGAATAAAAGAAGGAATTGGGATGTGTTATTATGATAATAACATGGTTATATCATATTTATCATGAAAATTTTAGATTCCTAAGAAAAATTACCCAACTCATGATTTGTATTTAGCTACGGTAATTATTTTGTTAAAGATATGGAGGCAATATATTTATAAATAATGTCTGATATATATACCAATCATAAAATTTTGAAGTATTTATTCACACAAAAGGATATTAACAAGCTCCAAAGAATATTTTTAGAGATTATAAAGGATTATAACTTCTCAAAACATGACCACCTTGGGACAGAAAAAAAGGTGGCTGATGCTTTGAGTCAATAGGATAATTATATAATATCCATGATGAGGATCACAAAAGACCCAATAATTCAGGATTCTCAAAGGATGGACATTGAAATCATAGAGGAATGGGGAAAATATTATCTTTCTCAATCAAATGTTTAACCCTCTATCAAAGAAAATATTAAAGATACATTTAAGGAAGATATAGAACTATATAACAATGTTATAAATGTTCTTGAGTTTAATCTTGAACATAATGGAATGATAAGGTTCAGAAACTGTGTATGTGTCCCATCCATATCTGATTTGAAGAAGTATATTTTAGAGGAAGTTCAAAGCTCTACATTCTCTATTAATCATGGAAGTATGAAGATGTTAATAAGATTTTAAATAATACTTCAGGTGACATGTAATGTAGATAGATATCATAGAGGTTGTATCTCATTACTTGGTATTTTAGAAAGTTAAGACTTAAATATAAAAGTCTAAGGTGATGTTTCCTCCATTAGCCATACCAAAATGGAAACGGGATACTATCACTATGGATGTTATCATTGGACTCCCTAAAACCTATAATGGGAATAATTATATATAGGTGGTATTCATTGGAATTTCCAAGTCAACTCACTTCATCACTATTAGAGAATACATCTCTTTGGATTAGATTTCCATGATATACATTAATGAAGCTGTAAAGTTGCATGGAGTACCACATTACATCATATCTGATAGGTATCTAAGGATTACCTCAATTGTTTTGTGAATTTTTCATAAATACCTTTATATATAATTGAATTTTTGTACTTCATGTCTTCCTTAGATGGATGGTTTGTAAGAAAGAACCATTCAAACTCTACAGGATATGTTGATATCATTTTTGTTTGATTTCAAATGTAATTGGGATCAACCCCTTACCCTAGATGAGTTTTCTTAGAACAATATAATTCACTCAATAGTTCATATGGATAATTAGGAATCCATCTATGGAAATAAACGTAGAGCACCAATGTGTTGGAATAAAGTCAGCAAAAGTAAACTATTTGGACTTGAGATAGAATAAGAAATGGTTGATAAGGTTAGAACCATTCAGAAGAATATCAAGGAAGCTAAAAAAGGCAAAAGGATATGCTTATAATCATTGGTGTGATCTATAATTTGAATTCAGTGATAATGGGTTTCTTTGAACCTCTCCATAGAATAAAGTTATGAGATTCAGGGAAAAGGAAAACTAAGCCCTATGTATATTATAACCTTTGAAATTCTTGATAATATCATGATTAAATCCAATCACTTGTAAATTCTATAACATATCTCTAAAATCCATGATGTGTTCCATGTATCTATCCTAAGGAAGTACATACTTGACCATTCAAATGTACTGATATAATATTTCATACCACTGGAGAAATATATTTCTTTTGAGGAACAACTAGTTGAAATTAAGGATTGTATAGAGAAAGTTCTACAATACAAGGCCACTCACCTGGTCAAATTTTTGTGGAGAAATCAGAAGTTAGATGTATCTATGGGGGAACTTGATGATATTATTAGGTAGAACTATCTTATTTTTTGTATCATAATGATGAATTTTTAGGGAGAAATTTATTTTAAGGGGGATAGTGTGTAACACCCTGAGTTTTTATGAACCTTTTTTTGGATTAAATAAAATTTATTTGATGTATTTTGTTTCACTATACAAAAATTTAAAAATTAGTTATATGCAACACCAAATTATTCTTTCTCTGTATATAGCATCATCTTAGCTTGTGTTTCACGTAACATTGAGTTTCTAAAATGCAACATTTTATTATAAATATTTTAACAAGACTATTATAACATAACCATTAAACATAGTAATAGAAATATTAATAAATAATTTTTAAATATTATTTTTAATGGTTTCACATAAATAAAATATATTGATAATGAGATATATAATTTTTTGGTAAAACCATTATATGTTTGAAAATAATATTTTCTCAAAATAACTAACATTTATGTCCATTTGTGAACAATAATAAAAAACGTCATACTTTTACAAAATAAATTTTATAAAAGAAATTTATTTTCTTAATATATAATTTAAAAAATTATATTAGGGTGATATTTTAGTATTTTCCTGAAAATATTCTTATTTGGATGAATAGTGAAAAATATTAAACTTTAATTAATTTTTTTGTATATTTTTATATATAGTTAAATTATAATTAAATTTGATTTTAATGTATAATTAATTCAATTATACATTTAATAATATAGTTTATGTAGTTTTAAATTATTTAAAATTGCAATAGGATATAAAAACATTTCAAACTTTTAATCTTTTTCACTTTAAAAACTTATTTTCTCTTATCATTAGTGAGATTCATTTAAAATTTATTTCTTTCAGTTAAGTGATTTTAATTT
The DNA here is from genome assembly GCA_963277665.1 of Viscum album. Classification (NCBI taxonomy): domain Eukaryota; kingdom Viridiplantae; phylum Streptophyta; class Magnoliopsida; order Santalales; family Viscaceae; genus Viscum; species Viscum album. Next base: position 262,936 of record CAUJRU010000447.1, on the reverse strand, counting down.
GGAATATTGGATTAAATATTTGTAATAATTATAATTTCTAATTTCTAATAATGTAAAATTTTATTTTTTTAAAAATATTTTTGAAATTAATTAAAAGCAATTAGAGTGATTAAGTAAAAATGAGTGTACTATGTGGTTAAACTTTAACATAAGTGGGAAAATAACCTAGAAAAATTTACAAAATTTATTTTATTGACGTATTTTGATTATATACACTATTTTATTTATTTATTTTAATTATTTAAGGCACACTATGTAAGGTATATTCTTAACAGTGTTTACCTTTTGTATTTACATGAATGCCACTCCTCCTCCATTATAAAAGGGCACTCACCCCCTCATTTTTTCACACATATCAAGCCCTTTGTCTAAGAAAAATCAGGTAAAAATATCATAATAAATTCCATTATTTCATCATAGAATCCTCCCCTAGTAAAGAAATCCAACCAAGGAATCCCTTTGGTGCAAACCAAAAGGATTTACCAAAAGAAAAGGTAACATCATTCAATAAGAACTTTTGTTTCATTTCTTAATATATACCTTAAATTATTCTTATTCCATGATTATATAAAAAAATATTTATCTTAAATATACTTATATGTTGTTATGTTATGTTTATGACCTATAATCACAGACAGGTTTATCAAATGAGATATGATGGCACCATTCGTGTGTACGGCGAACTATGTCCCCGCGAACCAATGTCTTTTCTTCTTTCATTTCAACCTTTCAAGGATGGAAATAATGATGCAATTTCAATTTTATATTATATATCTGATATTTATGATGTATTATACTATTTTATGTATTATATAACACATACCTTAATGATTTATATTTTTTTGGAAATATGATATCTACATTTGTGAATGTGAGGACTACTACCTCCTCAAAATGATGTGATTCATTCACACTTCACAAGGAACGTATTAAGGATGGGTTTAGTAAAATTATGTAATATATATGAAATAATAACATTAATTTAATTATAATATATAAAAATATCATTCAATTGATTTTCTTTCAACAATACAATATGAAAATCAAAATAACATTCATGTGTACGCCTGACCTACCATCTCCATAGAAGGTGTAATTAAATTACTATTACTATATTTTGTAAATTATTTTAACTCAATATATACTGAATATATATGATATTTATATCATGGTTTAAATTTTTTAAATAAGGAATTCAGGATCTAATTAAGAAGACTAAGAATGAAAGGTGAAAACATGTACGAAAAATAAAGCAGTAATTACCCAAAACATGACATTTACATTGAATTGTTAATAAAGTGATATAAAGTATGAAATAAATCATATATAGAAATATATATATGAATATGTTTCTATTATAGATTTTTCATAAACACATATTTATTATACAGGTGGTTTTAATGAGAATTATGAGAGTTAAGATAAAAGGTAAGGGAATTTCATCAAACATTTTAAATCTGGGAGATACACGCCATATTCACCACTAATTTTTTTTGATCTGTATATAGATCCCAAGAATGTTTTAAATGATTATTATCCATAATTTTTTTTATTTACATATCCATTATATGATATCTGTTTCATGAGGTTTTATGGTTCAAAAGATACCAAAAAGTAAAGGTAATTTTTTCTCAATTTTCCTTTCTTAGGAAACATGTTTTGTCATGCACCTATATTATTTTACAAGGTGTATATACATACCTTTAAAATTATGTACCATGTATATCCTTTTTTTAAGAATATCTTAATATTATTTTAATGACATCCTATCCTAGGGATTATGATTCAACATTGCCTAATTTGTAAGTGTTTATTTTTACAATCTTCTAATTATCAGGAATGTTTATTATTATGATTCCATTGATGAAATATTATCATCCATATCTCAATAACTATAATGAATTTTATTATCGTATGGTTATTCAAGATGTCTTCATTTATTCGTACCATTTTTTCACTCTTGGTATTTAATATAAATACTTATATGTTTTTAAGAAAATATAACTTTATTGATCGCTTTTTGTGAAAAATCTATTTTTTTCCAAAACCATGTTCTCTAAAAGTGTCTTAAAAAAGTTTTTAAATTTTATCTTGAGATTATTTTGAAAGAAAAATTATAGAAATTATTTTTCAGGGATTCCATTCTATGTTTTAAAATATATTTTTAAATAAATATTTTTTAAAGAAAATTATGTTTTAAAAAGAATTATTCTGCACCGAAAGGATGTTTTTTCCAAGAAATATTTTTAAAAGATATTTCCAAATTATATTTCATCTAAGTTTACATCCTTATTGTTACTCATTCCTTTAGGGGGCTATATTCTAGGTGTACCATTCAAATTCTTTCTCAAAATGGTTTTTGACTTGATGGCATCATGTTTTTTAAAACTGTTTCTATTCAATGGGTTATATGCTTATGAAATGTGCTTTATTTCATGGGTCTTGCATTGATTAAATGATTATGAAACCTGTATTGTTTCTTCTAGTTTTGATATGATTACTTGTTTGTTATACCTATTTCCTTTCATGGGTTTTTATTTGATGAATTTTTATGATATATTGGGATAAATTTATATTATTTCATTATGATATGGGTGGGGCCTATATCTCCCTCTAATTAATTGGGTAAATATTTATATCTCATAACATTGACATGGATAAAAAGGGGAGTGAAATCGGTTCAGTAAAATAAATTTTCATCTATGATGGTCTTAGGAGTGAACCTTCACTACTAAGATGGTTAAGGGAGTGAACGGTTACATACAATATGCTTTGGGGAGTGAAATCATTCCAATAATATAGACCTGTAATTAAGCGTTGAATTATATAGAAATCATTTTATATGCTTATGTTTCTACCAACATTCCATGTCTTAATCCTATAATATGATTTTAGGGATTATTCTCTTAATTCCATTATGATTCATGTCTTATGAACTACTAATATTTATTCCATGACTCCATTTTATGATCATTGATATGTAGGATGTGATTTTATATTTTCATGATCAGGTTATCATACCCTTAGGCTCATAATTTTACATACATATCTCCCTTGTTTACCGTTATTAAGTGTATGATCTCACCCTTTATTTTGTTTACTTTCCCCATGTTAGGAAGATATGTATCATGTATGATGTATTTAAGAAGGGTTATAGTCATGAAGATCCTAGTGAGAGAAAATGTAACTCAGTTATATACCATTGTTTTTGTTTCTATGCTTCCAAAGGTACTAAACTAATCATGTTTTGGGTCATCTATTTGTGTAATTTATTAAGTATTCCAAAAAATTATGCAATGTTTATATATGAGAATCTAGGGTCACTATAGTTATTATTTTATCGGGTGATAGATATCTTATCCCAATCAAATTATGTATCAACTTTTGACCATAAGATATAGATTAGTGGTTGACTAGCATTATTTATGATCCCTTTCATCAAAATAATGGTTCAAATATTTGTGTGAGATGAATAGTATTGATCGAGAGATTTATACACTTTTCCCCAACTTTTAATCATGGGATGTGGTGTGGGTCATCCATTTTTATGATGGAGTCAGTACTCTACCAGATATATATGGTGTGGGTCCTCCATGTTAGGCTATGATTTCTAAGTTCTCACTCTTTCGAGGTGCATGCTATTTTCTCATAGGTGGTAGTGGTACTCTTCATGGTTGTTGTCAACCCATTAGATGACATCATATAATAAAAATAATTTTAGTGTTTTCATGATTTTTTATCTATTGTTTATCATAGATGGATCAATGTTTGGGGTTGGTATACCATCGATCAGTTGGCATGTTCTAGAATGGTGTGGGTCCACTTGAAAATTTCAGATTACATGGATTGTTGACTGTGATAGTTTATCTCTAAATATGGGTCATGAGATTAAAGGCTTGTGGAGAATGTGGTGATCAAGTTCATTCCTCTTAGCATGCTTCTTGTAAAGGAGTTGGTTTGGGCAGTGGTTTCCCTTCATATAGCAACCCCTTTTTCAATTGACAATTCTCAGGATGCTGGGATTATATCCTATAAATTGAGTGGATAATTATATTATTCTTATCAATTATATTTCTCAATGTGTAAAATGTGGGTTTCCCATAATATGTTTTAGGAGTTTTTATCTAATATGACAGTTCTGTTATGGTTCTTATACACGGGCCTTGTTTTGGTAACGATGGAATAAAAATATTTTACATCACTACTCGAATAACACTAATTTGGTTCCCAAATCCAATTCTTCACATGGTCTCAATCATTCCTATCTATATTCCATGTGCTACTGATTACCAATGAGATCCTAGGATGTGTTCATGGAGATACTATTCAATCATATCAGATTAAGAAAATAATAAAAATAAACTGATCTCATCCATGGTAGTAAATAATTATACTGTGAAAGAAGAAAATATAAAAAATTACTGAAAAAATAAATGAAATGTAATAAAGTCCCAATAATTAATTTCATAAATTCATCATTGATCACTCACTAAGTTTATCACATATTCAGGTGTAAATAAAATACATAGAAATGAGAGTACAAGGCACTATTGCTTACTAAAAGCTGAACCACATACCATGTCTCCATGAAACTATTAAGATTATACATCTATATCATATAAATCCTCTCGAGAATATCCACTTGATCATTCTTCTTTATTCCATAGCCCTACCCATCGTGTATCTGTACTCAATCTAAAAAAAACACAATGTCTTTACGCCCATAGAGGCACATGTACCCGGGATGATAAATGTATCTCAGTAGTCCACACCCACAATGAACCTATAATATTATTCAATAAGCTAACTATAAATAAATAATCTCTACCTCGAGGAGACACAACTACAATAATAAATTGAATAAATCCAAAATCAATTATTGGGTCTGTGATCCCTATTATGGATACCTTAATTAGAAAATGATGAAATACCTCTAAATGTTGTTTTATCTTGTATATATTATTATTTGTATATATATATTTCCATGATTATATATCCACACACACACATAAACACACACAAATATATATATATATATATATATGTACATATATATATATATATATGAGTAAGGTGACAAATAACATGAATCAAATCACAGCTGATCCTTGGGCCTATAATCCTCGTCAGCATGACATTTTTTGAAAAGGGTATTAAGTTGGATATAATATAGCACAATCCATGCATAATAAATTTGATCATTTTTCCTATAATACCAATATACAATACCTACATCAAGAAACATAGGAAATGTCTCTGATCATCTTATGTTACTATAAGGGGGATACATGTCCTAGCCCTGGTTTCACCCGTACTTGCCTCTAATAACTATAAGAAGGATTCCAAGTAAAAAGCGAAAATCCTATAAATAAGTCACTTCTAATTTAAATAAATATTAATGGTCCCAAGGTATGTCATGAATACATCCATATGTATGAATTCATAGTAATAAAATAAATTCATTGTCCTATGAGCCTATAAAATGCACTCTATTTCAGGAAACCGAGGGCTATCCATGGAATACCAATGTTCCATTTAACCTATGATCCTATCCAAGGAATTTTGTATCAAGAAGCCAAGTTCCACCCCTGGAATTATATAATCACATCTACCCTATGATTCTATCCAAGGTATTATTATATGGAAATCCAAGTATCACTAATGGATTATAAAAAACGTAGTAATAGTGTATCCATCCCAACCCTAAAAAGTATCCTTGGAATCGCTTGAGTAGAGTGTAATCATCCTCGACAGTATCCAAATATCACAATATTAGGGGAATTTCACCCACCTAATAATATAATATTAAAAAATATATGTCCACTAATTTCATCATGACCATGATCCTATTGAAGGAATTAAGTATCAGGAATCTATGTGTCACTCTAGGCGTAATAATATTTCATCTAACCTATGAGCCCATGTGAGGCATTCCTTATATGGAATTCAAGTATCAATAAAGGAATCATATAAATCATATGACCAATGATCACATGTTAAGAATTCCATATCAAGATACTAATTATCACACGAGTCATAATATATGATGGATCATAGGAAGTACATCGGGGCACTCTAATGAATAAAAAGTATCAATAACAGGATCATAATTATCATTTCCATACATCCTAGTAATGTACCAATAAATTAAAAAGGTTCAGAATCTAGATCGGAAGAAATACCTCTAGGCATCCCTATCCCACATCTTATTATATCAATCTCATCAACCATAAACCATGATCACATTTGGAAATCATAGCTACATCAGTAGTGAACAAGTGCTTTCACAAACAAAATGGTGACGATGGAAGATTTTCTAAAACCAACACTCCTACCATAGAATCTTTGACTGAAAATTTTGTTAAAATTCTTAAGGTGACACCCACTACGTTATCTACTGAAACCCAACATACTAGGTTTGGGTCAGTCAAAAACCCTAGCACCCACTAGATCTCGAATATCAAAACACTGCAGAGGCATCCTACTTGGGATCCTTGTGTACACACATAAGTAAAGGAATAGCTCTTGGGATCCTCTAAATTAGATTATATGAAATGGAATCCCAATTGGGATCCCCCAAATTGTAAACTAGTAGAGGAACCCTACATGGGATCTTAAAAAATAAGTAGGTAAGATAAGTAATCATATAAGTAATTATCTAGGTAGAAACATAAGGGAAGGTGTCCTCTAGGGGTCCATATAAACAACTATTCTCACTACCCACTAGGCTAGAATGTATAATCTCACAAGGGAGACATCCTCAAGGAAAAACATATGTAATTATTGGTTACAAGAGATATATCATGTCTCATATCAGATCATGTTGTCACATTTAAGAGATATATGTATTCGATTAATGGTGTAATAGCATATCTTTCAAATATCATTTGACCCAAAATGCCTCTTAGAAGTCATCAAATAAACCCATGAGTTCAAAAAATGTGATCTATATGTATGAACACTCAAAATGGATTAATAATGTGTCAAACTATGACTATGGGTAATTAAAACATGAAAACACCCTAAAATTTGTAGCAAGGAAGGAGTACACAGTGTGTATAACTAAGTACATGGTGTGTACCCTCAAAACCCCACCTAGGCGGGTACTTTAGTAGGAAATGACATCTAAAACCCTTGTATGTGGTGTGTAAAATATGTAAAAGTTGTGGAACCTATATGAGGTAACAGAAAAATTGCATCCCATGTCCTGGACATGTTTTTTAGTCTTTCCATGTACTTCTACATGGCATGCGACCCCCTCAAGGTCTAGCCATATTCTATACACAAGAAACTGCCATGACATGGGTTGTCTAGTCAGGTACCTGACAAGTTATCCTAGAACTGGTACATTGAGTTTGTACCTAGTACATGTTGTGTACTTATAAAAACTGATCCTCCCCCAATAGGTGGAACATATTTTTTTCTTGAACTATATGTCGTGTGATCAAGATTTCTTGAATGGTAACCCTGACAATCAGCACGAAACACCTGTTTTTTTCACAATTTATGAATAGATCGATCCTAAGGGGTTTAATAAAAACATTCATGTTATTTAAATATATATATATATGGGTATTTAAGGTAAAAAATTAAAAATATCATAGCATTGGGAAGAATCTGCTAAAGATTCACCCGTTTTTTCAAACTACCATGTGATGATCTGGCTCCTCCCAAGCTCCAAGATGACACCTATATTATTCTATCCCAATTTTTACCTCTTCTTATCCTTATACTCTATCATTAATTGTCCAATAATAAACTTGGTGGTATGTGTGAGAATCTATGGAAGATAATGAGGAAAAGAAAAGAAGAAAAGGAAAAGGAAGAAAAAGAAAAAAGGAAAAGGGAAAGGCTCGACCATGATGCCCAAATCATGGTTATTACTTGACTATGACGCACCCCCATTATAGACTAAATAATGAAGACATAATCTCAATAAAACATTCTGGTTGAATGATATAGTAGATCAAATTCATGAATATTAATTATATTTCTTTAATTAAACATTAATTATTCCATGAAAATTAACACAACTCAGATATACTCAAAACACATGTATTAGTGTAAAAATAATAATACAGGACAAAAAAGTAGTAAAAAAACTACCTGAAATCAACTTCTAGAAAAAATGAAAATTTTACCCTTTAAAAGAATCTAGAAGAAAAAGTTCAAATTTCTACTACATTTCATAGTCTAGAAAAACACTGGTCCTTAAATATCCCCACCATAAACCTTATCATCCCTAAGAAAGCCTTAGTGGTCAAATAACATCTATAATCTCATCCTGACCATTTGCTTGGCTATGCTATCTGACCATCCAATTAATGGTACGATAACATTAAAAACTCTCCCAATCAAGGAATACATTCATCCTTGTCCAATATGGTACTCCCCACCACAAGAATACCCTTATAATCAATATAAAAGGTCTCTAGGTCCAAAGGAACACACTTAATCTATCACTGAATTCAATAACTCGAGTGGCCATAACCACTCATTCTGTGTGTCCACTCACAAAAAAAAAGTATCACGCTTTCCCACATCCCAAGAAATGTTACCATGAACTTTCCAAATTTAACTCACAATGATGGTCCCCACCATCATATGAACCATGGTGTACTCCCCATCATATGGATTACCTTATAATTCACCTTGATAGTAACTATCAAAGAGTTTATCCCTCAAATCAGAAATTATATTTAAAAACTAAAACCATCTCAGTGTATAGTCGACACACTCTCAACATACTCAGGGTGATGTAAATATACTGGACATGATTTATCAACACTAAGTGTATACTAAATTACATATATAGGAATGTATACCTATATTTGAGCCACACTCACATCGAACAAGATATATATTCCTTTAAATAGACTTCTGACTCCACGCCCCCTAACAGTGTGTGTCTAGGTCCAACCACGAATCAACCGCCTCAGAATACCCAAAATTATTCTCTACGTCTCCTCTACCAGGGAGGTATATTCCACATTTAATACCAACTCCATCGAAAACATTCCTCCACCAGTTCTATAAAACCATCAATCCTTAAGTCACAGCCAACAAATCACTGATTTAAAATTTAAATGGTACCATGAACAACTAATTTGTACCTTTTCTATCTCATATAGAAGAGTGGGTTTATAAACTCATACCACCCAATCATCAAATTACTCACACTCTCATGAGTTTTTATACTAAATCTAATATGACAATGATATATTACATGTCATTATAATCATGTCAGTATCTCCATTGGAACCCCTCTTAAAATAATAAAACCGGACCTACACCACTTTTTATTCTATGACCTCCTATCACATAGTTTCATTATAGTCACAAGCATGAATCATTATCTAATAAGCTTCTTAGAAGTACTATAATTCTTAAATAGGAATAAGCACTCGAACAATCCTTTATACCAAATATATTTTTGATAAATAGCCACCCTTGGTGCATTATCATAAAGTGAAGGCATCACCATGAATATATCAAAAGACTTGAAAAACTTATGTTCCTCAGACACAACATGAGAGTACAACCATGTTCACTACCAAAAAAGGCATACGTAAACCCAGACCAACCCATCTTTCAGGTTTCCCATGATCAAACATAATGTTTAACTAGAGGGGTTTGAGTCAAAATTATGTTCCTATATGTCCCCACATATCCCTACATACTATGTCGCATATTAGGGACATATGTCTAAACACCTATCCCAATAGGTAAACCTCCTACAAAGGTCACATATAATGAGTCTTCATCAACACACCCATCTCAATGTATGGAATATAGAATGCATTTCATCCCTCTATAAGGGAGGTAAAAAAATCTACCGATGATGGTCAAAATATTCCAACATAAGTATACAAGGGCCATAGATATCTGCAAGGATCCTCACAAGGAATGACCATTATAGGATTACAATATAAAAATAGAAAAGATAACAAAATAACACTAATCAATAATCTAAATATTGTAATACCCCCTCAAGGTCCACGTTTGATATAACTATTTATGTTCCTATCAACATCAAACTATAGGATCCAAGAAGATATTAATATAGTGTCAAAAAACATGCACAATATCATCTTAAGGATCTATGCCATATATCACTATAACAATTTAGTGAAGTATAATTATCTTCCAAGATTTATGGGAAAACACCATATAGGTTGTTATAGACACTTTAAATAACCAAACCTAAGAAATACTTCCCTATAAGGGGTCCAACACATGGGGATCATGTGCAATACTGACATACTAGAATCACTGAACCTTCTTTTCATAAGGGACGAGTCATCAACATCACTGTCAAATGCCACAATATAGATCGACATGACCTTCCACCAAAAGGATATATATATATGTGTGTGTGTGTGTGTGTGTGTGTACACATCATGAAAATTAAGTCTAATTCCACCAAAAACCTATATGAAAAAACCCTATTTACGAAGGTTTATAAACTTTAAACAAATTTCTTCGATCATTAGTAAAATCACAGACTATAAGGCCTATAAAACATCGACCCTTGATGCTAAATATAATGAATGAGACACCTATTTACATTGCTAGACAAGAGTCAAAATTATTCAATGGCCTCTTTCCAAAGGCCAGGAGATAGTAATATATCAATGGCCTCTCAATAATGGGTTATGAGCCATAAATCCATTTTAAATCATCAAATCCACACCAAAATGTGTTTTACTCAAATATAATGTCATTTAAAATTGTAACCTAACATATCGAGAATTAAAATCCCATATCCATGTAAAACTAAACTTTTTACTGGAACAACTATTCTCAGTGCACCAACCTAATATTCATCACAAGTTTTGAAACATACCTAATATACTTTTCTACTATATCCCAAATAGTAATACAATAGAAAATAAACTTCTCTGATATAACTTTGTAATGTCCAAACCCGTAAGATACTAATTTGGAGCCCTAAGCCGGTTCGACATAAGTCCTCAAGTGTGCCTCTCCACATTTTATAAATTTTCAACTATTAGTGAGAGACTAGGGTGTGTCTATAAAAAGATTATCCCCTCAAACTAGAGTAATAGAACAATGATAATAACCATACTTCATCTATGGAAATAAATAACTAGAGTGTGGATGCAGTAAATATATACAAGCCTAAAATAATTAATGAAATGAAAAATGCCTAAACAGACATGGCCTATATAAATCATTGATAACTCACTAGGATGATCAAATATACAACAGTAATTAAAGAAAAAACATAAATGTAAGTACAAGGCTCTATATCTACCGCCTAGCTAAACTGCATACCAAGTGTCCATAAAACAACCTAGATTCTCCATCCCAATCATATAAATGCACATGAGTTTCTATAATTTATCATATAACCCTGTTCCTCAACCCCAAAAATCCTATATCCATCTCCAACTAAAATATACCATATAGTCTGCACACATATAGAGGTTCACATACAGGGGTTAAGAAATAAATCTCAGTAGGCCACCCCTTATGGTGAACATATAATCTACTTCCATAAGTTAATGATCATACAATATTCAGAGCATTGTCGAGACAAAACTAGAATAATAAATAGAATAAATCCATTTTTGAATCTTGGTTTTTTGATCTTGATCAATGATACCTACTTCATCCAACACTGTATTATATTTGATCAATGTTCCATCATGTATATATATTTTTGTGTGTGTGTGTATATATTCCTATAAATATATATACATAAATTTATTTATGATTAAAGTGAAATATAACATGAATCAAGTCAAATTTTTTCCATTGGTCTGTAATCCCAATCAACAATACCTACATGATCCAACACCATAAATGTAACTGAGAAAACAATGTCACCATAGTGGGAGACATTTCCTAGCCCTGCATCCACCCATGCTTGCCTCTAATAACTAAAAGAAGGATTCCAAGTAAAAACGTGGTCATTCTATAAATTGGTCACTTGTACTTTATATAATTAAAACTTAGACCCAAGATACACCATGAAGGTGTCCATGTGTAATAATGTTCAAGTGTAAAATAATACCATTATACTGTGAGCTCATCCAAGCCATTACATATCAATAACCCAAGGATTATCCCTGGCATGTCATAATTCTATTTAACCTATGATACAATCCAATGTATTATAAATTAGGAACCCAAGTGTTTCACATAGAATTATATAATTATATTATCCCTATCCATCCATCCTAAAAATTTCTAAAAGGGAATACTAGTATCGCTCATGGTGTATAGACAAGGTAGTAATGGTGCATCCACCATGACCCTAATAAGTATCCTAGGTGTCACTTAAGGAGATAATAATCATTGTAAAGAGTATCTGAATATCAATAGCTAAGGAGAAGTGTGCCCACAAAAAAATATCATTTGTGGAAAACCATGCCCACTAATTCCATACATCATTTGAGCCTATCTAAGTAATTTCATACTAGTAATCCATGTGTCTCTATAGGTGTAATAATATTTCATCTAACCTATGAACCCGTGTGAGAAATTCCATATCAGGAACCTATGTATCACTCAAGGCATTGTATAATTCATATGACATGTGAGACCATGTGAGGTATTCAATATCATGAACCTATGTATCACTCAAGGAATAATATAATCTGGATCCAAGGAATTATGTATCGGTACCCCAATAAAAATGTGGGATCAACTAATGGATCCTAAGTAGTATGTTTGAACATCCCAATAATGTAACAATTAATAAAAAAGGCTCATAATATGGATGCTAAGAGATACCTCTAGGCATCCCTATCGCACATCACATTACATCAATCTCATAATCCAAAATCCAGAAAGAACCTCTTTCCATCATATATTCATCAACAATAATCAATTTAATTCATAAACAAAAGGATTATGGTGGCTGAATGCCTATGTCAAACACTTCTATCGTAGCCTATCGTGATCACAATTTTGGTATGGGTTCTAATGTGACACTAGGTACCACATATTCCCAAAACCAACATACTAGCTTGGGGTCATTCAATAACCATTGTACCCACTAGGTCCCTAATATCAAAACGTTGGAGGATCATACCACTTGGGATCCTTGAATCCACGCATAAGAAAAACAATCCATATTGGGATCCTATATGTTATATTGTAATAAAAGTAATCCCTCTTGGGATCCTCAGAAATAGTAATCCAGTGGAGGACTTATACAAATGGTCCTCATAATGAAGTAGGTAATCGAAGGTATCTATCATGATATCCTATAGGAAAAAACATAAGCAGGTGTATCCTACGGGGGATTGTCAGAAACAACTAGTCTCACATCCTCCTAGGGTTGAGGGGAGAATCTCTAAAGGGATAGGTACTCAGGGAAAAAGATACATAAGAACCATTCATTGGACATGACTCATGGCCCATCTTAGATCACGTCACACTATTAGAAGATAGATATATTTGATTACTGAATGAAGAACATATCTTTTAAATATAATTTTCTCTAAAGTTCCTCTTAGGAGTCCTTAAATAAATCTAAGGGGTCCACCAATGTGATCTATGGGGAAAGGAACTCAAAATGGATTAATCATGTCTCCAATTATGAATCTGGTTATTTAAATTATGAAAGACCCAAAAAAAGGTTAGAAAGGGAGGAATTCATGACATTTATACTCAAGTACACGACGTGTACCCTCAAAGCCTTACATGGGCATGTAATTAAGATGGAGTAGTATATAAAACCCATGTGTATGGTGTGTAAAACATTTAAAAAATTCATAAACTTCATGGGGGACCTTACCATGTACCAACCATGGTAAGAGCACAAGTTTTAGACTGGCCATGTAATTCTACAGAGCATACGACCCAATTAGGGTTTGGTCATATACTATACACATCCATATACCCCTACACGGGCTATCTACCTTGGTACTCAACTACATGGCCAAGAACTAGTATATGAAATTTATATCTATTAAAATATATGAACTTCTAAAAAGTAATATTCTATTAACATCAAGAATAAATTACACGTGCTCTTAAATCACATGTCGTTTGATTAGGATTTTCTAAACGATATCCCCAAAAATCATCTCGAAACTTCATTTTCCCCATTTAATCATTCATAGATCCTCAGAGGTTCCATAGAAACGATGAATGTGATTTATAACTATAAATTTGAATATTAATAGTGTTTTTTAGAAAAAAACATAAAAAAACTATCTTTGGGTAGAATTAACTGAAACATCACCCATTTCCACGATCCATAGAAACCACATGATGATCTGGATCCTCCCTATATTCGCAATGACACCTCTATTCTTCTATCGATATTTCTAAATATCCTAATCCCTCCCCACTCTTGGTCATGGAAAAGGAAACCCATAGGGTGTTTTCATCATAATCTAGGTAAGAAAAGGGAGAAATGATAATAAAAAAGATAAACATAATAAATATTATTGAAAATGAATGAAAGAAAGGGGGTCATACCTGACCCTTGTGCCTGACTCTTTGTTATACCTCACCTACACAAAACCCTCCATTATGAAAAAAACACCTATAGAAGAATATTAATATTATTCTTTGGTCAAAATATATAAAAATATTTACAATTGTAAATTAATTAATATTTTATTTATTAAATATTAATTATAAATTATTCCTGGAAAATTTGAATAACTCAAAATTCCTACAAACTCATGTCCTAGGGTCTTATTTTGAGGCAAACGAAGTGGTAATGATGATTATCTAAGATAATATTCTAGGAAAAAATGACCATTTTACCCATTATAAGCATATGAAATCTATATTTAAAATTTATTATCAATTTTAATGTCCATAAAAACATGGTTTTTTACAAGATAACTCTGGTTACATGAAATAATTATAGGGATATTATTGACACATGTATAAATAGTGTAGTTTAAGGTTTGGTGCATTCTATTTGACGAGCGATCTTTATTTCCAAATCCCATGGTATGAATTAGGGTGTAGAGTGTTGTTTCGCACCCTTGATAATTGATAGAATATGATCATCTATGTTGAAGAAGTTAAGGGAGGTTTCTCCCCTAAAAGGATGGTTTATAAATAGGTGTTTTACCTTATGATTGTGAGACCATAAGGTGTATTCCCCTAGTTGAGAGAATAAGATCAGGAAGACCTTGTTATGTGGAAGGAATGAGTAAAATAGATTGTAATTTACAATATTTTGATGGATTGAATGTTGGTTCTTCATGAGTGTTGGAGAAGGTATTCATTTCCTAGGTTTACCCTTTACCCATGTTCAGTCGAGTGGCTATGTGGTTCGACCATTCTTGAGAGCTAACTATCATCATTATTTCCATTTTATGTTTTGATAAACCTAATTTTTATTTTTATAAAAATCCATTAATGTGATTTATTCCCACACTTGTTTGATATGTTCATATTTCACATACCCAAATTATAAAAATGTCATTTATTTCTGGAAATAAATGTGTATAATATTATACACTATTATAAACATACAACACAAAGTGAAACCAGCAACACATTATTTCATTAATTCAAATCATAACATTATAAAAGAACCATTCTATTAAAATTAAAAATATTATAAGGGGAGAATAGAAAATAAAAAATCTAAAATGGGAAAATTTAGATCACCCTTATATCCTAGAATCATCCCTCACAAAAATAACACTATTCAAGGTAAACAAAATTCTAGAAAACCAATCTATATTAAAGAAAATTGATATATATAACCTTGATAGAAATTTAGTTTAATAATTAATGAATGAATATAAAAGTATTTATAGGAGGTAATGTGACTGTTGGAGTAGTAACATAATGGTTGGAAATAGTAACCCAACTGTCGGGAATACTAACCCAACCATTGGAATAGTAATTTTACATGAAAATAATAAATTTTGATATAAATAATATTTATCATGATTAATTTATGTAAATATAAATATTATAATTCCAAAAAAAATGTTTATGTTTAAAAAAATTAGAAACATATAAGCACATTTTTAATAAACCTTAATTTAAATTATATTGTAAAAATCATAATGTTTATGTTAAAAAAGAAAATTTTACATGTTAGAAATTATTTTTGATAAAATTAATATAATTTTTTGAAATCATCACATCAAAATTATCTTGTTTTATTTTTTTAATTATGAAATACATTAATTTTCAGGTAAATATTAAAAAAACATATTTTCTCAAAACCAGTGTATCATAATTTACATAATTAACAATGTAATATTGACCTAATAATGCATAGAACATCATGTTTATAAATAATATATTAAATATAATATATTAATTATTAAAATAAGATAAAAATAATTTCCAAAACAAAAAATCATTTTCTAAAGTGTAAAGTAGAAAATGTTCCCTTAAAATAATAATTTTTCTTTGTTCCACATTCATTTTTAATAAAATAAAAATTTCAAATTGTAAATCATTTTAATGTATTAAAAATATTATATAATATTTATTTTGAAAAAAATTACTATTAAAATGTGTATCATGGATATAGTATTTTATTCAATATTTTATTTAAAAAAAACAGCTCACCTCAAGTATAAATAGCATCTCTCCTTCCCCATAGAAAATCACTCATACCACCCTTTGAAATTCCAATAATATTATAAAATAATATATATTAATAATATTAGAATCAATAGTGGTATTCTGGAGGAATCCAACTCCGAAAATAGTTGTATTCTAGTGTCGTACAAGGGAAGAAACACTAATAAGAGTTTATGTTTTCATCAACTATTCTTTACATTTTCCCCTCCTCTTCCTCTATTTCTCTATCCCTTTTGAAACAAAATATTCTAATATTAATTATGAAGTATATTAAAATTGTTTTAATGCAGTTAAAATACTATTGGAATTATATTTTGGATGTATTTATATTTTATAACTCATTTTCCCCTTCTTTGAACAACATTTTCAATAATGGATAGTGAACCACCAATGACGATGTTTCCAACTTATTTCTTTGTCACCAACATTATGGATGGTTAAAATAAATTATTTATTATATATAAATTTATAAATATATGTATTTTAACATTATTTAATTTATTTTGCTTATGTATAAATTACCTTGACCAAAATTGAGAAATCAAAGAAAAAGAGTACATTTTTAATGAAAATATGATATCAAAATGATTCAACTTCAACAATGGAAATTATGAAATATAATTAAATAATTATAATTTATAAATAGTGGAAAAAATTAATATAATTAAATTATTTTTCAATGTTTTCATAAATCATAGGTTTTTATTCTGGTGGTGTAAAAGTGATGAAATAATGAGAGATTTTAGTTAAGGGGATTTTCGAGCCCCACTCCCGTTACTTAGGTTATAATTATTTAAAATAATTTTCAATATGGAGATTCCTATAATGATCATTAAATATCATTCACTATATGTACCTTATATTTTCATGGATATATATGTTTTCACATTGATTAAAAATCCAAAAAACAAATATTTTCCAAAATAAATTTTGTTTCCAAAACACATATTTGAATCCTATTGAGTTATTTATTCATTTCTCTAGAATGAATATGTTTTTGGAAACTATTTTTTCCATGATTCATTTAGTAACACCATTTTTATTCTTGAAATCATTCTTTATTAAAAAATTAAAAAACCTATTCCTTTCTATGGGTTATTTCATGACTAGGAATGTTATAAATTCTATGTGGCATGCATGATTATGTAAATATGATGATCTGATGAGTGGGACTATAATTATATATCCCTAAAATAAATTGGGGAATGTTATGTATCTCATGAGATAATTACTATTATGGGTGAACATGATGCTATCTTTGTTCACAGTTTTTTTGCGGTATTTGACAACTTATGACACGATTTATCATTTTTATACAACTCCACATTCCATAAATTTATCAAATAATTCCATCATATTATTGATAATGATCCTATTCTTATGATTTGATTATGTTGATTATAATCACCCAGGTATTATTGATTCATGTACCATATTCCTTCCCTTACTAGGCTTGTAGCTCAACCATTTCTTTTATTTATATCATTAAGAAAGTACATTTACTAAGGAGAACGTGAAAGCTTTTTAGTGGATAAAGAAGAATTATTTTAATATTTTTATTCATTATTGTGTATATGTTATGTATGATCCTAATTTTCACAATAAACTATACCATTATATCCTTTAATGTTTAATTATTATGTTCTTTATCTTTAAAATGATATAATTATAGGGTGGGTGGGGTGTGGGGAACCAGTCCTAGGGTCAAGTCCTGAGGCCCCTTTCTTGTAGCGTGTGTAATATAGATGTAATTGTCATATAAGAAAATGTAGTATCACTATAGTTGGTATCAGAGGTTTGGTTTAGTTAATTTCGATATCAGTATTAGAGGATGTTAGTGAAACCCCTTAGGATAAGTCTAAGAATAGGTAAATATCCAAAAATCATTTTTAGAATAATTCTAAAAGAATGGATCCAATAATATTTGATTTTACACTTTTTCATATAGAAATAAATTATTAATTCAATATTTGTTAAATTATGTGTTTTGTTAAATTCTATTTTTTGAAAATATTGGGAACTGGGATAAACTTGGGAAAAACCCTATGTTAGGGATAATGAAATGATTGTCCAAATGCCACCCACAATTACAAGGGAGATGGAGTTCAAAACCACATAGCGATGCTTACCCCATTAGATTAGGATATGACCAATAAACTGATATACAAAGAATTTCATTCTTCACACAAGAAGGAACAACATTCTATTGTGTTTTTTATGGGACAATGACCACTGATTTATAGTGGATCTTCCAATCCACTTATAACTAAATAGTTGGTTAACTCATGGAGAAGATATTTTCTATGATCCAATATTTTGAGATAAGGAAGGTGACTCTAAACATATATCATTTATATGGAGAAGCTTCTCAATGGTGGGTGTTGAAAAAAAAACACAAATATGATTTACGAATTCGGATAGATTGGGTGGGAAGACTTTAAGAAAATATTTATATACATTTTTTCCTTTGAAATCATCAAAAAAATATTGAGAGAGAATTATTAAAGCTCCAAAAAAAGGAAGGTGAATCTATCACGAATTATGAGTAAAACATCACAATTCATGAAGGATACTCATTGGGTAAAGTTGTAAAAAATGATAAATAATTAATTGTATTTGTTTCGTTCTGGTTTTTGGACACGAAACGCCCAACAACTCCGTATCCAATGATTGATGGACCTGCTTTCCAAAGGCAGACGTTCACCGGATGTTCTGACCAGCGACTCTTAATAACTCACATTGGTCGAGATCATGGGAAGCCTGGCTCATCACACCCCTTTTGGGGGGGAATTATTGCCTGTTCTGGGACTCTCTTATAGATTTAAGACGTATTCATATGTTCGCGACTCTTTGGTTTATACCCAAACATAGTATCCACGGATTTAACCTTGGTGGGAAATGGTCAACTGGACATAGGGGTTCAGAATCATTTATGCCCGAGGTTCACAATCCCTCGTTGGATTAATGACCCCAAAGGGTTGGAACTCGCTTGAGGCGGCTCTAGGAGTGGCGCAGTGAACCGATGTGGAGATGATCATATCGACCGGTTGTTGGGATTGAAACTCAGGGAGGCTTCCTACGTACCCTGCTTAGGAGGCAGGGATCAAAGTCTATGTAGTTCGCATATGCATTTTAACATCATGCTGGACAAGGGTGCAACTCGATGTGAAGAAATGACCGAATGGTGGGGTTGAACCTCATGGAGGCTTCCTATGTACCATGCTTTGTCATGGATCAATGTTCTCGTAGTTTGCTTATGGCTTGGGGCTTACGCTCTGGGGTAGCCCGAAATGATGGATTGGGGATTACACTCTGAGGAGGCCCATAGGAGGATGTCATGGTCGATGCTTACTCTAAGCCCACATGAGTCATGCTTGGTGTGAGAAACAAGAGGAAGCAGGGACCAGAGGATCACGTCGCGAAAGGTGTGTCCGTGATAACCGGAGTGGGGTTTATGCATGAAGGCGGCCCAGGGTGATGAATTGGGGCTTACACTCTGAGGAGGCCTAGAAGGTTGGGGCTTACTCCGAGATGGATGCCCTGGGTGACAAAGCCCAGCGGGAGAGGGAAAGGGGGTGCTCCTGTGCCCATATCCTCTCTTTCAGTGCACAAGGGCTTCCTTATGATGGCTATTTTAAGATCTTCAAGGAACCCTCAACAAGTAGAGGGGTAGAAAGGGGATTCCCAAGCTCAGACTCCACATTACCGTGGGAATGTGAACCCAGGAATGCTTCTAGAATCTTCTCAATGGTTGGGGAAACCCCTTTTCCCCTATTTACCGTGGGTATGTGAACTCAAAATGGCGTGCTGATGCGCCTGAAAGTTACACCACGTGGATCTGATGGCTCTTGTGGAGGCCTCGGCTCGGTGCCGTTGAATAGGCCAATGAGAGAGTCCCAGAGGACTTGGATGGATCAGAAGAATTTTACCTTGCTTGGGAAATGAGAACACTGAAGTATTTGGAGAGCCACCGAGAGGTATGGGTGGTGGCACCCTTTGCATGGGGAAGTGCCACGCGGCTGGAGAAGCCGTCCGCAAACCAGGGTGGTCCAAAGACAAATTGGCATCCTGCGAACCAGGGTGGTACGCGACTTCAGGTTCAATCTGCGAACCAGGGTGGTTCGCGGCTTCGGGTTCAATCCACGAACCAGGGTGGTTTGCGGTGGGTTCTAGGTGGGTAGTGGGGGCCAAGGGCGGCACCGATCGGAGGCTCATCCGTCGGGGCTTCGCCTGCATAGGAGAGTGCTACGCGGTACGATGGATAGGAAAAGAGTCATAAACTCCTTGGTCCGTGGGGAAGTCATCCGCGGAGGGGGTATGGTTCGCAGTTCTCCTTTTTTTTGTTATTTTAGGATCACGGTTCACCCAATTATTATGCGTTTTCAAATTCCTTCTAAATTCATATACCTACTGTGGTTCGCGGATGGGAATTTCATTGTTTGCAAAATCCGAAGCCTTCCTTCAATCGATCTCCTTTCGAATCTACAATCCCTCCGAATCTGATTCCAGTTCTATGATCCTTTTCTCTTTTCCCCCTTGGCCTCCTTTTATAGAGTGGGTAAAGGAATGTATCTGTGGCCACGCGACACCTTTTGCGGAGGCCCATAACCAAATACCCGGTTCATAGCTGACATGTTCAATCCGCGATTCGCGGTGGGTATTGAAAGCTTCCCCCCTCCACGAGGAAAACTCAGGGAGTGCTCCGCGGCTATGAAGGGTTCCACCTCTATTCTGCGAACGACAGCGGGTGCGGCTTGAACCGGTCGACGCGGTCCGTGTTTGGGGCGGTTCATGACGGTGAACCGGACTGGCGCCCATCCTGCATCGGGACCGCGGAGGCTCTCCACCTCTATTTCACGAACGAAAATGGTTCGTGGAGGGGGTGCCTCGTGGTGCTGGGCCACGTTGCGCTTCCATGGGACTGGTTCGGGGAACAGTCCTTTCTTTGATTATTTTCCCCAATTCACTGTGGGATTTGGGTAAAATTTCCTTTGAGGATTTTTCCGGACCCTAAAAATGCCCCGCATCGGAATAGGGTCCGATCAGAATGAAGAGGAGGCTAGTCCGATGCAAAGTGGTCCTAAAACTGAGATGGTTTGTGGTAGAAAGGTGGACCTGGTAGGGGACCACACCTATAAATATGGGGAGCTCTCACTTGTCCTTTACCAAATTCTTCGCGAAACCAGAGCTCCTTCGCCTATGCGTGTTTGCTCCTTCGTGAAGTGCCTCATCCACAAACTGGCAGCAACCTCTGCGAACCATTCCTTCTTCGTAGTCACCTTCACATGTGAACCAACTTCCCGACCATGAACCATTACCCTTAATTAATTAAAAAGTAAGTGATGATGGGTTATGGAGGAACTTGCTTCACGGTTTCGATGCTTCGCAGACTAAATATCTCTTGAACTTTTAAAAGTATCTGAGTCTTCCGAATAAACACAGGATTAAAATTCCATGGAGAGACTTGGTTCGCGGTTTCCTGGCCAATGCTCTGCGGGCCAGGGCATCGCGGACTGATTTCACAAAGGGCTGGTTCGCGGGATGAAGTCATCGCAAACCATCCTCCAAGGCCTCCTTGAGAATATTGATTATGAAGGCTCCTTAACCATACATTTGGTTATTTTTGTCCAAATTTTTATTCTGGACTAACCAATTGTTGGGTCTCATTGTGCAGGGAGAAAATATGGTTCCCCTTGTTCTGCACTGAGGCCTGCTGAAGAGCCCCTCTCAACCGCTGATCAACGCCTGAAGGACATGGCTGGCTCTGTTCAAGATGGAGTCTGACACTCCCTACCGTCTTCCTTCCTTTCCAACCGGATCTCCAAATCCTAGCAGGAATATCCTTTTTCTAACAGCCTTCCTACCTATGGGTTCGGTTTATTGTCCGATACCCTGATTTTGGAACCCTCCCTTGACAACAATCCTGAAGCATGGATATTTACCGCCACTATTCCCCAGTTCATGATACCTACCTGCGGGCGGCCTACCTCGAGGGGTACATCAATCAGATATGTGTTGAATCACCTTCCAGTATCTCCGATAGGAGAACCACATCAATAGGAAGGAACAATCCACTACTATCAGAGTATTGCTCGTAGTGCCATTGTAAGCGACCAGCATGGCTGGCTGGCGAATCAGGATCCCCGGTTGGGAGGGGCATTTAATTCATTGGATTGGGGGTGGCCCTTTTGGGTTCTCTAGAGTTGCGCAGAATTTGGGGCAGAGTTGCAAGCCATAGGCTTGTATGAAGCTGCCTAGGAGTCCCAAACCTATACCCACCGGCCACAAGCCCTCGCCAAGAAACTTATGATTCGTTGGATCCCGGACACCAACACCTTCCATCAGGTCAATGGGGAAGTGGGCATTAGTCTGTGGGACATCTTTTAGATTTCGGGGGTCCCCATCGTTGGGAGTATGTATGACGAGTTCCTGCCTCCTTCCTCTCTGTGGGAGAATGAAGAGAGGACTCCCCCTAGTGAAGCAGCATATTAACCAGGATTGGAAGCACTCAGAGGATACGTCTCCAAAACAGCTCGTCCCATACTGTGAATGGGTCACGATTTTTGTGACAAAGACCAAATCTAACGAATCTGCTGCTCTTCCACACAAGCCCACTACTTTCCCTATGATGGAGTCTCGTAAACAGGGGGCAACTATTGGCTGACTTTGGAGCAAGGCGATTTTCATGATTGGGGATGGGAGCTTATTTCAGATGTTGATCGATTGCTCTGCCTAGAAGCATTTTTGTCCATGTTCTTAAGTGGATGGTTATTGCCCATACGCGAGGTTGGTGGTGTGCGGGTCACTACTTTTGTCACGGAGGCACACTTGGCTACCGGTAACGTTACCAACTTAGTCGTCCCAGTACTGGCCAGAATTTACCGGTTACTTGGTAACATTACTGATGAGAATCGGCCAAACCGAGTGGCAGGCCCTTTCCAAATTATCTGGTGATGGTTAAGCGTACACATCAAGAACTGCTACACCTTCATCAACCCTCTTCAGATTCTGGGCACCACATTCTGGCCGTACTTGAAACTGACCAGTGGGGTTATGCCCGAAGAGTGGGCGACCCAAGAGAAGGATAGTCAATAGACAGTTTCGAAGAGGTGTATGCTATCAAGTCAAATTTCGAATTATGACTATTTCAATTTTCATCTATTTTCTTTCCCGGCTGGCGCAATTACGAACACCATAACAGAAGAGTTTAGAAAGCAGGGCTACCTCTTCTCCCTCTGAGAGGATATTCTGCTGGCTCGTATTGGTGGAGAACTGATCTACGAGGGGTATGCGCCTTGCCGATTTGGGCAGCAATTTGGCTATGTCCAAGCACAGTGTCCTCCTGCACTTAATGGTGCCCGCGAGAACTGTCATTTGATGACGGCCAGAAAACTGTGGTTAATGTTTACCCGGGAGGATACCGACTGTGAGGTTATGACACCCACGCTTGAGGACTCCATGCCTTTATTATCGAAGAATTATACTTACTCCTAGGTACAATCATAACCAAATGGCCATCTAGGGACATTGTTTCCCACCATCTCGAGTCCCAAACCATCAAAGGGAAAAAGGAAGCGAAAGGAGGATGGTGCTCCAACTAGGCTGGGCAAAATCCTTCATCACCCAACTGGTCCTGTGCTTCCGGGGAAGATTTTAACAAACATGTGTGTAACTTCTCATGCCCTCGAAGCTACTCTAAGGGGGTGGACAATCCCCGCCGATGCTACCTTTCCGACGGCTTAGGGACAATGGGACGAATTCGAAGCCCATTCAGCCTTTTACATCCAGTACCCTGGTCCTCTATGGAAGTATCTTCAAGAATTAGAGGTAGATTTTGACAGGTTGGGCTACATATATGCTCCCACTGACAGTCATTATGACGCGGACCCCGAGAGGGCCGTTCAATATCTTCGGGGCCTTGGGGTCTATATTCATGCACGCAGCGGGTATGCGGTGTTGACACATCGAGTCTAGGCCATGCTGCACCCGATTTCTGATGAAGAGGAAGAAGGAAGTGACCACTCTTCAGGGGGAGATGATTTCGATGATCTCCCCATCATAGATGAAGCAAGGTAATTCCCCTCCCTTCTCATGAGGTCCCATCCACAGGAATTCCCAGAGAGTTCTAGGGCGGTGGCGGGATCCAAAATGCAAATACGACCATTGACGCCCTTATCAGCTTTTACCGCCGCCAGACCTTCTCAAGTTGATCCTCCCCAGTTGGTGATTCATGCCATGGCCGCATTCCCGAAAGCTTGGAGGATTTGAGATGACCTGAGGGTCAGTGGTTCGGATGAAGAAGTTTGGGCGTTTCTTCAAACATTCCCTCTTAAACTTCTGGGTATCTGAACAATCATCTCTCCACCCCACATGCAGTAGGAAGAGGATTTATATGAAATAGTCACCTCATTAAAGGAGATGGATGCACATGTTCATTCACTCTGGAATCATCTCTATGGGAGCATTCGGGTGTCTATGATGATTAGACGACACGAATTGTCTAACCCTGAAGAAGAGGTTGCTCTGCTTGCGCATTCTGACTTTTTCTCTCCTTTATTGTGCTGGTTCTAAGGTTTATTCCTTTCATGTGGGGTGCCGAAGAATCTTAGGGGGCGATTCCTTCTCCGGAGTATACCCCTCGTGGTACCGCGATGGGGGAACATGCGCTTTCGCCCATAGGGGTCATCGAAGAAGGATCCCCTGGCACAGCTGAGCTCATGAAGGCGACCATCGCAGACTCACCTAGGGTCTTTCCTCCTCCCGTCCCTTCCATAATTCTAGGAGAACTTTCCCCTGGGTAGATCTAGAGACGGAAACAAGCGTTCCATTTATCGGAACGGCTCAAACAGGGAACATCGGGTAATCATGACTTCCCATTTGTTCATTCGCCAACATGCATTCTTAGACTTCGTTAGTCGTTAACTGTTTGACGTACGGTGCAGGACCACTCGGGGATCTGGCTGTGGCTACCCAAGTGATTCTACCTTCCGACTCCTTTCCGTCTGCGGAATCATCTATAACCACGCCTGGGCATGACGATATGGTGAGCCCTGCCGGAGGGGCCGCTGATATGGATGCTTTACTCTTGCCTTTATCAGTCAGAGATATGCCTGAGGAAGAACAACTGCTATCTGAGACCCCTGATGATCAGATAAAATTTTCAATTACGGAGGACGATGGGGAACCCATGATCCCTGAGGGGGCTCTAGATCTAACGGAGCGAACCACCCTAGGTCCAACGGATCCCGTGATGATGGAGGAAGATCCTGCCATTATTCCAGTTGCTGGGAACTCAGAGCGGGCCATTATCTTGTTCACCATGGGAGTGATTTCATCGAGCTTGGTCTCCGTAGGCGACCAGTTGGGGACTGATTTGGAAACTGCGGGCCTTAGGCAAGGTCTCAGTCCCTGGACCCCTCTGGGGGGCTCCCTGGATTCCCCTGCCTATCATAGATGTGGCATCCTCTTTGAGTGGCTATCCTGGCAGCGCATAGCTTGCAGATGCTGACGCCCCAACGATTAGGAGTAAGTTCCCCAGTCTCTTACCACTGACTCATTTTTCTTCCCTTTTCTTATTAGGGGCATTCATCTGTCTCACTAACTCTTGTTCTTTAGGACCACAACCTTTGGCACTGACGATTGTGTCGCCAGACCCAGCTGTGCCTATGACCACAATTGTTGGGGTCGAAGCTGCTGCAGTGCCAGAGTTTGCAGGTAAGGCGACCTTGGTTCCCTCCATGATGAAGTTCATCCTCGAATATGTGTCCTCATCCAGGATTGATTTTGAGCCTGATCAACAGGTCCTCTCTAGCCATCGACCTTCTTGCCAAATGGATTGGGAGAAAATTTGGAGACTGACCTCTCAAACGCCCTTGGTCGAGATGCCGACCAAATTACCGAGGCTACACAATTTTTTTATGTTGCTGGGATTTGATGTCTTTAACTATCATGGTGTTTATGACATAGTCAAGAAGGTAGTCGCTGATCAGGAGAGGCTATGTTTTTTCAAATCTCGCCTTTACGCTGCCCAATTCGAAGCCTACCTTTCCACAACTCGACAGGTCTACCTAACAGAGGCTCATGACCACGTCGGGGTCGTCGCAGGGCTTCAGAGAGAAGTTATTGAGCAGCGTTCTCACCTGGAGGTGCTGAGGAATGAGATACATCGACTGCATCAAGAAAGGCCAATGTTGCCACCATTATTATAGAAGGGGATCGGCTTATGGAGGAGGAAATAAGGGCAAGCACAAAGGTGGCTCAAGAGGTAGAAGAATTGCAGGATGGTGCATAAGCTGAGACGACCTTACTGTAGAATCTCTCTCAGACAATCGAGGATTCTCACCAATGCCTGATACAGATTTGTGAATCTGCCGAAAAACTACTGTAATCACCTTTCGCACTAGAGGAGGCTCCAGATTATGGATGCCCTTCTTACCCACTTTGTTATGGAACAAAGAATAATTTCTCCTTAGTTCCCTTGTCGCCTTTTCCTGTGATAGAAACCATTTGGTACGATTGACGCATATGTTAATTCCCTGAACATTGAATAATCCGAGTCAAGGACTAAAAATAAATCATGCTCTAACTTTATCCTGGACCATGGGATCCAGCGAGCGTAGTTTGACTATTTCTAGGGTTTTATAAGAAAACCCCTCAAACTTTTTTATCTTTTTCTTTATTTTAATTCCCTGATTTTGACTAGGCCCATTTTGAATGGACCCAGTGGGTATAACCCTGCTTTTTCTTAGGTCGCCCTTTTTAGAGTTTTGGCCTAACAGGCTGTGTGCCTCTTTCTTTCGTGAGCAGTTTAAAGTCCCGCCGTCAAGACTATCACTACTGATGTTTTAGGTTGAATATATTTGACCAAATATGTTTGGGAGAAGGCCCCAATGGGGTTCAAATGATTAAAATATATCTTAATAACCTTCAGACGCACGTAGGGGGGAACATATTTGAATTTGAGTGGCATTCAGGGCATGTCTCAAGGCATGGGAGTAGTGACAGCGTACATAGGTTGGAAGAGCATTGCCTAAGGGAAACTTGCCTTTGGTAGACGGGCCAGGGGCAATCAATATGTAGATCCACTGAGAGCATGGTATGCATAGACATACAATGGTGTCCTTAAGTCAAAGACTTATCCATTTCTGATGTCCATGGGACTTCATAGAAGCCCGGCTTAGGGAAACCACGATGGGTGGTATGGAAAATTATGAAACCCACCATGGGTTGCTCAGAAGGGGAGCGTGACATCTGAATGGGTTTTGGGAACATCCGTACTAATCAAGAGCGTGGTCCGGAGACCACCTCCATACACCTTTAGTCAGTGTAAGGGATGGTTGAGTCTTGATGCAGTCGAAAGTCATGCAGCTGGGACATCATTTAAAATAGAATGACTTCTCATGGTTCTCGGTAATCTCGTCAAAGACGTTCCGCCGCATTCAGGTAGGATTGTGGAAGAGGTTGGTAATCTGTAGCTCAGAGGGTTTCCGAGTCCTAGGATAAAAATGGGGGCTCAGAGGCCAAGAGGCGTACTGAGAGAAGCATTGAATAAAGAAATCTTGCCTTTGGTAGACGGGACAAGGGCGATCAATATGCAGAGCCGCTGAGGGCATGGTATGTATAATCATACAAAGGTGTCCTTAAGTCAAAGACTATCCACTTCCGATAGCTGATCAACTTCATGGAATTGAGATTTGGAACCACCAGGGGTGGCTTATGAGAGTTCGTCTTTTCCTGAGTGCAGAGTATGGTTTATGATGAGAGGGTGCCTGAATACGGGGGAAATATCAAGGCTAAACTTCCTGAGAACTTTTGAAGTAATTCTTTCTCACATGAGTGTGAGATGGTGTCTTATGCCGGTCTGACCCGTGCACTGAAGGACAGAGAAAAGCCTCTGTTCCTCACTGAAACCATGATGACTATGACTGTGTAGTTTATCGTCATGTGGTTGGGACATAATTCGTGCAGTTTAGCGTCATGAGGCAAGGATGAGAGGCATTTTTTAAATTTACTGTGCAGTTTAACGTCATGCAGCGAGGACTGGGACTTTTTTATTAAGGTTTCTATGCAGTTTAACATCATGCAGCGAGGTCGGTGGGTATTTTTGAAAAGGCTGGTCTTTATCAGAATTTAACTGGTCTTGAGTACTCTAACATGCCCTAGACATAGGGGGGTTGATTGGTGTAAATCATGGTTCCGGGGCTTCTTGGATCAGGAAAGGTGATATGGGGGCTCTGAGGCCGGTAAGAGTACAGGGCTAGGAAGAGCATCGCCTGTGGAAATCTTGCCTTTGATGGATGAGCCAAGGGCTATCATTATATAGAGCCGATGAGGGCATGGTATGAATAGTCGTACAAAGGTGTCCACGGGTCGATGACTTTCCACTTCCGATGGCCATGAATGGTTATGAGGATCCACAATTATCTGGGCCACGAAGTATATCATTTGGCAGGAGAATGTCTGGACATGTCAGGGATATCCATCCCTGGTCACTTGTTGAGTTTCAAAGAGCCCCCTGCACTGATCTTTTCTCTTTTTTTTTGGCGCGGGGGTGTGCCTTCATTCCATGCAGTTTAACATCATGCAGTAAGGATGAGGTACTCCTAGTTTATCGGTCATAGAGCTCAAACCATTGGGTGAATATTACTATAGTCACTCGAAGGATAACTGAGTCAACATGTTCTCATATACTTAGAACAAGGCGGGGGATGAAGGTCATAAACTGCAACTTTGAGCTTTCCCGGATCCGGAGGTATGGTGTGGGGGATCTGAGGCCGGTAGGCATACGGAGCTAGGAGAAGTACTGCCTGAGGAAATATTGCCTTTAATGGACGAGCCAGGGGCTATCATTATGCAGAGCCGCTGAGGGAATGGTATGCATAGTCATACAAAGGTGTCCCCGGGTCGATAACTTTCCACTTCTGATGGCCATGAATGATTATGAAAATCAGAGATTGCTCACAAAGTAGTGTTCAGCACGTGGGGATAATGGTGTTCGGGTATACAAGAAACATCCTCACCACAATTGTCCATTGAGTCAAAGTAGCCTAGTTCTGGCTTGATGTTTGTTGATGCAGGTCGCTATGTGAACCACTGACAGACACACAGGCTAGCCAGATAGGGAAACCCTGGAAACACTTGGATGTGAAAAGGGGAATGAACTTTTAAACCACTTCGCCATAAACTTCTGGATCAGGAGGTATGGTATAGGGGATCTAAGGCCGGTAAGCATACGGAGCTAGGAAGAGTGTCTCCTGTGGAAATCTTGCCTTTGGTAGACGGGCCAGGGGCAATCAATATTCAGATCCGCTGAGGGCATGGTATGCATAGTCGTACAAAGGTGTCCACGGGTTGATAACTTTCCACCTCTGATGGCGATGAGTGGTTCTGAAGATCCATAATTATCCGGGTTGTAGAGTCTGATGTATGGAAAGGATGTATCCAAATGTGCAAGGATTATCTCCATCTCGTATCTCCATGTGTCCTGGGTGGGTCGCGATGACGTCCGTGCAGTTTAACATCATGTGGTGAGGACAAACTCAATGCAGTTTAACGTCATGCGGTAAGGACGAAGGTGACCCGATGTGAAAGAAAAAGGGGGTCTGCGCAGTTTAACGTCGTGAGGTGGGGACAACTTCCGTGCAGTTTAACATCATGCAGTAAGGATGACTTTCATGTAGTTTAACATCATGCAGTAAGGACGAAGATATTCACCCTGTGCAGGTTTGGTCCGTACATAGGGGAAGGGGAATTTTTAACATCATTGATCGGGCAGTTTGACATCGTGCAATAAGGATGAGAAGTACACCCCGTATCGGTCTGGTTCGCACATGGGGGGAAATGGAATCTTTTTTTCAAGGGGTTGGGCTAGGACTGGGGATCTTGGCATCTCTACGTATCCTGCGAGGGTAGGAATCAAGCCGTACATAGTTCTCTGGAATGAGTATACCCCATGAAGGTCTGGTCCATACACGGTGGAAAGAAGTTATTTTTTAATCTTTTATTCAGGGGGTTGGGCCATGACTGGGGATCCTAGCATCGCTACGTATCCTGCAAGGGCAGGAATCAAGCCGTACATATTTCTTTGGAATCCGTGTAGTTTAATGTCATGGAGTGAGGACAGAGTCCATACAGTTTAACGTCATGTGGTTAGGATGATGAGTACACCCCATGCAGGTTTGGTCCATACACGGGGGGAGGGGTCTTCTTAACTCTTCTTCATCCGTGCAGTTTATTGTTGTGTGGTAAGGACGAACTCCATGAAGTTTAACATCATGCGGTGAGGACGTGAATACACCCCGTGCAAGTCTAGTCCGTACATGGGGGAATGGAAATTTTTGTTTTTTTTTCTTTTTTGAGGTGGGTGGGACAGGGTGTGGAATTCTGGCATCACTACGTATCCTGTAAGGGAAGGAATCAAGCCTCACATAGTTCTTTGAAAGACGATACACCCTGTGCAGGTCTGGTCTATACACAGGGGAAGAGGGTGTTTTTAAATCACCTTGTCCGTTCAGTTTAACTTCATGTGGCGAGGACGGAATACTCTTAGTATAAAGTCATAGATTTTGGACCGTTGGGTGCTTGGCAGTTTAACGTCATGCAGCTCGGAAGATGAGTACATCTCATTTTTTTTCCTTCATCTGTGTTGTTTATCGTCGTGCGGTAAGGACGAACTCCATGCAGTTTAACATCATGCACTGAGGACGTAATACTTATTGGTCTCTATGTGAAATACTTCTTTAGGAATCTCTCATTGGTAGGAGCCGTGGTGAATTTCCCGTCCATAGAAATCAGGGCATTTGCTCCGTTGTAGTAGACCTTGTGTATAACATATGGTCCCTCCCACTTGGACTCCATCATTGGAGGCTTCTTGCTAGGTATCATTGGGGTCCGGAGGACCAGCACTAATTCTCCATCCAAGAATGACCGGAGGTAGAACTTTTTGTTGAAGGATCGTGTGATCTGGTTATGGTACACTTCTAGGTGGTGCAGAGTGTGCATCTGCTTCTCGTCTAGTTGTTCCAATTCACCTAGCTGCTTTTCTGACTGCTCATCATCAGATAATCGATCAAAGATGGAAACACAGAGTGAGGGAAGTTTGAGTTCAATGGGCAGGACCGCCTCTGTGCCATACACCAATGAGTACGGGGTAGACCGAGTAGCGGTGCGTATTGTGGTTCGATAAGCCCACAATGCATGGAGGAGTTTATTCGGCCATGACTTCTTGTCTTTTTCCACAATTTTATGGAGGATGTTGGAAAAGATATTGTTGAAATCTTCTATCAATCCGTTGGCCGCTGCATAGTAGTGGGATGAGTGGTTAGCCTTGATACCATACTCTGGTATAGCTTTTCCAACTCAGCAGAGAAGAAATTGGTTACATTGTCCATCAGTATGGTATGAGGGACACCAAATCTGGTGATGATATTGGTCTTCATGAAGCTGACAATATTTCTTGCCCTGATTTCCTTGATGGGTATGGCTTCTGCCCATTTGGAAAAGAATTCGGTCACTGTGAGGATATACTTCAGCTATTTGGTCGTGGCGGGAGGATATGGTCCCACTATGTCCATCCTCCAGAAGACAAATGACCAGGAGTACTTAGCTTGATTAAGTAACTCTGGGGGTTGGTGTATGAAGTTGGAATGAATCTAGCATGAGTGGCATTTTGCTGTAAAATTCTCACAGTCTCGTGCCACTGTGGGCCAGTAGTACCCAAGCCTTTGAACCTGATGGGAGAGCTTGGTCCCTGTTTGATGTTCTCCACACGCTCCTGCATGTACTTCAGTCATGATGGCAGCGGTTTCTTCTTCGTTAATTCATATAAAGAGGACTCCATCGAGGCCTCATTTGTAGAGGACCTCTTGCTGACCCGCGCTGCCATATAGGACAAAATTGATTTCCCTTCTCCGTATTTTCTCTCGTTCATCCCTATCTGATGGAAGCTCTCCCCTGTTGAAGGTAGTTCGCTATGGGGGTCATCTAACCAGTGGAAGAGGCATATGGCTCGGGGATAGGACTGACTTCATGGATCTCATCTGTCTTAGCTTAAACAAATGGCAATACCATTTGACGGTGAGAAATGCTGATGACAGTTTCATCCTGGTCTAGGTCGTCTAGGGATGTGGCCGCGTTGGCTAATGCATCAGCCTGAGCGTTCTGGGACCGAGGAATATAAGTCAATGTTGGTTCTGTAGAGAACTTGGCCATTAACCCTCGAACATGGTCAAACAGGGGGATCATATTCTCCTTTTTAATATAATAGTAACTGTTTACTTTCTTGATTACCATCTACGAGTCACATTTTACCTTAAGGTGTTGTACTTGTGCCTAGAGTGCGAGCTCCAGGCCTACAATGAGGGCTTGATATTCTGCTTCATTGTTTTTACATTCCTCTGATAGGAGGAAGAAATATGACAAAACTGCCTTTTCTGGGGACACGAGTATTATCCCCATACCCACTTTGTTGAATCTGGGATCCTCCATCCTCTACTCGGTGGGGCTTCGGGACGCGCCGTCAAATTACATTTCCCATGCTGGGAACTCTTCATGGACCGAGAAGACATCTTGATCAGGTAGTTCAGCGTCTGGTGCAGTGGTCCCTGTTGAAGGGTGATCTGCTAGAAAGTCTGCTAATGCCTGTCCCTTGATGGTTTTTTCAGGCACGAACCAGATGTCGAATTGTTTCAGGATGACCTCCCATCAGGACAAGTGTCCGGTTAGCATCGGGCGACTGAGGATGTAATTGAGTGGGTTACTCCGTGAGATCAAATAGACCTCATGATGCTGCAGATAATGTCGCAGATTTTGAACCGCAAAGACCAAGGCCAGACAACTCTTATCGATATTTGTGTATCGAGACTCAGCATCAATCATGGTTCGACTGAGGTAATAGAGACTGTTTTCATTGCTGACGTCATTCTTCTGTGCGAGGAAGGCTCCCAATGACCTTTCTAGGGTCGTCACATATAGAATGAGAGGCCTTCCTTCGACCAGGGCATGAGCACCGGTGGGCTTAAGAGGTACTTCTTCAAGTTTTCGAACACCTCTTGGTAGTCATTCGTCCATTGGTACGTGACCCTCTTCTTCATAAACCTGGTGAAGGGAAAACATTTTCCTGCCAGGTTGGCTATGAACCGCCTAATATAGGCTAGGTTTCCTTGGAATCCCCTCAACTCAGTGAGATTTCGAGGGGGTGGAAGGCTTAGGATAGCCTTCGTCTTCTCAGGGTCGACTTTGATGCCACGGTGGCGTACAACGAAGCCAATGAATTTCCCGGAGGTAACCCCAAAGGCGCATTTCAAGGGGTTCATCTTCAAGCTATGCTATTAGAGCTTGTTGAAGATGGTCTCAAGGTCCTATAGGTGATCTGAGCGCTGTCTGGACTTGACCACTAGGTCATCAACGTAACATTCAATGAATTTCCCCAGGAATGGCTTAAAGATCTGATGCATGGCATGATGATACGTGGCGCCAACATTCTTGAGACCAATGGGAATGATCCTATAACAGAATACCCCTTGAGGGGCCCCAAAGGCAGTGGCTTCTTCATCTTCTCAGGCCATCCTGATTTGATTATATCCGAAATAGACATCCATGAAGGATATAGCCTCATACCCGGTCGTCGCATCAATTAACAATCGGTGATTGGAACAGGGAAGTCATATTTCGGTCAATGCCGATTAAGGTCTCTGAAGTCAATACAGACATGGATTTTCCCGTTATTTTTCTTGATATGGACGATGATGGACAACCAAATGGGGTACTGTACCTCCCTTATGAAGCCTGATTTAATGAGATTATCAACTTCAGCCTCTATCTTGGAAGCATGTGAGTGGTGTGTCCTTCTAGCGGCCTGTTTATAGCATCAGTGGTCTTCTGGAAGACCCAGGGGATGCATCGCTACCTCGGGATCGAGTCCTAGCATTACTGTGTAGTTCCATCCAAATAAATCCCGATGTTTCCTTATGAAGGAGGTATATACCTCGTGTTCCTTGGGAGACATGGCCGCGCTAATGAGAGTAGGCCTCGGGTCTTCTTCAATACCCAGGTTTATTTCCCTGAGCTTGTCCACAGTGGTGGAGATACCCTCCTCAAATGTGGGAGGTGCATCTCTTAGATCTTCCCCCTCTTCTTCTCCCAAGTCCCCATCTTCTTGATCTGACGAGGAGAGAGTTTCTGGTCTGAGCCTTCGAGGGTTTGAGGTAGAGGAATCGTGGGCATCCCTGCTTGAGTATTCGTCCCCAAATCGAGGGTTGGTAGACGTTCCCACGTTGTCGTTCTCGTCCATCATGACTGAAGTCATGAGGACATCCGAATGCGTGTCCGGACTTGAACTCCTTCTCTCAACATGGTTGATGGGCATGACATAATCTATGCCAAGCTTCCTGAGGGGGTCATTGAGGACCATTTCCAGGCCATTTGGAGCGGGGATCCAGTCGATGTTGTCGATCAAAATCTTCCTCTTCTTTTTCTCATAGAACCCAGTGTCGATGTAATGTGACTCAGAGAGCTCTAAAGGGGACTTATCAGCGTGAAACGTCCCACTTTGTCCATTGACGCAATACTTGATACACTGGTGGTAGGATGAAGGAACGGCCATGTGCTTATGGATCCATGGCCTTCCCAGCAAGGCATTGAATTCCATGCTCTGTCGGACCACCAAGAATTCAGTGTAGGCTACCATGTCACCAAAATGGGTATTTAGCTTAATCTTCCCCATTGGTTTCTGCTCACTCTTGTCATAACCTAACAAAGTTGTGGCTGGGGGAATTAGATCGTCCTCACTGTAGCCCAACTTACGGAGTGTCCGTAGGGGAAGGAGGTTAACTCCAGAGCCATTTTCTATAACGACTTTTTGGATCTCAATACCATTCAGTGTGCCAGACACATATAGTGGTCTGATGTGTCCTTGGATGAAGGCATTTTTGTCCTGATCGGTGAAGGAAATCACCGCATTGCATTTAGTCGGGCCAGTCTCCGTCCGGTAAATCTCGGCGGCAGCTACCTCAACTTGGAATTCATGGGGGCTGATAAAAGCTTTGATAGGTGCCTATCTAAGCTCAGATGACAAATCCAGGGCATCCAGGATTGACAAATTGGCTGGTACTGATGCCGGCTGCTTAAGGATTTTGTATTTTTTCTCCAGCAGTCGACGCTTCTCCGTTGGTGGGATAGTCTTAGCGGGTGCTTTGGGACCTGGAGCATTTGACGAGGAGGGACCGGCCGTGGGGATGGATGTCGATGGTGTTCCCACGTTTTGAGGACTTGTCTTGGTCGGTCTTTTTGTGTGCACTAGGTGACCAGACACTTTCTCCTCTGGTGGGTATCACAGAACAACAGGGCCAGAGTGGTGCTTGTGGAGGTGGAGGGGCATTCCATCTCCTGCTGAGTCCGCTGAAGGGCTCTCCCACGGGTTTCCGCAATATTGATGGTCTGGGCCAGGGTCCAACCGTATGGTTGGTTTTGTCCATGGCTGTGCCTCCCCTGGTATCCCCTACCTATGTGATTCCTCCTCCCGGCTCCACGTATAGGAAACTCGGGTTCATAATCATACCTTTCGTCAAGTAATGATTCCATGAGATGGATGACGTTGATAGAACCAATGATTGGCTCTACATCCTCTGAAATGTCAACCTGGTCTGTTATCTCTGATTGTTCTATTTGGTGGGTCGGTGCCTGTTGTGCCAAATTTGAGGGCATAAAGTCTGCCAGGGTTGGGACTAACTCTGGCCCCGTCACGGACTGCTCCTCTTGTGATTATTTCATCCTTCGGCTCCATCCGGATGACTGTCTTGTGGAGGGTTGTGAGGCCAATTCTTTTGGCTCTGCGGCTCTAGGGGCTGCTGGTGGCAACCCCGGCTGCTGTAGTTGAGCTCAGAGTATGCCCTGGGCTCGGTTGATAGTGTTCTGAGTCATCCATTTGTCAAATTTCTACCCCTGCTTGTTGGTGACTTTATGCCACCCCTCCTCTTTGTCAGAGTTGGTGGTAGAGATACATGCCACATGTGCTGGGGGTGGTCCCATCTCGACTTGTCTTGAATCTACCATCCTCTATAGGAGGTCTTTGAAGACGAAGCATTCTCGGATACTATGCCCCAACATCCGATGGTAGGGGAAAAAATCTGGCCTGTCATCGCGGCCGACTTCTTCAGGTCTCCTCGTCTCTAGGAGGCAGAGCAAGTTGCAGTTCATGGCGGCAATGAAGTGGCTACAAACATTATCATCTCGGAATGAGTATAATTTTTGTCTTTTCTCCTCAAATGGGTTCCGCTTCGGTCCTCTCTTATTGTCCTGTTTAGGCGGGGGCGGCCACTGATATGCAAGGGGCCCTTGACGATTCGGTGGAGGCCAAAGTGGTGGAGCGGGCACAGGGGTCGGCTTGAGTGTGACAGCAGACACTTCATCTCTAGGGGCTCTTTTCACAGGAGCCTGTGAGGTTATTCGAGACTTTGAATTAGTCCACTACAGGGAGTCCTCAATTCTCTAGGCAATGGCTGAGAGATGGAGGAAGCCAGTGGTGCAATCCACCGGTATGAGCTGTGTTCACAGCTCATCTATGAGATTATCAATGCATATGGCTAGAATATCATCTTGAGGCATTGGCCTGTTTAGAGAATAGGTCAGACCATTCCATCTGGCAATGAAATCTAAGACCCTCTCGTTCTTCCTCTGCTTGCAGTTCATGAGATCACTGATCATTGTTTTAGGTATCGTTGAGCTGAAATGGAACAGGAAATGCTACCGAAGGTCCTCCCAACTCTTTATCTACTGGGCCGGTAGACTCGTATACTAGAATAAGGCGGATCCTTGCAGGGTCTGTATGAAGCATCTGAGTTTCACTGCTTCTTGTTGTTCTGGAGTCCCCATCATAGGGTCGCAATAAGACACTTAGTGCAACAAATGATGCTCTGGATCTCCTGATCCATTGAAGATGGGGAATACAAGGCTCCCAAAATTGGGTGGAGGTGATATGTTGGTCACCCAATTTGGGTAGGGTTTCCGCTCCGGCTGTATCGGAGCGCTTCGACCTTCCATCGCTTCCAATCGAGCTGTTAGTGCCATGATGGTGTTGGTGATTCCCTGGATTACATCCTGTTGGGCCCGGTCACGGGCAGGCATACCCCGAGACATTTCCTGAGGATCCGGATTGGCCAGCACCAAGGGTGCATATTCCGTTTGGGGTACCCTCAGAGGGATCGGGCGTACTTTCTCCAGTTTCCTCCTAAGTGGAGGGAAATCCAGGTATTCATCATCCACCTTTAGGTAGTTTGACTAACTAGGCGCCTAATTGGGCACGAGCCCTGGTTGTGCTTCATTTTCTGGGGAAAGACGTCGCCTTTGAGGTGCACTTGCTGGGAGTTCATGACGTGGCTCTTATTGGGATGAACATTCAATAATG
The DNA here is from genome assembly GCA_963277665.1 of Viscum album. Taxonomy (NCBI): domain Eukaryota; kingdom Viridiplantae; phylum Streptophyta; class Magnoliopsida; order Santalales; family Viscaceae; genus Viscum; species Viscum album. Next base: position 224,985 of record CAUJRU010000447.1, on the reverse strand, counting down.
TGGTTCCTCTAGAGTAGCTCGGCCTTAAGCCACCTCAATTCTTTCATCCCTTCTTCCTGTAGAGTGAACCTCTCTTCGAGTGTGAGTGGCTCGTTTTTAACGAGAGAAGGGGACGGGTTGAGGGTAACCATTCCTTTATTCTTATCCTTGTTGGAAGCTCGCAGGGTAGGAGGAGGGAGGTTAGCCGAAGGGGCGGTCATATTTAAAGTGGCCCTCTGGTTCCATGTGTGCACACCTAGGGGTTCGTTGTGAGTCACAGCTTGACTGGAACTGTCGTCTCCCGATCCCTCCTGATTTGAATTTTCTCCGGTGTCACCCACGGGGTTAGCCTCTATGGCGTTGATGAATGCATATTGCTGGGTGGAGAGGACGTCATCTTCCAAATAGGAATAGGATCTCCCATGTCTTCGGCTGGCCTTCCCTTTCATGACCTGGGATTTCCCTCGGACTTCTTGATGAAGGGTGACACGAAGAGTTCTTTGATGCGACCTTATGGTGTGCCTTCCTCTCAGAGGGGATGATGATTCATATGATGAGATAGGATGGGAACATCCTCTTATGACTGTCCTGCCTAGATGAGAGAATACCGACTCTGGTGGGGGAGGTTGTTGTTTTGGGGGTAATAATGCCCCCAGCCATGAGGGATGGGGTTGGCTCTGTTCCCTGGATGTTGAGTCTCTTCCCTATTTTATTGGTCTTATGGGGGAATTTGTTGTTAAAAATTCCCCCAGCCCTACAGGCTGGGGTTGACCCTGGATTGCGGCAGTGGCTGCAGCTATCGCGACCTGCCTGATCTCACATGCCCCCATCTGGGGGTGAACTGTATCTGGTGTCGAATTCACCTATGGATAAGTCCCTTCTGGGGAGGCAGGCAGAGATCGTTGATTGGCCTCTCTTAGGAGAGAGGCCTGCTGTGTACTCTCGGTGGCCTGATTCAGAAGTTCTTGAATGACTTGTTCCCACCGGGCCAGACGCTTTTGGGACTTACTCAAGGCCCAACTCTGTTGGGTGTGTTGCCTTTCCTGAACAGGGGGTCCACCCGATTGCCATCTCGATGTGACTACGTTACATGATACCATGCCGAACGGATTTTTCTGGGCAGGGAGCGGAGTGAAATGATGAGATATGTGTTCCCCCATCCCCTGATATGGACTCCCTTCGGAGAATCACCAATGAGGTGGTGCAGTTCATGCAGTGCACGGAGGCAAGCTGCCTCCATATTCCCATTGCGCCTCTCGGGGCGTTGTTGTCGCATCGAGGAAAGGGCCTCTAGGTCGATGTGATGCCGGAGGTCCCCTATCATCTTGACGTGGTCTACATACCCGTCATAGGGTAGGAAGCTTGATTTCAGCTGGCAGAGGGTCATCCGTATATTATGGAGGATGTCTTGTATGCATTCATCCGACAACTCTCTGGGTACGTCGAACAGAGAGGTGGTCATGGGACAAAACATAACTGGTATATCATTCCTGGACATTCGTTTCCTCAGGTGAAGAATATCGACATACTCCTCCGCCAGTGATTCCTCTACCTGGTCAACCCAACTAAGGCTCTCAATGTAGTCAGAGGAAGTGGGACCAGTAGGTATTGAATTTTCTTATGGGCGACTCCGAGGTGGTTCAGAAGATGAACGCGGCCCTGGAACAGCTCCTGATTGAAGAAGGGTGTCATTAGAGACAAACTGGGAATCTGACATGCTCGATCCTGTCCTTCTGAGTGCCTCGGCATACGAGGGATTTTCGGTGCTTGATTCGGTAGGAGGAGGACCTTCCTGTCGATATAATATGTCATCGCAGGGATGAACTTCGCAATGGCGTCCGTAATGGCGAGGACTACCATTACTGCTTGATGCTTCACTGCATAGAGGACTTTTGCAGTGCACACCCTGGGGAGGACCTCCATGGCATGTTGCAGCAATGGGAGTACCTTCTGGCTGCGTAGCATTGTTACAAGGAGGACCATCACAACAACAGCTATCATGGTGAGGATGACCATCATGGATTGATGTTTGACGTGCATCCCGGGTAGGACCTTCAGGACACGCCGTGACAAGGGGAGGTTTTCCTTGTTTCTTGGGGCCATTGCGGGGAGGACCTTCGCAATGGTGGTTGTGGTGGCGAGGACTACCATCACAGCTACGATAATGGCGAGGACTACCATTACTGCCACCACAGGTAGAATATCTGCGGGATATATCCTGGGGAGGGACTCCAGAATGTACCGCAACGAGAGGAGGGCCTTCTCATTGCTTGACGTCTCTATGGGGAGGACCTCCGTTATCAGGGTGGCGAGGACTAGCAAAGTGACTTGATTACTAGTTTCATGGAGTTATGTTGCAGCGTAACCCCTAGGGAGGACCTTCAGGGTGGTCCACGACAAGGGAGGTCCTTCTTTTCGTGATGAGGCATCACTACGGCGAGGACCTCCGTAGTTGCGACTATGATAGCGAGGACTACCATCACAATCTGTGGTCTCACTGCATCGAGAGTTATTGTAGTGTATACCCCAAGGAGGACCTTCCGGGTGGACTGCAGAAAGTGGACGACCTTCTTGCTGCTCGATATTCTGGTCACGTGGAGGGTTTCTATGACTCGCATCAAAAGAGGAGCTATTGTGATCGATCGTTATATGCCCGCGGTGGAAGCCCCCACGGGTGCTCTGGGGAGGACCTTCAGAGCTTCTGGTAGAGCCATTGTGGGGATGACCTTCACAACTACTACTGCCGCTCCCATAATATGGTAATGGGTGGGTATGGATCTGAGACTTTGATGTGTGCTTAGAGGTGTCGGGAACCCCAACTTCCAGTATAGTGGAGTCATGAACCCGCTCTTTATTTTCCGGATGCCTTCGACATGTTCGGGGCACTCTTTTGTGGGCAGTGGGGACAGTCTGCTATTGGAAACGACCTTCACCTATGGGTCCCTGTCTAATTGGATCCCGTGATGTTTCCGGGATACTCCGACAAACATCTTGATTTTTAGTAGGAATACATGCCTGCTCTGGAGCATCCACCGTGATGGACGGGTGTCCGCCAGTTAGAACGAGTTAAGCTGCTCGATCTGGTTGCCCTTGTGTCGCAGAATATAGCCGGCGACCCTCCTGGGTAGAAGCAGGGATGTCGATCTGCTCTGAGGTGGCTATCTCGTCTCTTAGATGAGTCGCCTCAATTAGAGAGATGGGATCACGGGCCCGAGTCCTTTTTGTTGCCGCTGATGCAATTACATTCTGGAAAGTCAGCAAGATATGATCTGGGATCGATACCTGCTCCATCATTTCCAGGATATGTAATGAGACCTATTTGGCTGGATTAGGTATGAAGGCCCATTCCGGTATCGGAGTAAGAATATCCTACTACGGTCCTCCGGTGGTCAGTGGGTACTAACAATTCTCCTATGTCGGGGCAGGTGAACGAGTCTTCCCCTGTACCAAGATACGCCAGTTTCTCTCTCCGTTTTCTGCCACATCAGGGTGGTGGACTTTACTTGCATCCGAAGGGATCTGGCCCTACATATATTGGTTTCCCACCATATCAAGTCGGTGGCCTTTGTTGGAGGGGATACGTGCCCGCCTATGATTTTCCGCCACATCTGGGTAGCGGGCTTTGTTGATCGGCACCATTTTAGGATGGCGAGCGTCTGAAGAAACTTCCAGGAGATGGTCCTATAGGTGTCGGGTCGCCACCATGTCAAGCTGGTGGGATTCATGACCCTGGGCAGGGAGAGGTGCATGCCTGGTAAGTGTCGCCCTACGTGAGCGAAAGGCTTGATGGAGTTCAGTGTGGATGCGCGCCGGATTGTATGATGCCGACATGTCTGGATGGCGGGCTTGGGATGAGCGAACAGGTGTAGGTTCCTGTTCATGGTACGTCTTCGTGGCTAGGCGGCGGAGCTCCTCCTCAAGGACCAGGGTGATGACCGGTCCCCGATTGTACGTCTGCCGCCCTCATCGGGCGGTCCGAGGGGCCGGAGCTCGGGGAGAGTGGGCCTGAATCCTCGGGGAGACATCCTCCTTGACATGAGGATGTTGGGTCGTGGCGTGACCACAATGACGCCTTTCAGCGGGGGCCTTAGATCGTAACCCCCGTTCGACAGGGATGAAGTCCTCAATGTCGTCCTCATCCAACTCCCTAAGATAGGGGATGTACGAATTGTCCCGTTCTGAGGATAGACTCCAGAAACGGTTGGAGACAGCAACAGGGGCTGTCTGGATCCACCTTTGCGGTCGTTGCTGGGAAGGCGACCGGCAAATCTTGACAGATTGGAGGGTGTGCATGGCCACCTCCACCATTGGGAGAGTACAATTCATGTGGTAATCTCGGATCAGTGCATCCGAAACCCAACATTGAATACACTTGGTGGGTGATGGGGTCCTTCGTGGTTGAGGAAGTCTCGTCCTTGTGTCGTTGGATGCACACACTTGTGAGTTCCTTTGCGATGCCATTAGATCGAAGGGAGTTTTGAAAGTAGTGCCTGCGAAACATTTTAGCAAATACAAGCAGAAAACCTGTCAAAGAAGAATCTCATAATCCCATGCATAATTAATGACCTTTCATGGCCCTACTTTAGAGAATAAGGGGGCACTGGGTGAGATTAGGTTAAATCCGTCATGTTTGGTTAAAGATTCACGTCGTGTTCACCATTTTTTGTTTCGTTCTAGTTTTCAGACAAGAAACGCCCAACGGATCCATATCTAATGATTGATGGACCTGCTTTCCAAAGTCAGGCGTTCGCCAGATGGTCTGACCAGTGACTCTTAAGAACTCATATTGGTCGAGAGAATGGGAAGTTGGACTCATCAAACCCCTTTTGAGGGGAATTATTTCCTGTTCTGGGACTCTCTTATAGATTTAAGACATATTCATATGTTCACGAATCTTTGGTTTATACCCAAACATAGTATCCACAGATTTAACCTTGGTGGGTAATGGTCAACTAGACGTAGGGGTTCAGAATCATTAATGCCCGAGGTTTACCATCCCTCATTGGATTAATGACCCCGAAGGGTTCGAACTCGCTTGAGGCGACACTAGGAGTGGCGTGGTGAACCGATGTGGAGATGATCGGATGGACCGGTTGTTGGGCTTGAACCTCAGGGAGGATTCCTACGTACCTTGCATAGGAGGCAGGGATCAAAGTCCATGTAGTTCACACATACAGTTTAACATCATGCTAGACGAGGGTGGATCTTGACGTGAAGAAACGACCGATTGGTGGGTTTGAACCTCGTGGAGGCTTCCTACATACCATGCTTTGGCATGGATCAAAGTACCCATAGTTCGCTTATGGCTTGGGGCTTACACTCTGGGGAAGCCCGGAATGATGGATTGGGTCTTACACACTAACGAGACCCATAGGAGGATGTCATGGTCAATGCTTACTCTAAGACCACGTGAGTCATGCTTAGTGTGAGAAACAAGAGGCAGTCGGGACCAGAGGATCACGTCGCGAAAGGTGCGTCCATGAGAAGCAGAGTGGGGCTTACGCATGAAGGTGGGCCAGGGTGATGAATTGGGTCTTAAACTCTAAGGAGGTCCATAGGGTAAGGTCTTACTCCGAGATGGACGCTGATGGTGACAAAGCCCTGCGGGAGAGGGAAAGGGGGTGCTCCTGTGCCCATATCCTCTCTTGAAGTGCATGAGGTCTTCCTTTTTATGGCTATTTTACCATCTTTGAGGAACTCTCAACAAGTGGAGGGGCAGAAAGGGGATTCTCGAACTCAGACTCCACATTACCGTGGGAATGTGAACCCAGGAATGCTTCGGGAATCTGCTCAAGGGTCAGGGAAACCCCTTTTCCCCTATTTACCGTGGGTATGTGAACTCAAAATGGCGCGCTAATGCGCCTAAAAGTTACACCACACAGATTTGGTGGCTCTGGCGGAGGCCTCGGCTCGGGGCCAATGAATAGGCCAATGAGGGGGTCGCAGAGGACTTGGATGGATCAGAAGGATTTTACCTGGCTCGGGAAATGAGAACACCGAAGTATTTGGCGAGCCACCGAGAGGTATGAGTAGTGTCTCCCTTCACGTGGGGAAGTGCCATGTGGCTGGAGAAGTCGTCTACGAACCAAGGTGGTCTGCGGACTAATTTTCATCGCATGAACAATGGTGGTTCACAGCTTTAGGTTCAATCTGTGAACCAGGGTGGTTCACGGCTTCGGGTTCACTCCGAGAACCTGGGTGGTTCGCGGTGGGTTCCCGGTGGGCAGCGGCGGCCAAGGGTGGCGCTGATCGGAGGCTTGTCGTTCGGGGCTTCGCCTGCGTAGGACAGTGCTACACGGTACGATAGATTGGAAAAGAGGCATAAACTCTCTGGTCCGTGAGGAAGTCATCCACAGAGGGGGTATGGTTCGTGGTTCTCATTTTTTTGTAATTTTAGGTTCGCGGTTAACCAAATTATTATGCGTTTTCCAAATACTTCTTAATTCATATACCTATTGTGGTTCACAGATGGGAATTTCACTGTTTGCGAAATCCGAAGCCTTCCTTCAACCGATCTCATTCCAAATCTCCAATCCCTCTGAATCTAATTCCAGTTCTTTGATCCTTTTCTCTTTTCCCCCTTGGTATCCTTTTATAGAGTGTGGAAAGGAATTTATCTGTGGCCACGCGACACCTTTTACGGAGGCCCATAACCAAATACATGGTTCACAGCTGACTTGGTCAATCCGTGTTTCACGGTGGGTATTGAATGCTCCCCCCTCCGCGAGGCGAACTCAAAGAGTGCTCCGCGGCTGCGGAGGGTTCCGCCTCTATTCTGAGAACGACAGCGGGTGTGGCTTGAACCGGTCGACGCGGTCCGCAGTTGGGGTGGTTGATGATGGTGAACTGGACTGGCGCCCATCCTGCCTCACGACCACAGAGGCTCTCCGCCTCCATTTCGCGAATGACAATGGCTTGCGGAGGGGGTGCCTCGTGGTGCATGGCCACGTTGCGCTTCCATGGGACCGGTTCGTGGATCGGTCCTTTCTTTGATTATTTTCCCCAATTCTTTGGGGGATTTGGGTAAAATTTCCTTTTCGGATTTTTCAGGACCCTACAGTATTAAAAAAGGACCATTGAAAGGCTCTATTTATCCAAGACTTTGGGAATTACAAAGAAGTAGTTTTATTTTCTCTTAAAGTAGAGATGCGGTTTATAGAATGGTCTCATGGTTTTGGATGATAGAAGTGTATAATGGAGTTTCAATATGGCGGGTCAAATGAAAAGGAAGGAAAAAGGATCCAACCACCCACATGTCCAAATTGTGGGAAGAAGCATCATATGAATTGCTTCAAAGGTATGGGGATGTGCATAATGTGTGGGAGAGAAGGCCACAAAAATCATTAAAGCTTAAGAGACAGGAATAGGTTGACCAATATAATGGAGTAAATGAAGTCATAACCTAATAAGCCACTTATTGTTCAATGTTTCACCTATAGGGAGTAAGGGAACTATGAAACCTATTGTACTAAACCACAAGTCCTTGAGGATAATCAGAATTTTCCACTATCAAATCCAAATGAGAAATAGAAAGCATATGACATCACTACCAAAGAAATGGAGCATGAAGATGAATTCATAAGATGTACAATTCCTATTCACTGAATAATGGAAAATGTTTTATTTTATTTAAGTTGTACACATTCTTTTATATCCTAATTTTTTTTCTAGAATTATTTAATCAAATCCCTGATACCTTGAAGTATAGATATCAATAAAAGAATATAATGGTAAAATAATTACAACCCAAGTATTGGAGTCTTCTCCTGTTAGTTTACATGGAAATATACTTTCAAAAAATCTTATAATACTTCACTACATATAATTCTATGCTATACCGGGAATAGATTAACACTCATTATATAGAGAAAAAATCAACTATTATCAAAAGGAAATATATTTTCATATTCTAATCCATCCCATAATCCTCTACAAATGTAATGATGAACATGGATCTAATTTGGAAAGCACCACAATGGTGTGGGTGTTGATACCGTAAAAAAAATTTCCCCTTTACCAAATGGTTGATTCAATGTAAGTTATAAACCTTAAATAAATTCCCATTCTTGTGGAATACACTTATGTATTTACAAAAGAGTTACCCCAACATCCCACAAATCATATGTTTGATTTCTCAATTGAACATATACCTAGAGATACTCATATATCTAAATTTCCCTACAAGTTTGCCCAGATCAAACATGATGAGTTAAAGAATCAACTACAATAGAGTTTGGAAAAAGGTTTCATACACCCTTCTACGTCACCTTGGGGTGCACTGGTTCTCATTGTAAAGAAAAAAATTTGGATCAATGCAGCTTATTATCGATGACTAATAACTCAACCAGATCACCATAAAGAACAACTATCTCCTAACAAGGATTTATGACTTGTTCGATCGACTAGAGGAGATCAATACCCCTCAATGGTGGATATTCATTCTCTATAACACCATATAATGGTGTAGAAGGAATATATTCAGAATAAAATGTTCCATAAAATGTATGGGAACAATGAGTTCATAGTGTTTCCCTTATTACCTATTGATTCCCATGAAATATTTTTGGATTTGATGGATATACTCTTTGGAGACTACCTCAAAACATTTGTGGTATTATTTATTAATGACATTTTAATTTATATTAAGTATAGGGATGAAGCTGAAGATTATTTAAAGATTATTCTTGAAAAATTAAGGAATGAGAAAACATATACTATGTTTAGAAAGTGTGGATTTTGGATGGAGCAGGTAAAATTATCAGTTAAATGATCAAAATTGTGGGAATTTCTATAAACGCTTAAAAGACAAAAGAAATTGAGTAATGGACCACAACCACTATTTTCTACTAAATCCGTAGTCTTCTAGACTTAGTAGAGTACTAAAAATGTTTTGTGACAAATTTATCATGATTTTCTAGCTTTCTAACTTAGTTAACATGTAAAGAGGTAAAGTATGTCTTCATATAATAATGTGAGGATTTATTTTACGATTTCATGAATAGGCTAATCACAGTTTATATACTCTTACTACCAAAATGTGAAGAATGTTTTGTTATGTAAAATGTTTTCTGGAAGAAATTATTGGGTTATGTACTCAGGAATAATGACAATATGATAGTCAATGCCTCATAAAATATGATGATCCCTAAGAAAAAAGACCAGAAATGTGATCTTTATTTAGTAGCTATGATATGAACCTAGATGATTTGGTGTAACTATCTCTATTATTAGATGTGTGACATATATACCTATAATAAGAGTCTAAAGTATATATTTAAATAGAATGATCTCAAAAATACATCGAACAAGAATTTTGGAGCTAATTAAGCACTTCAATTTTATTATTCACAACAATCTAGGAAAGGTGAACATGGAAGCTGTTGATATTAACAAAAAATAACATTTTACTTTATACATGATTCAGATTGTGAAATACCTTATCTTCGTGGATATAAAAAGGAGGGATTGTAAAATGATAATGAAATAAAATAAATCATACCTTATCCAAGTAATTTACCCAACCATATATCCAAGAGATGATCATGGAGAAAAAAGGAATGATCTATATATTCAAAAGAAGTAAAAAATAAGATGAGGAAGGTAAGATTCATGAATTACCTATTTGATGATGATGGTGTGATTCGGTTTAGAACATGTTTTTGTGTGCCCTCATCAACTAAGATAATGAACGAGCTATTGGATAATGCACACAACACATATTTCTCTATCCATCCTTGAAGCACAAAGATGTACCACGATCTTCAAGAACACTTATGGTGGGATAAAATGAAGATCTAGATCATTGATTACACCTCAAAGTGGTTGGTATGTAATAAATAAAATGTCGAAAAAAGTGTCCAATGTGAGGACACAACCTTTGCCTATACCCACATGGAAATGGGAGAATGTCCATACAGAAATGTTAAATGATATCCCAAATACATAAATGTAAACAATGTGACATGGTTTTGGTGGATCCATTCACTAATAATTCCAACATCATTGAAATTCAGTAATATTTCTTATATGAACAAATTTTAAAGATATAAGTGAATGAAGTGGTGAGGCAGAATAGAGTTCCAATTTTGATCATATACGATCCTGATGAAAGTATCACATATAAATTCTAGATAATTATTCAACATGATTTGAATACAATATTGAAATTCAATACACCTTATAACCGCCTAACTAATTTCTAATCTAAAATGACAATTCAGACACTTGAGGACATGTTGAGAGATTTCTCAATGGAATTCAATGGTGGATAGGATCTAAACCTTTGATTAGTTGATTTATCATACAAAAATATCATCGAATAAAGTATTCAAATGGATATATATGAAGATATGTATGGGAAACAATATATATCTCTATCGTTTTGGGATAAATTTGTAAGGAAAGTGACTTGGACATGATCCTATGTAAGAGATAACAATGAAGTTTAAATCTATCCAAAAACAAATAAAATATTCTTAGAGTCATAAATGGAGCTATGGTGACAAATGTTTAAGGGAATTGGAGTTTAAATTAGGAGAAATGTTTTCCTTATAATATCAGCATGGAAGAGAGACATGTCATTTGGAAAGAAAGTTAATTTGAGAGACAAATTTCTACATAAAAAGAAAACTAACCCTATAAATGTGTTGTGAAAGAACCATGAGAATTAAGAGATGATATCGTAACAAGAGGAAAGAATTAAAAATATGTACCCTCATCTATTCTCAACCAAATTCTTGAGTTAAATTTTTTGGTATTAAATTTCTAATGGTGGGATGAATGTCACAACCCAAAGTTTATAAATGATATTTTTTCTAGAAATAAATTTGTATTATATTTTGCAATATTATACACATACAACACACAGATAAACCAAAAACAAATTATTTCATTACCTAAAATCATTAAATTAGTCAATTAATAAGCCCATTAAAATTTAAAATATTACAAGTGGATAAAAAATACAAAATAGAAAAACTACAATGGGAATTTAATGATCAACCCAATATTCTATAACAATATCTTCCATGAACAACGTTGTAGAAAAAAAAAATTAGCAAAACAATAAAAATTACAGAAAATTTAATTATAGATCCTTCAGTATAATTGAGTTTAATAATGAATGAAATAATTAATAGGTGTTTATAGGAGGTATTGGACCATTGTGAATAGTAACATAACCATTTGGAATAGTATAATGACCATTGGAATAGTAATTTTGCCTCAAAATAATATATCATTATATAAATAACCATTATCATGATTAATTCCAGTAAATATAAATATTATAATGATAAAAATTAAATATGACGATTAAAAAAACTGAAATAAAAATATAGGTACATTTTTAACAAACTATATTTGAAAGTATTTTTTAAAAATCATAATTTTTTACATTAAAAATTAGAATTACCTATATTAAAAATAAATTTTAAAAAAATATTTACATTTCTTAAACCAATGCATCTAAAATTTTCAAGGGTGAATTTTCAATTTTTTTGATATACTTCAATTTTTGGGTGAATAGTAATAAAACAATTTTTTCTCATAGTCATTGTGTCATAAATTTTGTCATTCATGGTGTAATAATGACCTACTAATTTCACGAAGTTGAGGTATGGAAAAATATATTTAATTTCATAAATTAGTCATTAGAATAAAATAAACTTAATAATCAAACCTAATATTCTTTTTTAGAGTCTAAAGTTATAAATGTTCCCTTAAAATAACAATTTTTCTTTTTTTCCACTATGGTTTTTAATAAACTGATGAATTATAATTATAAAGTGGTTTAAAGTATTAATACCATTATATTATATTTATATATTTTTTATATTTTCTAAAATTCACTATTAAAAGGCTACCTTAGATATAATATTTTTGTCAATGTTTTATTATAAAAATACTCCTCTCCTCAAATATAAATAACCCCTCTCCCCCTATAGAAAAACACTCCTACTAATATTTTAAAATCTAATGATCTACAAAAATATGATATATTAGTAATATAAGACTCCATTTGGGTATTCAAGAATAATTGAACTCCTACTATCTTGCGATTCTAGTGTTGTATATGGGAATCAACAATAAGAATATGGTATGTTTTCATCAAATCTTATTTATGTTTTCCAATTATATTCCAATATTTATTTATCCCTTTCAAAACCAAATTTTCTAATATTAAATAATTAGTATGTTTAAATTTTATTAAATATGTAAACAAACTATAGAAACACAATTTTTGATGTATTTATATTTTTTATCCATCATTCTCCTCCTTTGGAGAATATTCCCGATATTCTCCAGTTAACCGCCAATGTGTATGTTCCAAACCTATTTTTTTGTCACCAACATTATTGATGGTTAAAATAAACTATTTATTACATATAAATTTATAAATATATGTATTTTATGCTTCTGGAATTTATTATAGTTATGTATAAATTACAATGACCAAAGTAGGGAAACCGATGCGAATCTAGAAATGTTTAGAAAAAAATGATATCAAAATTCTTAAACTTATAAAAAGGAAATAATGAAATATAATTAGATTATTTTAATTGATAAAAAATGACATAAATTAAAATAATTCATATATATTTCATTTTTTCAATAATGTTTAGTTTATTATTCATGAGGCATAAAACCGACAATGTAAAATGGGTTACAAATTAAGGGGATTCTCAAACCCAACTCCCATTAATTTGGTTATCCCGTTTTCACATAATTATAGGTATGGATATTCCTATAATAATCCTAAAATATCCTTTAACTATTATTACCTTTTCGTTTTGTGGAAATTCATGTTTACACCTTTATATATATAGAATATTCAGTTTTATTGGAAAAATAATTTTCATTCCAAAACACATATTTGACTCCTCTTGAGTTGTTTCTTATTTTCTCAAAGAAAGATGATATTAACGCCGAATATTATTTTCCTTTTTAATTTTATACACCCATTTTTATTCATTAAATCATGATTTATGAAATCTTTATGATACTCATTCCTTTCTATGGGTTATTTCATTTATATTATTGTTATGCATTCTGTGTGGCTTGCATGATTATGTAAATACAATAATGTGAAGGGTGGGCCCATAATTTATATCCATCCAATTCATTGGATAATGTGATGTATCTTAGAAGATAATTCTTATAATTCTTTAACACAATTTAAACTTTTTCCAAAATTATTATGTTTTGATTGTGAACATATGTTGTGATTGAACATGATTCTATATTTATTAACAACTATGTGGGGGTATTTGACCACTATGACATTATTTTTTTTATTTTAATACATCTCCAAATTCCATACATTTACCTAATGTTTCCATAAGGATTTTTACGAGGATCCTATTATTATTATATTACGATGATGATTATGATTAACCATGTATTACTGATTCATGTCCCTTATTCCTCACATTACTAGCCTTATATAACACCCCTTTCTTTGATTTATATCCTTTGTTGACTATATGTACTAAGGTTAACAGACAATATTTTAAATGTATAAATAAGGATGGTTTTAATAATTTTTATCCTTTATTATGAATAAGTGGTGTATTGTCAAATTTTTTCCAATATAATATACTTTAATCCTAAAATGTATAACTATTATGTTTTTGATCTTTAAAATGAAGTAATAGTCATGTAAGAAAAATTATTATCACAATACATATGATGTATATATTTGGGACCATTAATCCAATGTTTTTTCGATATTTGGATCTATGGATCCATATAATTGGTCATCTTTGAAGGGTTCCCTATAAGAGATGCTCAAGATAGTGGTTGTATAGTTTGGTGATCCAACCGTTGTACATATTCTACCTTTTTGTATCCCATGTTTTTTGGAAATTTTTTAACACCTTTCTTCTATATATTTTTCATTATATTGATTGAGATGATTAGAAATATATTCATTTATATTTTACATTTTATTTAGTTATGTATATCCTATGCTGTCGTGTATTATTCTATTGGTTGGTGGTGTATCATTATTGTAGGATATATAGACTAAACCCACCAATATAAGTTTTATACCTTATTAGTGATAGTCTACATTCCTTGGACTATTAGAGGTTGGATTATCATGATTTTCTCGAGCAATTTTGACCAAGGGGAGGACTTAACTAGTTGAGTCATATCAGAGTGGTGTCAAAACTATGTTGTTCATAGTGGTGGAGGTTAGAGATTTATGTCCTTCAAGTTATTATTTATGATGTTTTGGGATAAAATGATTAAATTAACCTTAGGATATTCATTAGGATGGGTAAACTAAATAATATTTTGTGGATAATCCATTCTTAAAAAAAGAATTTGATAATCTATGTGACTAAATTTAGTGCTTATAGTATTGGTTTTAAGGTACTGCATTGTTGGTCGATGGATCATTTAAGAGTTTTTATATTTTTTTAACCCATGGTGTGAAATAATATCTACAATTATGACACCGTGGAATATGTATATTTATTTCCCTCAATGAAATACATTCTTTTAGGGTGTGAAATGGTGTTTTATGGATGATGATAGCAACAAAACTACTTTTTAAAGTTTGAGCTACTTAGGTTACACTGACTATAATGTAATGAGTTAAACTATCATTATGTAGGGTTGGTATTTCACCCATTTGGGATCAAGATACACTACCTTTGGATCATATAGAGTCATTATTTCATCCATTTTCATGATGTTTGGATATTATATCTATAGATTTGTTATTTCACCCATCTAAGAGAATATATGAGTTGGAGATCGTCTGTTTGGGTTGGTATCCTCTTATATACCATAGACTAACTCATGAGGAATGGGTAACCTATAATAAACTATGATATTTTGTATCCCCCCAAGGATAAAGGTTCGTGGTCTACAATTCATGGGGTGTGGGTCTTCCATTAGGGTATGAGATTAATATACCCTATATCTAATGAGGAATTGACATGATATTCTTTATGGGGTTAGTAACCCTTTATCAAGAATGGTGTGTGTTTTTTATTTTTAAATATTAGTGTTTGGGATGTGTAGGATGTTATTATTATATCCATTTGAGTTGTTTTCTCCTATCATAAAGGGAATTGGTATATAATAGGAGGGAATGTTCCCCCTCAGTTGATGTGAAGTTCTTTTAGACATGGGGTTGGTATCCTCTTGATTTCAATGAGTTGTGGGTCCCCTGGACAAAATTGGAGTTGGTATCCCACTAATAGGGGGTTTCGTTCATCTATATATAGAGGTCAATATTCCATATAATCTAGGTTATGGATTGTTTACCCATATTTTGAAACAACTTCCTAGTGATTTGAGGTTCATGATCTACCATATATGAGGTCAGTATAAAGGATTTTGTATATTCTAAATGATATTTTTATGTGATACAATGATCTATATAGTATAGAATGTCATATGGTAGCCTGAAAAATATGGCTTTCAAAGAACATTCTTAATTATTATGGCATGGATTAAACTAGTTTTAATGAATGAAAGATACTATAGAAGTAGTGGAATATACTTAAGTCACCCTCCTATTTTTTCTATCATTTAAGGAATTATTTCATAAGTTGAAACATATTTTATTTCGTATCATTCATGCATATATTGCATGAAATTTCATAGTGATTAACTCATATGTTATAGAACATGATTTAATGTGTTCATTACTGAGGAGTGTACACAATATATATATAAAGTATTTTTCAACAGATGTAAGTAGGAGTGGGTGTTCTTGATGATCAAAAAAAAATCCCATCCACTGATGATCTATTTATTCATATCCATTGTGTGTGAGGAACTATAATGGCGTGGAGGTAAAATGGATCATGTCTGAATATTAGATGATTTGATCAACCCTTGGATACCTATAGAGTATATTTTATCTACAAATCAATGTGATTTATTAATAAAAATCATAGAAATTCAGAGGAGATAAATATGATTCTTATTCTCTTGGAGGACGATATACAATTTTATGCTTTTCTTCTTTTCCAGTTTATCACGATTTCTTATTTCATGCATGGAGATCCTTGGATAAGGGATTAAATAATTTTGATAGTTTTTATTGATTTTTATTTGGCCCAAAATAACCCCTTCAGTGTTATTAAAGTATCCCATGAGTTTAGATTTGTGAAATTAGGATTGGAACTAAAGAACACTCAACATAGAGAACTATATTTTCTACCACCATGCCAAAGAAACCAATCACCATGTATTTTATAACACCTGATAAGAATTTACAATTTCAAAAAAGGCTAACTAATATTCACAATTACATGATGAGGAAACCATTTTAGACCATCCATTAAGTGTTGACACATGCAGAAAAGTCAATCAATCTTCACATGAATGTGGTAGGGATACTATTTTACATAGGTGTTATGGCCTTTCAAAATGGAGTTAGTAGATTCACTATAGAATAGCGTGCATCGTTTTCCACTATGACATGACCATAGGTTTCAAATCATCCTATCATAATACATTGTGATGAAAAAAATATGTTTTTCAATTTTTAATTTTGAAATTAATTATTAATTTATAAATGTTTTAAAAATTATAATAAATGGAATTTTAATGATATTTATTTATTAATATTTATTTATTAGAAAGTTTTTAAAATTAATTTATAAATATTTTATTAAACAAATTATTATTCAATATTCTATAAATATTACATTTTATTATTTCAAACACCTTTAAATACATTTATATGGTGTGTTTCATGAATTATAAATATATTTTCTATTTTTTAATAATAAGGATATTTTGTAAAATGTATAAATAAATAAAATATAAAAAATATATTTTTATATATTTTAATTTACGAATTATTCATAATTATATTGAATTGTACAAAATTTACTAAGGTCTCATTTGAAATGAAAATTATATGATATTTCTATTATGTTAAATATTTACATAATAGAAATTTAATTATAAATTTTTTATAATTCATGATAATATCATATATTTCAAAAAAATCATATATGATGAATATTAAATATTCCTTTTAAAATAAATATAAATTGGTATATTCATAAATTATAGAATATACGTAATATAATACTAAAATTATAAAAGTCTTTATTAATAGATTTTATTTATGAATTGTTCATAAATAGTTTTCTCAAATTTAAATACTTGAATTGTTTTTTCTAATTTTATTCCCTATTTTATTCATAGTTAGTAATTTTTTATAATATAAATATTTTTATATGAATTTTTTTTAAAGAAGACTTCTTCTATGAGAGAGGATATCATTCTCTCCATGGATTGATACCATAGTGAATTTATTTATTCAACTACCCTGACCTTGGTTTGAAAAATTATATTATATACTTGAATTTATTTTTCTAATATAGTTAATACATATTGGGTGTTAGATTTTTTATTAATTGAATCATCTCTTGATAAAAGTCTCCCTAGGGAGAATTACAAGGGGTTTGACTACCTACCAGACTGGAGGCTTATGCTTTGTGTACAAAGGTGACTAGGGTTTGATATTTGTCGATTTGGACTTACTAGTGTTGATATTTTTAATACCATATAACTCTATTCCCTTACATGAAAATTCTATATATTCCTTAATCATATGATGAATTTGTATATGTAATAATATGTTTGACTTATATTTTTTTATAGTAACACAAACTTGTGATTTTTGTAAAGGGTTACACAACAATATGGTTTGAAGATATTGATATGGTGGAGAGAATAAGATTCCAAAATAAAATAACTATATTCATGTACAAAAAATGGAATAACGTAAGATATGATACACAAATTACATATCCTTAAAATACTAAGTGTTATATTCTTTCCAAAGTGGTACATCTCAAAACCTGGATCATTTGATCTGTTACTTTTTATATTATAAATAGTACCCCTAGATTATCTTATCTTAGTCAATCATGTTATAGGTGAATTGAGATTAATTTATTGGGTATTCTCGTGATCCACATTTGTAATGCTTGATTCATCTCTACTGACCTGTTATTAGAATTTGATTTTAGATACCCAAGATGGGAAGCCATAATTATTAAGATACCATAGAAATTTAATTGATTTTATCCATTTGATGGATTGGGTAATGATATATCAACTAAACTATCCATGGATCACTTCTTCTATGTTTTCGATAATACCTTTCATAAATAATCATGGATTACATACATGAAAAAAATGGTGTATGTCATACTGAAATACAAACCATTTACCACTAACCGACATTATTTTTTTTAAATGGTTTCTTATTTTAGTATTAGATGCCTTAATAAAATTATTTATTAAATATTTATATAGCATGAAACTCATTTGATAAAATATTAAATTTTAAAAAAAATCACTAAATCTTCATTATCTATGTTGAAGTTAAGATTAATCCTTGAAATGATAATCATCATGTAAGGAACTGTAATGACTCGTAACTTAATAAAATTTCATAAAAAAGATTACTGGTTTTTTAGAAATTTGTAAGATAAATAAATATTAATTTTTTTGGTGAAACAACTACCTAAGTAACTAATTATTTAAATTGATCAAAAAGTGAATCTAGATTATTATGTACCATATAATGTTACCCTTTAGGATTCAATGGAATTAGAAAATAAATGAAACAACTGATTTTAGATTAATATAATCAATATGATTGGGTATGTCAAATGATATTCAATATCATTGAAAATGTTAATGATTTGCTGAAACTAAAGGATTTCATCAAGGCCTTTTTCGATAGATATATGACATTGATTATATATTTTACAAAAAATTATACTAATAAAGAGGTTATAAGATTATAATTAATTGATTTTTGGAGCTTCAATTTGTCTTTAAAGTAATGGATAAAATGATTCACTTCATTGGTAAAATGGATACTTCATGCTTAGAATAGATTCTTATAAGAAATGTATTTTATCTCAATTTTATATTGGGTGTTGCGTGTAATAAATTATTGATTAACTAAATGTGATTGTTTTTTCTAATATAGATAGTTTATGATTTTTTCAGTTATATAACATTATTTAAGGGATAACAAGACTGTACTATTCTAGTTAGGTAATTCAAGCTATTATTATTTGTAAAAATGTTCTGAAAATATGAATTAATTTGATAAACATTCACCAAATATTATAATTTTTTTTTGAATAATTGAACGTGGCATATGATTTCTAGGTACTAATTAATTATTGGGAGTGAAAGTGGGTAAAAGTTAAAACTGGAATATGAAAAATTAGTTGAAGAAGTTCAAAAATGTTTCGGTAAGAAGTCAGACAAGAACACTCAAACCTTGGGTTTTCAAAGAGGATGAGTAATAATTTCATGTGATTGATTATTGAGATACTTGACGGATTTTTAGGAAACTCCATGGACTTTACATGTAAGTTATAACAATTATAGAAATTAATAATAAATTTTCATGGGTATGTGATATTGAATGTATATTTTACTAGTGTTTTAAATATATAGGAGTCCAAAATCAAGGGAAGAGATGATATAACTTGGAGTTAATTTAAATGATGAATCAATGAAGAAATGAAACAAAATTGAATTTAAAGGATTTTATCAATATCATATGAATATAAGTAAATAATATACATGTTAATCTCAATTATGTTATAGGATTAGAGAAGTGGTTTAGTAAATACATTTTTTATGAAAAAAATTGAGATGATTGATTTTATATACATGGTTTAAGATTCATAATATTCTATAATAGACATGAAATGAAGATAAGGGTAAACTTGATTGTCCATTTATTTTTTAAAATTTAAATGAATTTGATTCCACCACCCATTAGTAGAATAGTTTAAATAATTATCTTCACTCCAAGAAACAAATTTAATATGTATCATATAATATATGATTTGAATATAAGAACTAATTTGATAAATATTTATACTAAGAGGAAATAAATGTTTTATTTAAACAAAAATTGGTTTGTGTATATTATAAATATATTCTAAAAATAATATAGTACCTAAGATCATAGTAGTAGTATGATTGGATTTATAGAAGTATAATGTTAAAAATAAAGTATTACACCAATATAAAAGTTAAATTGATTTCCATGTAATATCCAAAAGTGATAAAAATAAAAAAAACAAAGTATAATAATACTAGTCAAAATTTGTGTGTGGTACATTTAGTTAACACAAGAAAAAAAACATCAATTGCTTCTAATGGATTATACTAGTCAATTATTAAGGCCTTTTAACTTCATATCTATATGAGTTTATTATATCAGACGATAAATAATAATATAAAAAGTTACATTTATTTATCATGAATTAGTGAAAATAACTATTTCCTATAGGATTTTACAAGTCAATTTACAAAGTTTATTACTCTTAAAATCTAGAAATATTTTACGGTATAAGGTTAAAGAAAAATGTAAAGAGTTATATAAGTTACTATAAAATAGTAAATGAAACTTTATCCAAAAAGGGTGTATGATTTTCTAGTAATGTAATAATTTAAATGTTATATTATTAAAACAAATTACCGGGGAATGCATGATGGGAAAATTTTCAAGGATGATGAAGATTCAAATATAATTAATTATAAGTATACAAAATAATGTGAATTTATAAAATTATATGTTTTAATGTTAAGAAGTTTGAATATGAAAAATGAGTTGAATAGTTTGGAATTTTCATTATAAATCACACCTTTATTTAAATTTTCTTACTTTAATGATGTTTCTCACTAAAGAGTTAGTGATGTGGTTTTTACATATGGATATGTATATATGTGGAAGGAATTATATATGGATGTACTAATTTAACAAAAAACCTTAAATTGTAGCATATTTAAGGTTAATCCCACAGTTTATCATATATGATATTATAGAGAGGTTATTATGTTTTGTTTCTTAAATATTCATAAAAGTGTATAAGAATATGAAATATATCATATTATATCAAATTAAATATCATTATTATCATTATTTTATGTTGGAAACATAAATTTTTATATAAATATTTATTTTTTGAAGTGTAATGATAACTGATATCTCAAAGTAATTCTTTGAGTTATCCTTAATTAATATTTTTTGGGAGTATTATAGGATATGATAAAATTTTAAGGTTACCAAGTGTAAGATTCTTGTTTATAGTTTTTAATATGCTCATGAGGTTCAAAAAATGGGTTTTTGGGTGATGGATGATCTGATAAGTAAGCCACACGGAGTGTCACCTATATGTATTTTGTATACTAGGGATGCATGGATAATATGTGAGTCCCTTCTAATTACGTCTAGTTAGGAAATTTGTTTGAGAATATGTATACATTAATACACTATTTATAAAATTCTACATGTTAACATAGATAATATGGGGGTGGTTCGGTATTTTATTGATAATGTCATTGGTTTGAGCTCAACTAGATATGGGATTTGTTCCCTTATATGATTATTATGAAATTCGATTCCTTGATTGAGATATATTATAGAGAAGAAGGTGTAACTAGAAAGTGCATATGATGTGATCATCTATTTAGATGTGTGACATGTGATGTGCACATCCATGTAGATGAATCAGATGTGATGTATTTATCAACTAGGTCATTCTATACACTCTGAATTGATAAAAATGCATATCCAAAATGGGATTAACATACCTAGTGTCCCATGGTCGCATGATTTCCTGGAAAAAAGAAAAATGTTAGAGTTGAAGTTTGTATATAATACAGATTGGTGGATATATGTATAATGATACATCAGTTTTCTACAGAAAAATCTTGATATATTTATAGATTATTAGCATTTATTATTTTATTTAGGCAACACTTTATTTAAATGTGGGGATCCAAAGATTAATATTTATTTTCAATGTTATAAAGGTCTCTATGGTCACACTTTGTCGTTTATTGAATGTTATTGAGTTTGAATTAGTGAGTTGTTCTAAAATGGTATTAGAGATAATAAAAAATAAGTTTCTATGGGTATTGAAAATGTATTACATATAATGAAATACCATGTAAAGTCAATGATATCTTTACATAAACTTGTTATAAGAAATACAAAGGATTTTTTGTTGTAATTTCACAAGATAATGTATATGATATAATATAAGTTACAATAAAAAAATGTTATCTAGAATTAGTGGAAGTGGGAGATTAGAGGAGTTGGTTTTCCCTAAATCTATTTTTTTATATGATACAACGAGATATATATTATGGCATGAAATATAGTATCATGAAAATTATGATTTTCATGAATTTCTCTTCACTAATATGGTATGAATGAAATTATATTAACTGTATATAGGAAATGATAATAGTAGTGACATATATTCGAATCACCATACCACATTGAATATTATAAAAGGAACCATTTAATAAGATTATACTTTTGGGTTTTTTTCATTCATTCATATGATGAAAGAAATAGACTCAGAATTAACTCAAGCATTTGAGATTCCTTGGAATCTATATAAAGCCACTTCCATGCTATGGATGTGTGTGCAATTGTTCTTGATTCTCGGATGAAATTACCATTACATGAATGACTCTTTATTAATATCCATTATATTTGAGGCACTATTATGTCCTGAAGATAATATGGATCTCATCTGAATGAAGTATTATTCACATAACCAATTGATACCTCATGACATTGGGTGTTTTTTAGATGTCAGTTAGTTATTTTTTTCAAGGGAATTTTAAGGTGTTTAAAGGATTTGAAGATAATGCATATGAAATTTGGTGAATGGTATGAATGTTTATGAATTTCTCCATTTACATTTTATCATGGTTTCAAATTTCATGTATGGTGATTCTTGGAAAATTAATTAAATCATTCAAGTTATCTCTAATAGTGATTAGTAGACTGTGATAAATCCCTTCATGGTATCTTCTTAAAATGATTATTGATACACAATGAGGTGTTCGTCCATCATAATAGAAGATAGATCAATGAGAGTTTCTATTATAGGGGTTTTTAATTATGGTATCCTAACTAAAATTATTGTCGAATATCATCCATGGTTTAGGTTTGTGCAGTATTTTAGGCTCTTTTTCTTAGAGAATAATCACTACGATGAGTAGATTTCAAAGCTTGGGAACCCGAGATTGAGGTATATGACAACCCACATCCTTTATACATTTTATTTAATGATTAATTATATAATGATACACATAATAAAATCCCTTAATATCTAGATTCCATGTATTTTTTGGAAATTATATATATAGCACAAAAACATAAAATAGTGATAAAACAATATTATTTAAAAACTCTATAACATGCATTTAAATTCCATTGATCTTATAATACTTCATAAGATAACATGAGTACATACTCAAGAAATGGGTGAGTTAAAAAATCCCATTTATTGAATAATCATGTAATATTGTATATTAAATTACTACATGTTATTTAAGAGGAATAACATAATGACATAGTAAGGTGATAATCATAATCATGAACATCAAAGCATGACATAAGATAATAACATCAAGGCAGCTTATGAATGTGGAAACAACATAAAACATGACATCATAAGTATAAATCAAGGATAACGATTAACACATCACAAAATGTTTTCTTAGACTAACTAACCAATAATTGTATATGGTATCTCATAAAATGAAATCATTTCCCAAAGCATTGAAGGGATATATAATTATGGGTCCACTTGTCACATTCATATTATTTACATTAATTTTTGTGCCACAAATATCATACAAAAGAAGAAAGTATTTAATAAATTTTTATCCCATGAATAAAGAGTATGGGTTTCATACAAGTATTTCCCCTATCAATTATGTATCGATACACCTAGTTGAAAACCCTTCAGTGTAAATGGGGATAGGTATTCACAACACAAAATATTGGAATGGAAAATCGCCGAATAATTTGTAAAATATAAAATTTGAACCAAAAGGTTCATTGAAGGTATTAATGAGATTAAAAGTTGGTATCTAATTACATTGGAATCATAATTATAGTAAAATTATTTTTTCTAACATATTTAAACATGTACAATAGGAAATAAAAAAGATTAATACATAGAATGGACTTGAACAAAGTGGTAGAGGATAAGAATCCATTACTTCAGTGTTTTATTTTATATGTTTAGGGGGATCTTATTATGATATTGGAAAAAAATTTGGATGACTCAGTAGAGTTATAGGTAGAGGATATTCATTTCTAATGGGTTTTTAGTGAAGGGTTACGGTAGGTTACATGGGTATTTATAGAAAAATATATGGTAATTCATTATTAATTTCAAGACATAGGTTTTGGTTTTTATGTTATAAAAAATTCAGAATCGTAGAATTTTACATGGGTTTTCCCATATATTCTATAAAATATGAGTGGTTTTCAATATTTTATTAGTTTAAGAACTGATATTATTTTTGTAATAAAAATCATGATGTGGATGTGAGTCTAGTTTATAAAGAATTTTTTTAAAACCTTAAAATATAAAATAGGATTTGAAGGATTCATTATAGGTTTGTAAAAATAATTAAATTACTTCAAAACACTTTAATATAAATATGATGTCTATTTTTATTCTTTTATTCCTTTTATACTATTTATTACATCACTTTTAGGCTATTATGATGTCATAATAATACCATACATTTATATAATATTTAATTTTTTCCCAAAAATTCCACTCGCTCAAAAAATTATGAAAATTTCTTTATTGGATAATTTTTATGTAATGATTTCAAAAATATTATTTATTTTACAAAAACTATTTTATATATATAATACTTTACTCTTTTGAATAAAATTTCTTTTTTTTTCTTTAAATTTATGATTTTTATGACACAAATATTTTTATGACCATTTTAAAAATTACATGGGACATCATCAAATTATATTAAAATTTTATTTATATAAATATTATTTAATAATATTATTTCATGAAAATAATATTTATTTAAAAAATCATTGATTAATCAAAAGGATTTTTTTAATTGAAATTACATATTTCCCAAAAATATATTTTTTGTCGAACTCATTATATAATCATGTATATATATAATGTAATAATGAAAAGGGATCAATATAATCATTATTTTATATAAATTCATACAAATAGGGTATAGATATATATCCCTTTATTACACCATTATACGCCCTAAGGTTAAGGTCGGTGATGGTAGTGCTTTCTTAGTGAGGTTTGCTGAACATGGATATAGTGGTGATATCAATAAGCATTAAATTATCCAATAAAAGGATTCATTCAATTTTTAATTGTTGAGTCTCATATTGAGTTTAGTTAAGGAAAATATCTCAAGAGACCATCTTTGTCAGGGTCTATGAAATATATTATTTATTGGGTGTGATTCTAATGTCTGAGGCAATTTTTTCTCCCTTATGTGCCAATTATATTTTTTATAACCCATAATATAAAATAATATTTAAAGTAATTATAGAGTGTATATATTAACAATGGTTAGGATTATTAATTGTATTTTAAGTATGATAGAAACATTTTGGCTATATTTTATAATGGTATTAAAAAAAATAAAAAAGTGTTTCTATTTTATATAGCTATATTAACTAATAAGGTATTTATTAATTAAGAGAGGAATTTAATTTATAGTATTCTGTGTCATTAAATTATTCCCACTTCATAAATTTCACCCTGAATATTTCATTTCAAACACTAAAATGTACGAGGGTACTTTTATTTCATTTCCTCTTCTGGTTCCCATGTTGCCTCCTCAAACTTGTGGTTCCACCATAATAATTTGACAATGTGAGTTGTATTATTATTTAGATTATTTTCTATTTGGTCTAATTTGTTCGTCATTTTCTCCTTGTATGAAATATCATTCTCAAAAGGTGTATGAAAATGGATCTTCTTTTCATGTATGGATCTTGTTTCATGTTGTTTTTGAGGAAAAAGGAAGAGTTTGTAAATTTTCCATGTACACACCATGTACTCATAAGTACACTCCCTGTACCTTGTTGTTGTGGGTGTCCATGTGATGGACGAGTACATGGCTGTGTGGATGGACTAAATCGGGGGCTGATCAAGGCATGTCAAAGCATGAACATTAAATGATCCAGCCGTGTAGTCTTATTTTTATTTGATTAATCAGACCAGGGTTGTGTCTAATCTCCAAAACTATATTCTTCTATAAGTGACTCATGAAGGAGTGTACAGAATCACTGAATTTATTCGATCCACCAATTCTTCATCTTTTCTCCGAATAAAACACCAATGGTTGCATTTGAATCTCCTTGGGGAGTCCTTGGTTCTTCATGAATATCTTCCTTTTATTTCTCTACTTTCTCATGTTATCCAAGGTTGACCATTTTTGAACTTTTTGTAGATCTACGATGTTCTAGGAGGATTCAAGGGATGATGTTTGAGAGTTTTATTCATATGACATCGAGGTAGGTGGTTTATTGCATTTCATAGTTTTTCTTTGAGTTATATATTACTAAGTGCCAATTTTCCATGATTTGGATATTTTTTGTCAAGGAATTGAACCCTATTATCACCTGTCTTGATTTTATTGATATATTTTGAGTTTTCATTGTTATATTATGCTAGATTACTTGTTTGCAGGACACCTCGTAGGTGCGTTTCTTGATTTAATGTTTTTGACCATTTTTCTAGGTTGCCTATGAGGAAGACCTTCTTTCCTTGCCTTGCTTGTTAGGTTGGAATTGATTTCTTAATTTCTTCCAGTAAAATACCGGTGTTTACCATTGTAGCTAATTTTCCTTGTAGTAATTGAGATTACATTGGCTTCTGGATATCATTTGGGCATGATTGTGTATGATAGGTCTATGAGAACCTAGTGTAATGAGACCATAGGGGGAATTGACGTTGAGGGCTTCCCCAGAGTTCCTGTTATGTTTACGTTGCGATACCATAGGGGTATTGACTGTGAGTTCTCCCTTAGAGTGTCTACAACATATTATTACGAGACCACATGGGGAATGTACATTGAGTGATTCATTAAGGAGTATGTAGTTTATCATTAAAAGACCACAAGGGGAATTGACAGTCAGTGCTTCCATAGAATGTCGTTGTTTTTTTGGGACCAAAGTGGTTAGACTGTGTGAGATTTTCTAGAGGGTCATTATATCTTTATTTAATTGTAAATATGTTGAACTAGAGTTGTTATACTTTGAGAACTTTCTCATAGGGTTACTTGTGGATGTTTGATTGATTATAAAGAGTATACCTAGCCAAAGAACAATCATGGGATCGTTCTTACTTGACTATTAGATGGTCTTATAAGACATATTTTTTTATTTTACACATTGGATAAAGATATTAGGCTAGATCTCAGTATTTCATTATTCAATGGTTTGAAAAGTTGTTAAATGTAATTGAATTTAATTGGAAACTATAGGATTGTTTACATTTGAGTACTTAATTGTTTATTGCTTCATTTTGCATATCGCATTATATATATTCATTGACTATTAGGAACATATATTTTGGTGGATTCCTACTAGGATTCATCTCAATCCTTGTTCGGGTTATGCTTTTCTACCCAAACAGATTATACAGATTTAAGTTTACATAATGGAAATCACACTTCAACATCAGGTAATTGATTGCTGTGGTGCTGGAGAACCTGGGACCAAGGTGAGACCTATGATGTTGTAAAATTTAACTTTTTTTATTTTGTACTTTGTTTTAATACTATATTCTAGTATTGAAACTTGTTTTGATTCTTTCCTAGACAAATGTGACGTGCATAATTTTTTATGTCCTCTAGTTGTTTATTTACTATCAGTCTTCCACTGCTACTTCATTGTATGGTATTACTGTTTCTGCTATTGTTTATTTTTTTTATTCTACTGTGTTTCTCTTCCAATGATGGCATAGTTTTCCCACTATCACACCCTAAGAACTCACTCCTAGTTGGTATCCTCTGGCATTCATGGAAATGCACTTGAGTCCATGTGACCAACTGGGTACCCTTTGGGCGACACCAAGATCCGGGACATTACAAAGTGGTATTAAAAGAGTTTCTTTTGTATCTTGTCTTACTATTTGGGGATTATATGTAGGTATAGTAAGGAATGAGTAGTTGGTAATAAGATATTCCTAGGTGTAGCTAACCCATGTATAGAAAAAATCTATTTTACCTCAAATATTGAAAATTTTCTAGTTTTTCAATTGTTTTAGTTGATTTGATTTCACTATTGGGTGATTCACATGTTTTGTGCTTTATTGTTGATATTATTTAGCTTCTTTTCTTGTTTTAACCTGATGAGATGATGATATGACATCTCATGCATCATAAAGGAACTTTCGAGTGATCAAATGTCATGCATTAATGTCAGGACATTTAGGATGAATTATTGATTTCATGTTGTTTTGATAGATGATGTATTGGATATGCAAAATGTTATGATAGATGCCTTGATATAATACCTTCTATTAGATAGGGTATTTCTATTATGTAAATATTCTTTTGTATGGATGATAAAATTAGTCCTTAAGATGTTATGGGCCCTCTTGGATCAGAAATTGGTAGACCATGTTTGAAATTTGGTTGAATTTTGTCAAGTTGAAATGTGAATAATGATGCCAAACATTGATTTGTGGGAGTATGGGCTCTCACAGGTGAGATTTTTTCATTCCTTGAAAAACTTATATGTTTTTAAGGGTTCAGGAGGAGTTTTAGAGGCATAATGTCTCGAAACCTAGACAACACGGCGTATGGTGTTAAGAACACATGCCATGTGTTCTTCAGTTCTGTAAGAAACAACCTTTCTTAAATAAATGTCATGTATTGTATGTACATTTCGTGTAGTCATTAACCATGTGACTGAAAGTGTGAGTAGATTCATGGGGATGGGAAACTTGGGTAGAACACACAGTGTGCTAGGAGTACATGAAGTGACGAAGATGCCATGTATATGACTGTGTGACCAACAATACTGGTGGATAAAACATATATTGTACACATTGTGCCCCATTCTTACACACTGTGTAGAGTTGACCATTTCATTGATTGTGTTAATAATGACATGAGCGGTTGTAACTTATGTGTTACAGGTCGTGGTTAGGGTGAACATGCCAAGTATTGTTACCCAAGACAGAACCGTGTGGTTTAGCCATGTAGAAGAACTCATGATGGAGGGAAAATTCAAGTACAGACTGTTTCACAAGAGGGAAACTCCGTATGTAGGGGTTTTACATGACCAGGTTTGGACGAGGTACATGACCATGTTGAAACCTAAGGGAACATGCCGTGTAGAGGGTATACAGACCTTGAAACCTAGTTTAGAAAAACATTAATGTTTTCTTATCCTATTCATTTCTTGCACTTATATGTTTTGGTCCTTGATAATGTTGTACTGAGGTGTGTTCTTGACCTTATTGAGTCAAGTTACTGAGACGTCCTCCAGTTGTATGCTAGATACAGGGCAATGATCTGACTTTGGAAATAGTAGATAAGGGACTAAGAGTAGATCCTTTTAATTTTCCCATCCTGGCACCAGCCATTATACTGAACACATGTGTTGATGCATAGTTTTGAGAAGTCTTAATGAGGTTTATGCATAATTTCTAGGGAGAACGGCATCCTTCCCCATCTGGGGAAGAGTTTAAGTGTGTGTTCCTGTAGAAGTATCTTCTCAACCACTCATGGGATGGAGGACCTCTGGCTGCAGGTTCTTGGTTAGAAGCTATGATGTATATCTTAGAGAATCTCGAGGCTCATATTGAGAGGAGGGTGTGGCTCGCAACCTACATGCTTCGAGATTCTACCAAGCGATTGTGGGATGTCATATCGCAGGTGGGTTTCCAACATATTATGGCTTGGTATGAGTTAGAGCAAACCTTCTATGACTATTTCTACCCAGAGGCCTTGAGGGCCGACCGAGCCCAATATTTCATGGGTCTGGAATATGGTACTCTTTCAGTGATGGAGTATTCTTCTCGCATCACAGAGCTGGAGTGATTTACTCCCATTTTGGGGGGTGATGAGTTGTTTCTGGCCATGAAGTTTAAGTATGGTCTCAAACATGACATCTAATCCTAGGTTAACATCTTCAGGTTGACTTCCATATCATCTAGAGTCAACCAGACATTAATCACCGAGCGTAATCTGAGTGAGTCTGCAGCTATGAGCCAGGGAGGTTCGACATCTAGTATTGGTACTTATAAAAATAATAGTAGGAAGCAGCCTAGGGAGTCGACGCATGATGATCTGAGTAGAGGGGATTTCTCTTCAGGTATCCATGTGGTATGCAACTAGTGTGGTAAGAGTGGTCATATGATACCACAGTGGATGAGAGACCTAATCGAGTGCTGATATTGTGGAAATATGGTCCATCTTCAGCATTTTTTCTAGTTCTTCTCACCAGTAGCTAGTGAGATTAGTTTTCCTATGACTCCACATTCAAGAGTAGTACCTCTAGTTTCTCATTAGTTAGGGCACTGGAGTTCATCTAGATATTCAGGCTGAAGAGAAGGTCGTAGACGTGGTATCCAGTCAGCATTCTTTCAACGATAGTAGGGTGGATCAGCTCAGGGAAGTCAGGTAGGGTCACAGGGCCACAGTACAGGTCAGACCTTTGCAGTGTAGCAGACCTAACAAGTGCAGGATCCTAGAACCTCTTTGGCTAGAAGTATGATTCTAGTTTGCTTATTTTTAGCTTCTTCTACTTTTGATATATGGGATTCCCATAGAATCATATTTTTTGATGTTTTGGGGAGCCTTGGGCTCTGTAACTTTACATATAAGGGTTTTATGACGATTGAAACATCGTTGTGGATTAGGACGGCTAGTGTGTGTCTGTGCAAGGAGTGCCCTCTTGATGTTGGTGGGTGTAACTTATTTTGGAACCTCTATATATTAGAGATGATAGGCTTCCATGTTGTACTAAGAATGGACGGATTGGTCTCTTTTTAGGCATTTGTTTATTACTATCATTGTAGGGTGCATTTCACGTCACAAGAGGGTGGGTCCTTTCTACAAAAGGGTGAATGGGATTTTTAGGTGAGCAGAGCGGGACCTGAACATCTTGGGTTGGGATGTATTTTAGCCCATATTTCTTTTTTATATCTATATGACCAAGGGAGTTCACAAACTGAATTTTCCCCAGTGATGGATCATTTTAGAGATGGTTTTCCAGATGAATTTTTAGTTTTACCTCTAGAGTGATAGGTACATGTAAATATTGAGCTTATGCCAGGAGCAGAACCGATGTCCTTTACTCTATATTGAATATCAACAACAGAGTGATAGTAGCTCAAGAAGAAGTTATAGGAGTTACAGGAAAAGGGTTTCATCAGACCTAGCACTTCTCCTTGGGGTTTTCCTATCCTATTTGTGAATATGGGGGATGTTACCCTCAGACATTGTGTGGATTATCGAAAGTTTAAACAGTTGATAGTCAAGAACCGATATCCCCTTTTAAGAATTAATGATCTCTTTGATCAACTTCAAGGATCCCACATTTTCTCTATTATTGACATGAGATCTGGTTATAATTAGTTTCATGTTAGGACATCATAGAGTCGGCTCAGCCTACCCGTGGGGCAGTTGGGGCCTCAATTCGGGCTAGATATACAAGTTCCCCTCCACAATATATATAGGGGGATGCTGATACATGTTGGTGGTGGCACAAGCCACAATTTTTGATGTAGACACCCCTTGGTGGGCGTCCTCATCCTGTACTTGTTGCTGGCGTCGGGTCAGCCAGACTGAGGCCAGCGGTGCAGGCGCATGGCTTACCTGCTGCTCAACTCATGGGAATGGGAGGCGGCGCAGGCACGACCTAGTGGGATCCCCCCTTAAGAGCCCCTAAAATGGGATTCTGACCGGGCTTTCCCAAACATCCCCTCCTTGTCGGGCTAGGGGAGGGATTCATCGAGGTGTTCTGAGGAGAGGATCCTAAAACGATTGTATGTTGGAGTGGGGAGCAGTGGCTCCCTTTGCGGCCCTTGGAGTCGGCGGTGGTGATGAGGCATAGATTCCTATAAATCCTAGTTGGCCATATCCTGAGTCGGGATAATCCCCTCCTCATATCGGCGTATGAGCTCACGTATCACCCTTTGTTGTACGAACTCAGAAGGGGATATGGGTCATGGGCGCCCAGTGGTTGTTGGTGTGGTAGATGTCGCAGAAGCAGTTGAGCCATGTGGGATTGTCATGTTGGCATTGTCCCTGCACCTGTATCAGTGGGCAGGTGGCGATCAGGTTCCTAGTGCAGTAGCTTGTTTCCTTAAAGCCGGAAGATTAAGCCATTAGTGCTGAAGAAAATAAATTGACGTCCAGTACCCCAGCGCCATTCCGTATCCCAAGGCTGGTAAGAAGGATCCACACTGACAATTCTATAAACCAAGATGTACAACATTCTGATTGCCCCAACTTATGGTGAGTTTCACGCCAGGCCCACTATATTCTTGGCGAGACTCGATGCCAGATAACTGGATCTGGTGACATGTTAATCCACTGATGTCTCCAACGCAACTGATCTCCACATTGAGAAGAATATCTTTACACCAGGTTCACCATTTTTGTTTCTGATGCTTTTGTTGGGGTGCGCACATCAGTTTGTTTGGGGACGATGAGGATGCACTCGCAGTTGCCCTGCATTCCCGCTTTCCAATGGCGGGCGACATCCGTTCATTATTTTGGGATGTTTTCTCCTTGATCGAAATGGGATGATAATATATCGGTTGTTTCTTATTTGGATTCCTCCTCTAAACTCGTCACCTAGTCTGGGTCTCCCTTATATACTAAGACGGTGTTCATTAAACTCTTCTCAGTTCCATGTCTTTATGGATGACGGTTAATTACCCTTCTTTTGCAGGGACATTACAAGGGGTCCAATCAAGGCAGCAACCTTCTGTCGAGAGAGTAGTCATGTTAGAAATCACCAGCTTTTCTGGATGCTAGAACACCAGCGCATCTGGGTTTCTTCCCCTTATTATAGGGCTTCTCGAGGGCGTGGAAGCCCAATTCATCCCAGGTCAAATGTGGGGAATTATTTTCCATGGGCATATATCTGCAGTTTTCCTCAACTTCTTATGTTTAACAAAGGGTATGCCGCAGGTTTAACGTCTCACGAAGATGGATCAGACTGATCAAAACAATGACTAGAGTGGATCAGATGGGTGAAAACCTAGAGGAAACAATGATATTGGGGATAACGCGTGGTTAGTTACCCAGTTACCTCTAGGATAAATGATGAGGTGAATTAGCATGATCTCACCAAGATGTGGCAGCCTGAGTAAGAATCAAGACGGATGAAGGATAGTTGAATGAAGTAGAGAGATAATGAGTTGGGATTTGGAGGAAATAGAACCTCCATGTTGGGTCATGACATTTCCAAAACACATAGGATCAAGGGAGAGATTAGGATGACACATGAGTGATGGGATTGAACCTCAGGGAGGTCTCCTACATATCCCCATGGAAGGGAATCAAAGTCCACATAGTTTCATTTGTCAATGGATTACCATTGACTAGGGGTTGACAATGACTTACTGATGGATGGGGTCACAACAGCATACCACTGGATGGGGTCACAACAGCTTACCACTGGATGGGTTCACATGGATTACTACTGGATGAGGTCACAACGGCTTACCGCCGGATGTGGTCACAATGACTTACCACTGGATGGGGCCACAACGGCTTACCACTGGATGGGGTTAGACCTAAAAAAGGCTTCCTATGTACCCTATCTAGGAGACTGGGATCAAATCCCACGTAGTTCGAGCGGGTATAGTTTAAATTTGTATGGGAAGAAAAGGGGAGTATAGTTTGACATCATGTAGGACGAGGATGGACCGATGTGGAGGGGATTGGGGCCAATGGTTTTCAGGATTGAACGTTAGGGATGCTTCATACGAACCTTGCCTTGGAAATCATCAAAGTCTACATAGTGCAGAATGGATGGGAACCAACGTGAAGATGGTTGGGATCAATGGGTGGTGGGATTGAACCTCAAAGAGGTTTTCTACATACCTTGACTTTCCAAGAAACAAATCCCATGTAGTTCAGAATGGTGTTTGGTGAACCGACATGAAGATGGTCGGGAGCAGTGGTTGTTGGGCTTGAACCTCAGGGAGGATTCCTACGTACCCTGCCTTGGCAAGGATCAAATACCATGTAGTACATAATGGAGTGTTTGGTGAACCAACGTGAAGATGGTTGGGACCAATGTTTGTTGGGCCTTAACCTCAAGGAGGCCACCTTCATACCTTACCTAGGAAAGGATCAAAGTCCACGTAGTTCCTAATGGGTGGGAATAGATGTGAAGATGGTCGGGGCCAATGGATGGTGGGCTTGAACCACAGGTAGGATTCCTATGTACCTTACCTTGGTAAGGATTGAAGAACACATAGTTCAGAATGGAGGGTTTGGTGAACCGACGTGAAGATGGTCAGGACCAATGGTTTCTAGGCTTGAACCTCAGGGAGGCTTCCTACATACCTTACCTTGAAAAGGACCAATTTCCACGTAGTTCGAAATGGGTGGGAACCGACATGAAGATGTTCATGACTAATGGATGGTGGGTTGAACCTTAGGGAGGCTTCCTATGTACCTTGCATTGGCAAGGATCAGAGACCACGTAGTTCAGAATGAGTGGGAACCAATGTGAAGATGGTCGGGACCAATGGGTGGTGGGCTTGAACCTCAGGGAGGCTTTTTTTGTACCTTTCATTGGCAAGGATCAAAGTCCACATAGTTCAGAATGATGTTTGGTGATCCAACATGAAGAAGGTTAGGACCAATGGTTACTGGGATTGAACCTCAGGGAGGATTTCAACATACCTTAACTTAGAAAGGATCAATGTTTACGTAGTTCAGAATGGTTTGTGGGTCTTATACTGCAGGATTCCCTGGGAGGATGTTATAGTCAATGCTTACTCTTAACCCACATGAGACATGCTTGGTGTGAGAAACAAGAGGCAGTGAAGACCTAATGATCACACTGTGAAAGGTTCGTCTGTGGGTAGTGGAGTGACACTTACATGTGGTTAGCGGTGTGAAAAGGAAACACGGGATTACGTGTGGTCCGCAACCCAAATAGGAAACAGGGGCTTATATGTGGTCTATAACCCAAAGAGGAAATAGGGGCTTGCGTGTGGACTACAGCCCAGGGATATAGAGATTGTGACTTACTACAGGATGGAGGCCCAGGTGGAAACAATGACCAAAGGGAGAGGGATTTGGAACTGAAGAAAGGAGGGATCTGGTGCCCATCCCCTATCTCTAGTCCTTGAAATAAAAGAAGAGAGTAGGAGCAGGGATGCTACCTCCTACAAGAAAAGCTATGGGCTTACACTAAGGTGGTTTCCCTCCCTGCAAGGATAAACACCTCTCTAGTAAAGAGGATCTCATTCAATGTGTTGAATGATTTCACTCTTGTGGATACCAATGGGAATGAAGAATATCCAAGGTGGGGGACCCCGCGTAGAGTGCATGGGGTGAGGTCACAATTTGACGTCATGTGTTGAGGAAGATGGTGCTCGACAGTTTAACGTCCTGCAGCTCGGATGAGGAGGGTGCAGTCCACACCCCTAGGACTCACATAACTGATACCCACCCGCCCTTGGAGAAGGGAAGGCATCAAAAACACCATGGTAAGGGGGTGTTATGGAGTGATCCATTGCGGGGTCCATGTTATCATGACTATGCGACAAAGAAATAGCCATTAGCGTGCCTATGTGGAGAAGCATGAGGCGAAGCAATGCAACAGGATACACTGCCCATGGGACCTTGAAATCTCTCCATAAAAACCTAGAGGGTCGTACAGGAAAATGAGTTGCTGAGAAAAGGGGTTCATAGGTAGAATCCTTGTGAAGATCTGGTGATCCATATAGTAGAGGGGATTCACAAAGGGATGTTCTTTGAAAATTGAAGTGGCCAAGCCTAGCCATAGGGAGTAGGTTCATATAGAAGGGGCTTCATGAAGTGTAAAGGCATTCATGTAGAAATGCCTCACGAAGCCAGGATACCCCGCAAAGCATAATATTATGAAGCGATATAACTCATGAAGCATAGTGAGCCTGCCTTAGCATGTGCGTCACATGTGCATAAAGGGTACTTCACAAAGCATAAATGACCCATGATGACCTGAGTCCCCTTGGGGATCCCCTTCCTTTGTGAAGGCCCATGGGCTCCGCAAAGGGCATCCCTCCTTAAGGAGGGTCTGAATTCATACCAAGGGAGAGGCACTTTGCGCTGCTAAAGTACCTTGAAGAGCTCATGGTTCATAGAGCAGAGATTTATTCTCAATTTGGGAGCTAAGAAGGAGAAAGGTTGGAGGATCCATCTTTTGGGCTAGAGGGGATCCCAATATTTATTGGAAATAGGCACCACAAAACAGAGCTTGTTTTGCACACAGGCAGAGCTTGCTCTATAGCGGGTTCACGAACATCAAATGGGTTCTCATAGCATCTCTCCTCCTTGATTTGCGGTGGGTTCGCGAATGTCAAAGGGGTTTGCTGAGCATCCCACCTCCTTTCTCTGTAGCGGGTTCGCGAATATCAAATGGGTTTGCGGAGCATCCTGCCTCCTTGATCTGCGGCGGGTTTGCGAATTTCAAAGGGGTTTGCAGAACATCCCACCTACTTGCTCCACAGCGGCTTCACGAAGGGGAGCCTTGCGATGGCCGTAGGGCTATGGGGGCTCTGTGATCAGGCTCCATGAGGTTGTCCCTAATTCTTTCCATTTGTTCTTGTTCCTCCCAAATTTTGGTTCCAACACACCACTAAATGGAATTAAAACTACCTTTATAGAATATATAGGGTTTTATGCATAGAATTAGGTTTGTTCTTATCTTATGTCTATTAATTATATTTGATGAATACAAAAAATATTTTAAGGAATATATAACATATATATTACAATAATAAAACCCACTAATTATAATTAATTTATCTTATTATGGTATAATAGCTTTGTGACCATAAAAATATAAATATTTTCCATTATATTCAATTTATTTTCATATTTATTTATAATTAATTTATAAACTATGAATTCATATTATATTTATGAAAATAATATATTTCATAAATTAGTTAATATTTTTAATAACTAAAAATTTAACTACAAGGTTATATCTTATAATATGAAATATAAATATTTTAATCATATACTATTTTTCGGTAAAAATCGGTTATGCCTGTAAAGCAATCCATCAAGGAAATTCCTTATTACATGTAACAAAAGCTATCCTCAGTGTTCCATGTAGATCAAACTAATATTTATGGTTCGTTTAGTGTAATATTATCATGATTTTATATATAATTATAGGGAAACATATTTATTTAATATAAAATAAACTATTTTCAATGTTAAATGAAATTATAAATATCACAAAGGTTAAATTAGTTCAAAAAATATTAATTCACAAAATCTCAGGGTGTTATAAAAAATGAAGGAGTTTCATAAAAATCACGAAATAATAAAAATAAAATATCTAGAGAAAGAATAATAATGGTATCCTTGGATCATATCCCTAGAAAGTTGTAAGTGAAATTAATGGATATTGTCTTTTATGAATAAAAATACCATTAAATTATCATTGAAGCATTATTCAAAAAAATAAACATTCCATTTTGAAATAACTTATTTATAATATCCAAATTTAAAAAATATTATGGAAGAAATTTTCTTAAAAAACAAACTATTTTAATTGTAAAGGAAACTTCAATGAATTTATTGTTCATGATGGGAGGAAATTACATTCATGTCATTTATGTTAAAATAAAAAAATATATTACACTTTTGGAAAAAATATAGAAGAACGTCATTCAAAAGAAACAAGAAGATTCATTCTGAACCATTTTTAAAAGTGAAATAATGTGTCAAAATTAATTTTAAAAACCATTGGATAATATAAAAATCATTTTTTATAATAGTTGTTTAAAATATGGACATATAAGAGAATGGTTTTTCGACTGAAGATAAAATAAATGTTAATTTACCTTAAACAATCAGTCTCTTAAGTACTTAAAGACAGGAAAATGAATGGAAAAAAGTATCTTATATTAATAACTATAGTATAAATAAATTCTATAAATTATAAGATCGTATATCATAATATTTTATCACCATAAGTTAATCAAAAAAATCCAGATAAAAAACCTTATTATAACATTAAACCATTACCTCAAGTCTAAAATTCCTCACACATGTTTAAAGATACTCTATAATAAATATAGGTTGATTATAAATAAATTCTAGAACCAAACATATATATATAATAGAAAATATAATTTACTTAATACCTTTATCATCCTTATATTAATAATTATCTATTAAAATCATTATTTTGGGTGATTACTACTTCATTTTCCAGGTATGTTTTAGTATGGTAGTTTTGGTCCTTGTTATTTTATTATGGTTCCATAATCTCTATAATTATATAAATATCATATATATTCATTATATATAAATATATATATTCTTCCATAAATTTTTGGGATAGAAAATTTAATTACACAGTTCATATACACAACAAGCCATACATATGTATGAACGTTGTTTTCGTTTTTCAAAGGATGGAATAAAAGAAAGAAAATTTTAATTAAACTTTTTAAAATCACTATTTTATCATATAAATGATAATTATTCATCAAATTAAACCTTATTATCATCCTTGTTAAATATAATTTAAAAAATAATCACATCTTTTCATGGTGGTGGTAGTCCACACATATGCACGAGTAATATTATCATTTACCAATGGGTTAAAAATAAACAAGATATATATGATATTTTAATTAAATAAATATAATTATTTCACAAATTTAATATATTAAAATTATACCCATCATAATACCAAATAATAAAATAATTTTGTGGGAAAATAATTGTACCGCTACATGGATATGATATATCGTACGTACGCATGTGAGTTACTTTAACTTAACATTCATTGGAAATAGGGAGAATGAAGGGTGTTTCCTAATTATAAAAATATTCTAGAATATTTAGGGTACTTAATATATTATTTTATATAGAATATATGGCATTTACTAGAGGTAAAAGAATATTTAAAATTTTGATCGGTTATGGTGATTACCGATTATTTAAAACAACTCCTTTAGTTCTCTTAAAGATCTTAGAAATGGTATTTTGGGAAGAAAAGAACCTATATATTTTGTATAAATAGTTTAGAAAATACTTTTTTAAGGTTTTTTTTAATCTAGAAGGCTCAAAGTGGTGTGAGGAAGAGAAAAGATGGGTTCCCATTTATAAGGGAGGGAGAGGACACCCTTGGAATTTCATGAAAGATTAAAAACTAATAAGGTCATTCGATAGCCCAAATTCAACCAAAAGGCTTGGGAATCGTCTCTAAGACTTTATGGGATTTAAATACCATAAAAAATAAAAATTTTAATGTTTTAAATATTTCATTAAAACTTTTATTTTGGTTTAACCCATTTGTAAACCTATTTTGGCATTAACAATGTTAAAATATTTTTCTCTATTAAAGAGATATAATTTTACTTCTAAAGTGACTATAAAATCATGAATGGGTTAAAGATATTACTTTTGACTATATTTTATACTAATTTTACTATTTTAGAATATTTATTATTTCTAAATAATTTAATAAAATATTATTTTGATAAAAAATCATTAATGTCAATTTTGACACTATTCATTTAATTTGACTTAAAATACATAAGTAAAATGTTTCACTTAAAATTAAATCCTTTCACACAATACTAATATTTCATAAAAATATATAAACTTGAATATTTTTAAAATCATTTATTTCATTTATCAATTAATTTAGGATATACTGTATCAGAGAAGTATAATAATATAATATAATTATATAATGTTTAAAATTTATAAATAATTTTTTATCGTGAAAATATTTTCATTATTCTTAAAATATAAATTTATATTTCTTCATAAAATGATATTCTTTATTTTAACGAAATATAGATATTTTAAACTAAGAGAGTGACACTTTGTAAATTTCTTTTTTTAAATATTATATAGATCATTTTAATCAAAGAGTTTCCATTAATAAGATAATATTTAAGTCTAAAATTATACGGGTAAAATTTACATCATCTAATAAGAATTAAAATGAAAAATTATGGCCTTATCACTTAGTTTTAACCTATATTATGCTGATTTACCCTTTACGTGGTTATAAATTTTACCGTGGTTTCTATTTATTTTGACCAAAAATAAATGTTGCATACTGACCAATTTTGAACCTCACAATTCCAAATATAGAATTCATTTTTCAAGATTAATTTTTTGAAATTAGATAAAAAAATTAATTTTAAATTAAGTGAAAACAAATGTGATGAAAACTACAATCTAAAAAAATAAATTTCTAAATAGATA
This sequence comes from Viscum album, assembly GCA_963277665.1. Taxonomy (NCBI): domain Eukaryota; kingdom Viridiplantae; phylum Streptophyta; class Magnoliopsida; order Santalales; family Viscaceae; genus Viscum; species Viscum album. The sequence goes on along the minus strand of CAUJRU010000447.1, from coordinate 184,725 downwards.
AAAATATTTACTATAATCTTATTTATAGTAAACATATTTGTTCAATAATAAAACACTTGCATGAATTTATATTATAAAAAATATAATAAAATAATTCACCAATTGTGATCAATTTAATTTATTACGATAATAAAATACATTACACACATGAAAATAGTTTTTGAGAAAAACAATTCTTTTCATTTCAAATAATTATATTTTTATTTATAATTAATAGATAATAAATAAATTCTTTTTATACATGTTTAAACCACACATATTTATTATTTAGTTAGTGCAATTCATAATCTCCAATCCAATGGTGAGGTGATAACATTATATATTAATATTTTAATTGTATATTATTGTTTAATTAAACTTATTGTTGAATATACCACAAGAAACGTAGGAAATAAAATTATTCAAATATATTATAAAATATTTGGGTGTCACATTTTATCCCATTAATATAATTTTAACCTTGAAAATTGTTTACTCTGATATAAACAACTGAGGATACTTCTACCTCATCATATCCTCATGTTTCTATATACCTTCCTCAAATTGGAGGTTTCACCACAAAACTATGACTATGTGAGTGTCCTTGTTTCAAAACCCTCTCTCTATAAAATTAAAAATATCCATTGATTGTTCCTCATCTGAAAAAATATTTTTTATTGTGGTATGTACTCTATGTTCAGTGAATTTGATGGATCAGGTATTTACTTCCTCAAGGGTGATAAATTGAACACATCATGAAATTCAAAGAGGTTCGATGAAAGCATCAATCGATAAGATTTAATACAAACATGAAAAATAATTTTATAAGGATAGATATATATATAGGGTTTTTTTCTATTACTTCCAAATATCATCACACTCTTCCTAGGAGATATTTATATTAATAACTTATCACTAAATTCAAACTCAAGATCATTCTAATTATTATCGGTAATTTTTTTTATCAAATCTTAGCTAGCCTTATGTGTTGTTAAATGGATTTAACATTATATTCCATTTCCTCAACTATGTAGGGTCCCAATATCATTCTTTCCCCAAATTTATTCCTACATGTTCGAGTTATGCACTTCTTTCCATAGAGGTATTAATAAGGATCCATATGAATGATTGAGTGAGAGCTGTTGTTGTCAGAAAATTCCACAAAAATAATGTGTTGATCCAAACCACCTTTAATATCTATATAGAAATATCTCAAGATGTGTTATAGAGTTTTAATGGTACTCATAGCCAGACCATATGTCTAACGATGATAATTAGTACTAAATAATAACAATATATCTAGATCCTAGTGAATACTTCTCCAAAAAATCAAGGTAAACTAGGGATCCTGATTAGATATAATTAAAAGTGGTACTCTTTTTTTCTTACCACTTTGATAATGTATATACCCATAAGTTGGTCAAGAGATAAATATTACCTATTGGAAATGAAGTGTGCTGACTTTGTATGGATATCAACTAAAACCCATATAATATTATTCCCTTTAGATATTTTGGGGAGTTTGATGAAAAAAATCATATTGATGTTTTCCTATTTCCAATCAGGTATGGGAAATGGTTGTAACCTTCCCTTAGAATTATCTCAATCATCCTTATATTTCTAAAATACCAAGAATTGAGAAACATTTTCTACATTATCTCTCTTCATGTAAAACCACCAAAAATACACATTCAAATATCTATATATTTTCATGCTTCTAGGATGGATACTAATTAAATATCTATGAGCTTCATACATCATATCCTTCTTCAAATTTAGCATGGGAAGGACAAATACTTCATTCCTGAACCTTATCATCCCATCCAAATCAATTTTGAACTGATGAAAAATTTTCACCTTGTTTTTCAATTCTACATCTTCCTTCTGTGACTCTTTAATCTTCACTTGGATTGATAGATTAACAACCATTTGTGAAAGTTCATATTTCTCCAATTCCTTTAAAATTTTAAGATCCATCCTTTGTAATTCCATAAATATTCAATCTTTTATGATCCTCGTCATAAATAAGCTATCATTGTAAAGACCCGTAAATTTCAAGGAAATTTTTTTCTTATTTTTCTTTGGAATTTTACAAGAGCGTAGTTTCTGACGGCACCTGATTCCAAGGCCCGGTGTGCCCGGAATCATTTTCCGAAGTTTGGCTCGGGTACGTTCAGTGAACGGACGAGAGGGTTTTTTCTAACTTCTGAACCGATGCCTGGAATCGAATTCTGAGGGAACCGATGAAATCGCAGCGCCGGTATTTGCTTAGAAACGCCTCTTCCGGAGTTTCGTTTGCTCGGGTGTGGTTTTTAATTTTCGGGCTTAAAGTTAAGAAATAAAATAATTTTATGACAACTTTATTTTATTTCACTTAAGCCACTTGGAAGCCACTTAAAGGAGGCTTAAGCTGAGTTGATCCAGATAGGAGGCTATCCAGAAATATCCTACCCCCTTGGTAGGATATTTGTGAGGTTGGGCCCGAACGAGCCCCGCCTTTTCTTTCCGCTAAGTAACGCACCCGCGAAAACCCGTCATTATGAAAGTCAACTGACGCGTTTTCTTAAAATTCTCAACAGACCATTTAATTGGGCGGTTTTTTTCGTGAATTAAATGATCTGTTACTTTCGTTGAATTAATACAATGAATTGATGGGTCGTTACTTACCCCTTTTTCGTTTGTTGGTGTAATAATAAAATAAGACCAACCAATCTTTTTGGAGGATTACTGGTTGAGATATTTGACAGAGTCCTCGTGCCTTTATCCTTCTTCGCGAAGAACGTGAAGAACGCGAAGAACGTGAAGAATGCCAGCCTCCGACGAAGAACGCCGAACCCGTGGAAGTCTACGATGCGAAGCCGTGTTCCGCGACGTCGACGTTCGCTTCCTGCAACTTTCTTCTGTGACATCTCTTCCTCCGCAACGAATCTTCGATCAGCTGGTTGAGGTAAGAGTCTCGGACTTTCTTTTTAATCTCCTTTGTGGTTTTTACCAAAACACGGATTTAATTATTTATAATTAAATTAAATATGTTGTTTCTTGGTCTATTGAGTTCGCCGACTCAACGCCGGTTTCCGAGACGACGCGACGCCTTTCCGCGACGACGCGACGATCCCCTCCTTCCGCGACGAGCAATTCCGCGAAGAACGTGTGTGTGACGACTACTACGAGGTAGGGGTTGTTGTGAATTTTAATTCCTTTTTCCCGTGTTGTTTCCGTTCAAGAATGAAGAACCTGATTCTTAAAACAATTTTATTTCATTAAAAATTGTTTTCGGATATGTATTCATGTGTTGAATATTGTTCATCCCGTTGTTTATCACTAACACGGAGGGTGCGGGCCAAATGAACACTGCCCAACGACCCTCCGCCGTTCTTCGTTGTTGTGCAGATTTGACAGGCGACGATGGAACGTGCCGCAACGGAAGTTTGATGGTTCCGCAGTGAAGACAAAGTCCCGGGAGGAACAGCGGCGCAGACGGGAACAGAATCGGACCACCGGAGCGACTCCGGGGGCCCGCGGAAGCCGCCGGCGGCGCGGGTCGTCGGTGCGGCGGTGCCGGCAGCTAGGAGCGGCGGCGCCCCGGCGCGCCGCCGGACAAGGCCGCCGCGGCAGAAGCCGCGGCGGCGGCGCTCACGGACCCGCGGCCGCGCAGGTCCGGCGCGCGCGGGACGCGGCTGAAGCCGCGTCCGATTGTCCGAGCGACACCCCGCAGGTGCCGCGGGGTTGTCACGTGGGGGCGGCGGCTCCCCCCGCGTCGCTCGGCTGCCCAGGGAGACACCCCACGGGTGCCGCGGGGGGTGTCACGTGGGGGTGGCGGCTCCCCCCCGTGTCGCTCGGCCAAGCCGAGCCGGGCCACGCCCTGGCCGGGCTGGACCGGGTCCGACCGGGTCGGACCGGGTTGACCCGGTTTGGCCGACCCAAGGGGGGGGGGGGGGGGGTCGGGCCGGCTCGGTCCGGGCCCGGACCCCAGTCTTCGGATGGTTTTCGTTCAAATGCCCGTAACTTGAGCTACGGGACTCCAAACGACTCGCCATCAGTGGCAACGCGATCCTTGGATCGAGGTGGTCGTTTTGGTATATCGCATTCAAGGTTTCAGAATACTTTGAGTTCGGCCGGGTTGGTTCGTACACAAAACCAACCGGGCCCTCGGAGCGGAAACGCTCATATCTTGATCTACGGACGTCCGATTGACGTGCCGTCAGCTTCATTGAATTCCTCTAAGTGAGACGGATCTTTTGGCTCACTTCGCCCGAGGTTTGGACGTAGGTGGAGTATGGTCGGGTTGGTTTTGCCTTAAAAACCAACTGGGACCCTAGGACGAAAAAGCCAATAACTCTCAGACCGGGCGTCCGATTGACGCGCCGTCTGCGACGTTGAGTTCCTGTTGACGATACGGAACTTTTGGATACATCAACCTTGGACTTTGTGTCAGTTGATGTATCAGCCTCTCGGCTCGTGGAGCGGACCCTCCCGAACGAGCTTGCTGTGTGCGGGAACCCTAGTGCTGGCTGAGACTGCTACTTCTACAGCGACGACCGTGCAGGGATCCTCAGTGGACTGCGGCGACGACCGTGCAGAGATCCTCAGTGGACTGCACCGACGATTGTGCAGATATCCTCAGTGGACTGCGACGACTACTGCACTCAGCGATCCTACGTGGATCAGTGCTACAGGTCCCGTGTGGGCCCGATAGTGTGTGGGTCCGATCCTGTGTGGGTCAGCGCTCAGCGGTTCTGTGTGAGCCAGCGCCTACAGGTCCTGTGTGGGCCCGATCCTGTGTGGGTCTTTGCGGGGGTTAGTTACCTATCGATCCTTTGTGGGTCCAACGACTTAGATGGATCAGTGATCATCTTTATCGTCATCTGAAGAAGTATACCTGTGTGAGCTGAATCTTGTGTTACTCTCATTTGTGGATTGTATTGAGCTATCCTGTGTGGATTTACTGTTTACTCTCCTTTGTGGATTGTGTTGAGCTATCCTGTGTGTATTTACTGTTTACTCTCCTTTGTAGATTGTGTTGTGCTATCCTGTGTGGGTTTACGTTTGCTTTCCTGTGTGGACTGGGTTGTGCTTGAGCTCGGGCGTTGGAGCCGAACGGGAATTGTTGACTTAGGTATATGTATGGGCATATACCTAAGCCGTTCCAGATGTTACTTCGTGATTGTACCTTTCCTTTGTGGATTATCCTTTGTGGATTTCGGGAGACCTTCGGGGGTCTCGGGGTCCCTACTGAGTAGCTTATACTCACCCCTGCACGGGCTATGCCCGCACTACGTTGTGTTGGTTGCAGACGACGGGCAGCGCTGATCGTGGTGGAGGCGTGCGGAGCAGGACGGTACCTGGAGGTGGACCACTGGGCAGGACGTACTCGGAGCGGTCAGGTGGACCCGAGGAGCAGTGGAGGCTATCTGTACCCACCCTTCAGGTGGGACTTTCAGAGGACGGCTCGACGCTGCGGCTTTTTCTTTCAGTTTCTGTTTTTCCTTTCAGTTGTACTTTACAGTTGGTCTTGTATTTCCGGACCCTTTTTACTTCCAGCACAGCTTGTACAGTTTTTACTTAGTGTTTAGGTTTCCTCTTGCTTACTCTGTGGTGCTTGTTTTCTTTTCAAAGGCAATGCCTACCCTTTTGTTGGGATTTACGCCTTGGTGCTAGTCGCCAGCCCCTGGCCTATGGAAGGCGGGCTTGGGGTAGTCATGGCACGAGCCCCGAGGACGGGTCGTGACAAATTGGTATCAGAGGTGGTCGATTCTACCGCAGACTCTGATCTTTCTTCTAGGTGAAGCAATAGTGTTTAGCGTATTGTGTGTGGTTATCAGTCCAGGGAGTCCAGTGTTGGTGCGGCGGACAACGTATCCGTACACCAGGACCCTGACTTCTAATTTCCGACTTAATGTACGAAAACATTGATTGCATGTGTGTTTCATGTTTTCATTGTGATTACTTGTGTCAGATCACCAGGTATACTGTACTGACCGTGGCGCACTTGTTTCCTTCTCAGGATGGCCCCATGACGGCAGCCAGCTAGGGTTCCGAGAGTAGAGCGCGACGACAGCCCGCCAAGCGATGAGGCCTCGGTACAGGGCCCGTTGACAGCAGAGGCACCGGCGGTACCTTTACCCACCGAGCCCCCGATGCTTCCAGGGCCGATCACTGACGATGAACGATGCCTCGGAGCTTTGCACGAGTTCCAGTGCCAGCGACTACCCAGGTTCCGTGGGGAGATGGACCCCCAGGCAGCCGGGGACTGGCTGGAGGCGGTCGTCTGAGTTTTCAGACTAGTGAGGACACCAGCAGACCTCATGGTGATTCTCGCGGCGAGCCTACTACACACAGCAGAGGGACGATTGTGGAGCCTGATGCTCCAGGTGCACGATGAGGCCTCTCTAATCTGGACGGACTTCGAGAGCCTCTTCCGCTCAGAGTTCATCCCGGCCACCCTCCGTGTGGTGCGCATTCAGGAGATTCTTCAGCTGCGACAGGGCAGCTTGACGGTCGCCCAGTACGCGGCGAGGTTCACCAATCTTTCTCGCTACTCGACAGACATGGTGCGGGACCCCTTATTCCGGGCCCGGACCTTCGAGCAGGGATTGAGACACGAGATCAGGGCATTGCTGATCTCCCTCAGCATCCCGACCCAGGCAGGAGTGCTAGAGCGAGCCCTTCTGATTGAGAGCTTTCTGGCTGAGTCCACAGCGAGACCTACCGCAGGGCGGCAGGTAGCAGAGTCTTCGGCAGCTGGTAGCCGACAGATGACTCAGGGTTCCAGGCAGACCAGACCCTCTCGTAGATGACCTCAGGACACTGGCTCAGCAGTGCGGGGCACACAGCGTGGGGCCAGTCTTCTAAGAGGCAGGCAGTGCTACTCCTACGGCGGGCAGGGCCATATGGCTCGTGACTGCCCGACCCGCCGTACCGAGGAGCAGCAGACGGTGGAGGGGCCACCCAGGCAGAGGCAGAGGGTCGACCGTGGTGGTGCGCAGGGAGGAGGTGGACGAGGCAGGGGAGCTGGCCGAGCATCAGGTGGTGGGCAACGCTTTGAGGCTCTTCCACCACCACCACCAAGAGGTCCGCCCCGACCACAGGGAGCTGGCGGGCAGAGACAGGAACAGCTCCAGGCAGTGGAGGCCTACGACCACGGCGCACCAGAGATGATTCGAGGTACGATCTATGTCTATTAAAACCTTGCTGCAGTTCTTATAGACACAGGAGCGAGTCACTCTTTCATAGCCACTTCCCTTGTTCGGAGCTCGGAGATTCCGACAGAGCCATTGGCTCGATCCTTACGGCTAGAGACTCCTACGGGAGCAGACTCGACGAATTACGCACTGGTCCCGGCAGTGTGAGCTTACTCTAGGAGGCGAGAGATTCGGCTGGGATCTTATTGTAGCGGAATCGAGGCCTTACGAAGTCATCTTTGGCATGGATTGGTTATCTATAGTCCATGCTCAGATTGACTATTTTAGGTGCTAGGTGCGATGTGTACGCACCGACGGGAGCAGGTTCACCTTCACCGGCGATAAGGGAGCCTTTGCAGCATAGGATGGACTCACGCAGAGGAGAGGGCAGCCCATCACTTATCATTTGGTTAGCCTCATCCTTGGAGCAGTTGACGTGCAGAGTCCTAGTTTTCCTGCAGTGGTGGATCAGTATGCGGACGTCTTCCCCGACGACGTTCCAGGGCTACCTCCTCGCAGAGAGGTAGACTTTTATATTGATCTGTACCCCGGGACAACCCCGATATCCACTCCAGCGTATCGGATGGCCCCCGCCGAGATTCGAGAGCTACGAGTACAGTTGGAGGACTTGCAGGGAAAGGGATTCATCCGACCCAGTGTTTCACCCTGGGCTTCCCCGATATTGTTCGCCAAGAAGGCGGACGGGAGCTTGCGACTGTGTGTCGATTATCGTCGCCTGAACCAGGTGACAGTGAGGAACAAGTATCCGCTACCCAGGATTGATGATCTCTTCGACCAGATCAAGGGAGCACGGTGGTTCTCGAAGATAGACCTCAGGTCAGGCTATCATCAGCTCAGAGTTCGAGACGAGGATGTGCAGAAGACGACCTTCAGGTGTCGGTATGGCCACTATGAGTTCTTGGTTATGCCTTTCGGCATAACCAATGCTCCAGCAGTGTTTATGAGCCTCATGAACAGGATCTTCCAGCCATACCTCGATCGATTTGTCATGGTCTTCATTAATGAAATTTTGGTGTACTCGACCACCGAGGAGGAGCACGCCTACCACTTGCGGGTTGTACTAGACACACTCCAAGAGCACCAGCTTTATGGAAGGCTCTCAAAGTGCCAGTTTTGGTTACATGGGGCCCACTTCTTGGGGCACGCCATTTCTGAGGCAGGAGTTGCTGTGGATCCTGCGAAGATCGAGGCAGTGCTAGCTTGGGAGCCACCCAGGAGCGTGACGGAGGTGCGGAGTTTCTTGGGCCTAGCCGGATACTATCGGAGATTTGTTCCGGACTTCTCCAGAGTTGCGGCACCACTATCAGCGTTGATGAAGAAGGGGAAACCCTTTATGTGGTCAGACGTATGTCAGCAGAGCTTCCAGGAGCTGAGGCAGAGATTGACCAGCGCACCTATCTTGAGGTTGCCTGAGGAGGGAGTTGGATACGTAGTCTACTACGATGCATCAGGGACTGGACTCGGATGTGTCCTGATGGAGGAGCGGGCCGTGATTGCCTATGGATCACGTCAGTTGAGTCCGCATGAGCAGAACTATGCTACCCATGACTTGGAGTTAGCAGCAGTGGTCTTCGTTCTGAAGACATGGCGGCACTATCTGATGGGCGAGCGCTTTACAGTCTCTTCTAACCACCAGAGTCTCAGGTATATCTTCTCACAGAAGGACCTGAACTTGAGACAACGGCGATGGCTCGAGATCCTCCAGGACTATGACTTTGAGATAGTCTATACTCCTGGGAAGGGGAACATGGTAGACGATGCCCTCAGCAGGAGTACGGGCATCCAGCTACTTGAGGAGGCGACAGAGCAGCTAGCCGCCTTACAGATATCCTTTGTGGATAGAGATGGAGCAGCCTTCCTTCATTCTCTCACAGTCACTCCTCTACTAATACATCGGGTCAGAGAGGCACAGCGTGGGGACACTGACTGTGAGACACGGCGTGCACAGATATCCTCTGGACAGGCACTTGATGGTTTCTCCTTTGGAGCAGAGGACGACATCCTTTTCAGAGGACGTACCCTGGTACAAGTCGCTTTACGAGAGGAGGTGCTGAGAGAGTTTCGCACTTCTCCTTTGGCAGTACATCCTGAAGTGGCGAATATGTACCAGGATCTCAGACGACAGCACTGGTGGTCGGGCATGAAGAAGGCTGTGGCAGAGTTCGTTTCACGGTGCCTCACCTGCCAGCAGGTGAAGGCAGAGCATCAGGTACCTGCAGGCTTGGTATAGCCCTTGGAGGTCCCGGAGTGGAAGTGGGACGGGATATCTATGGACTTCGTGACTGGACTTCCACGCACTTCCAGAGGTCACAACTCTATTTAGGTGATTGTTGACCGACTCACCAAGTCGGCACACTTCTTACCCATCCGAGAGCAGGGCTGAGTGGAGAGCTTGGGGCGTCTCTACGTTCAGGAGATTGTACGGCTTCACGGTGTGCCATCGACTATCGTCTCCGATCAGGATGCTAGTTTTACTTCCCGGCTTTGGAAGGGGTTGCAGGAGGTGTTCGGGACGTGGCTACGTCTGAGCACCGCCTTTCACCCTCAGACGGATGGTCAGACGGATGGTCAGACGGATGGTCAGACGGAGAGGACCATTCAGACTCTCGAGGACATGCTCCACGCATGTGTCCTCGACTTTGGTCACAACTGGGAGGACCACCTACCAATGGTGGAGTTCGCGTACAATAACAACTACCACTCCACCATCGGGATGACACCATACGAGGCGTTGTACGGCAGGCCTTGCAGATCTCCTTTGTGCTAGACAGGCCCTGGGGAATCAGCACTTGTGGGACCAGAGATGGTCCGGGCCACGACAGAGAAGGTCCAGGTCATCCAGGAGCGGATGAGGACAGCTCAGAGCCGGCAGAAGTCATATGATGACAGGAGGCGGAGGCCACTAGAGTTCGAGGATGGCGACCACGTCTTCTTGTGTGTCTCACCTCGACGTGGTTTGCGGAGATTTGGCCGTGGCGGCAAGTTGTCTCCATGCTTCATTGGACAGTTCCAGGTCCTTAGCAGGGTTGGCGAGGTGGCTTATCGCCTGGCTCTACCACCTCAGTTGCACAGGGTGCACGACATCTTCCACGTATCTCAGCTGAGGAGATACGTGCACGACCCGACACACATCATTGACTACGGAGAGCTAGATGTGGATGATGGGGAGACTTTTGCGGAGGTCCCAGTGGAGATAGAGGATCGACAGGAGAGGGTCCTACGTGGGTGATCGATTCCTCTTGTGCGCATCAGATGGCAGCACGGGAACCTCTAGGAGAGCACATGGGAGCGGGAGGCTCAGAAGCGTGATCAGTACCCACATTTGTTTCCCTAGTTTATGATGTATCTTTACGGGGACGTAAAGTCCTGAGGTGGGAGTAATGTAAAGACCCATAAATTTCAAGGAAATTTTTTTCTTAATTTTCTTTGGAATTTTAAAAGAGCGCAGTTTCTGATGGCACCTGATTCCGAGGCCCGGTGTGCCCGGAATCATTTTCCGAAGTTTGGCTCAGGTACGTTCAGTGAACGGATGAGCGTGTTTTTTCTAACATTTGAACCGGTGCCCGAAATCGAATTCTGAAGGCACCGATGAAATCACAGCGCCGGTATTTGCTTAGAAACGCCTCTTCTAGAGTTGCGTTTGCTCGGGTGTGGTTTTTAATTTTCGGGCTTAAAGTTAAGAAATAAAATAATTTTACGACAACATTATTTTATTTCACTTAAGCCACTTGACGCCACTTAAAGGCGTCTTAAGCTGAGTTGATCCGGATAGGATGCTATCCAGAAATATCCTACCCCCTTGGTAGGATATTTGTGAGGTGGGGCCCGCACGAGCCCCGCCGTTTCATTCCTCTAAGTAATGCACCCGCGAAAACCCGTCATTATGAAAGTCAACTGATGCGTTTTCTTAAAATTATTAACAGATTATTTAATTGGGCGGTTTATTTCGTGAATTAAATGAGCTGTTACTTTCGTTGAATTAATAGAACGAATTGATGGGTCGTTACTTACCCCTTTTTCGTTTGTTGGCGTAATAATAAAATAAGACCAACCAATATTTTTGGAGGATTACTGGTTGAGAGATTTGACAGAGTCCTCGTGCCTTTATCCTTATTCGTGAAGAACGCGAAGAATGCGAAGAACACGAAGAACGCCGGCCTCCGATGAAGAATGTCGAACCCGTGGAAGTCGACGACGCGAAGCCGTGTTCCGCGACGTCGACGTTCCCTTCCTGCAACGTTCTTCTGCGACGTCTCTTCCTCCGCAACGAATCTTTGATCAGCTGCTTGAGGTAAGAGTCTCGGACGTTCTTTTTAATCTCCTTTGTGGTTTTTACCAAAACACGGATTTAATTATTTATAATTAAATTAAATCTACTGTTTCTTGGTCCGTTGAGTTCGCCGACTCAACACTGGTTTCCGCGACAACGCGACGCCTTTCCACGACGACGCGACGATCCCCTCCTTCCATGACGAGCAATTCCGCGATGAACGTGCGTGCGACGATGACAACAAGGTAGGGGTTGTTTTGAATTTTAATTCCTTTTTCCCGTGTTGTTTCCGTTCATGAATGAAGAACCTGATTCTCAAAACAATTTTATTTCATTAAAAATTGTTTTCGGATATGTATTCATGTGTTGAATATTGTTCCTCCCGTTGTTTATCACTAACGCGGAGGGTGCGGGCCAAACGAACACTGCCCGACGACCCTCCGCCGTTCTTCGTTGTTGTGCGGATTTGACGGGCGACGACAGAACGTGCCGCAACGGAAGTTTGATGGTTCCGTAGTGAAGAGCAAGTCCCGAGAGGAGCATCGGCGCAGACGGGAACAGAATCGGACCACCGGAGCGACTCCGGTGGCCCGCGGAAGCCGCCGGCGGCGCCGGCAGTAGGGAACGGCGGCGCCCCGGCGCGCCCCCGGACAAGGCCGCCGCGGCAGAAGCCACGGCGGCAGCGCTCGCGGACCCGCGGCCGAGCGATTCCGGCGTGCGCGGGATGCGGCTGAAGCAGCGTCCGGTTGTCCGAGCGACACCCCGCGGGTGCCGCGGGGTTGTCACGCGGGGGCGGCGGCTCCCCCCGCGTCGCTCGGCTGCCCAGGGAGACACCCCGCGGGTGCCATGGGGGTGTCACGCGGTGGTGGCGGCTCCCCCCCGCGTCGCTCGGCCGAGCCGAGCCGGGCTGGCCGAGCCAGGCCGGTCCGACCGGGTCGGACCGGGTCGACCCAGTTCGGCCGACCCAAGGGGGGGGGGGGGGGTCGGGCTGGCTCGGTCCGGGCCCGGACCCCCCATCTTCGGACAATTTTCGTTCAAATGCCCGTAACTTGAGCTATGGGACTCCAAATGACTCTCCGTTAGCGGAAACACGATCCTTGGATCAAGACGGTCGTTTCGGTATATCACACTCAAGGTTTCGGAATACTTTGAGTTCGGTCGGGTTGGTTCGTACACGAAACCAACCGGGCCCTCGGAGCGGAAACGCTCATATTTTGAGCTAAAGACGTCTGATTGACGTGCCGTTAGCTTAGTTGAATTTCTCTAAGTGAGACGGATCTTTTGGCTCACTCCGCCTGAGGTTTGGACGTAGGTGGAGTACGGTCGGATTGGTTTTTCCTTAAAAACCAACCGGGCCCCTGGAACGAAAAAGCCAATAACTCTCAGACCGGGCGTCCGATTGACGCGCCGTCTGCGACGTTGAGTTCCTGTTGATGATACAGAACTTTTGGATACATCAACCTCGAACTTTGTGTCAGTTGATGTATCCGCCTCCCGGCTCGTGGAGCGGACCCTCCCGAACGAGCTTGCTGTGTGCAGGAACCCTAGTGCTGGCTGCGACTGCTACTTCTACAGCGACGACCGTGCAGAGATCTTCAGTGGACTGCGGCGATGACGGTGCAGAGATCCTCAATGGAATGCGACGACGACTGTGCAGAGATCCTCAGTGGACTGCGACGACTACTGCACTCAGCGATCCTACATGGATCAGTGCTACAGGTCCTATGTGGGCCCGATCCTGTGTGGGTCTGATCCTGTGTGGGTCAGCGCTCAGCGGTTCTGTGTGATCCAGTGCCTACAGGTCCTGTGTGGGCCTGATCCTGTGTGGGTCTTTGCGGGGGTAAGTTATCTATCGATCCTTTGTCGGTCTGACGACTTAGATGGATCAGTGATCATCTTTATCGTCATCCGAAGAAGTATACCTGTGTGAGATGAATCTTGTTTTACTCTCCTTTGTGGATTGTATTGAGCTATCCTATGTGGATTTACTGTTTACTCTCCTTTGTGGATTGTGTTGAGCTATCCTATGTGGATTTATTGTTTACTCTCCTTTTTGGATTGTTTTGTGCTATCCTGTGTGGGTTTATGTTTGCTTTCCTGTGTGGACTGGGTTGTGCTTGAGCTCGGACGTTGGAGCCGAACGGGAATTGATGACTTAGGTATATGTATGGGCATATACCTAAGCCGTGTTGTTACTTCGTGATTGTACCTTTCCTTTGTGGATTATCCTTTGTGGGTTTCGGGAGAACTTCGGGGGTCTCGGGGTCCCTACTGAGTAGCTTATACTCACCCCTGCACGGGCTATGCCCGCACTACGTTGTGTTGGTTGCAGACGACGGGCAGTGCTGATCGTGGTGGAGGCGTGCAGAGCAGGACGGTACCTGGAGGTGGATCACTGGGCGGGATGTACTCGAAGCGGTCAGGTTGACCCGAGGAGCAGTGGAGGCTATCTGTACCCACCCTTCAGGTGGGACTTCCAGAGGACGGCTCGACACTGCGGCTTTTCCTTTCAGTTGCTGTTTTTCCTTTCAGTTGTACTTTATAGTTGGGCTTGTATTTCCGACCCCTTTTTACTTCCAGCACAGCTTGTACAGTTTTTACTTAGTGTTTACTTTTCCGCTTGCTTACTCTGTGGTGCTTGTTTTCTTTTCAAAGGCAATGCCTTCCCTTTTGTTGGGATTTACGCCTTGGTGCTAGTCGCCAGCCCCTGGCCTATGGAAGGCGGGCTTGGGGTAGTCACGGAACGGGCCCCGAGGACGGGTCGTGACAATCATGAACTTTCAAACATAAAGAATTTACTACATTTTTTAATTTCCAATGATGGTAATGTATTGAGTAGTCATATTCATTAATAACCTCTAACCATATTCTCGGGTACATATTCATCACTTTTTGTGTGAATGTTGACACTTCATTTGGTCACATAAGGACAAAAGATTTAATGAAAATTAACTCAAGAAATAAATAAGTGAATAGATCCCAGGGAACCAAACTACTAACTCAGGTCAACCTACATACACGCAGCTTACACGCTAAGATTATCATATAGGCCCTACATGCATGAACCAGATGAATAATCCATACCAACGTGCAACACTTGATCATGGAACTTGCACGATGGACCTATGTAGACAACCTACTTCACATACGTTCACAAATTATCATATAAATTGGACCTCATGGCTCCTCATTTTACATGATTAAGAAACACAGAGAGGAATCAAATATATACTCACCTTAGTCCTTCACTCAGGACCTCGAAGCCATCAATGTGGGTCATTAAAAACCAAATTAAGGGAGAATTAATGGGAATAGTGGGATTAAAGTCCCTCTAGTGTGTTAAACACAAATCACCTATATGAGTAACCACTTCCCCCTAGTCAATAAGTAATAGTGTGACGGTCCCCTCTTAAATATAAGACATGTGCAAGGACCCACTAGGGTCACATAAGGAAACTAATGGAGCTAAGATAAAGACCTCTCCCAAGTGATGTCTCCTAGGTTTTCTATCGTCCATAACATATCTATTTCTTTCATAATCATAACATTCTGGAAAACATAGTCCTTACCCTATGTGAGACCCCTTCAGTAAACCTTGGACTTACCCTGTGTGATACTCCTTCAGTCCACCTAACCCTTACCATTATCAGGACCCCTTCTGTTTGACCAAGTATTACCCTACACGACACCCTCTCCCAAGATTTACCCTTTGTGATTCATATTCATCTCACCCAACCTTAAACAATGAAATCCTCTTTTAATCCATCTATTCATGACACCAATGGTAAGGAACCTACTTCATTGAGACTCCTATATATGTTGGACCAAGATAATAACTCTATAAAGCCTCTATATTTACATTACCATGAAGAAACACACCATTGTGTGTCTCATTCGGTTATGCATTCCTTTGATAAGAGGTGTTTTGTACTTGTCCTACCTGATGGGTAGGTTACTCAGGGTGTGTGATGTTATGAACCCATTAAATAATAGGGAATAAAAAATTAGGGAAGTTATAGGGCCCTCTTAGTGTGATACATGATGTATTTGACCATGTCCTCCCCTTTTTGTCTCTTTGACTTCTGACCTCCTATTTCAGACAGTGAGGGGGTCATGCATTATTTTACTCTTGAGGTTTAGTCGATTATCCTCCCATCTTATCTAGAATGAATAATATGGAATCTCTCCTAAATTAAACCCCTAGTATTTATAATGGGATGTAGCCAAATGGGTAGCCATATGTGTTTATCCAGGTGAAAAATACAAGAGAGGAAACATGAACAGAAATTCCATTTCTCTCTCCCATATCCTCAAACTCATCCACTAGTAGAAAAAGATGATTATGTGGTTTTACATATCATTTAAATTTCATTGTTTTTTACACTAACCATGACTCATGTGGGATTAAATCCTAGTTTTGATCATGAAAGAAACACTATCAGATGCTTTTATTGGAAGATAAAACTTTTCTAGCTTTACCTCTCTCCTTCTATCAAGGGCCCACCATAGGCATGGGTCCTCAAATCCATGAAACCAACCCATGATATTATATTTGATACAAAATAAATTCAATTTATATTCCCTCATATATGTTAGAAACTTTATATTATGAAAAAAACAAGGACCCCTTCAGTGTATATGCCTCAATGCATTAAATGAATTACATCAGTTGACCATAGACATCCCATCTGATGTCCATGTCATGGGATTCAACAAAGAGGAGGTGTTACATTTATCCATGATACTTAATAAAAAAATACCTCAAAATATGATATCATTAAATGTTATAGCCTTAGTCTAGCTTCAATAATAATACTCTTTTCAAAAAATATGGCACACATAGTAAAACATCATCCTTGGCCAAATATTTAAGATGTCGATCCAAAAAGGGGAAATATATTGAAAACATCTGGTATCAAGAATCTGAAATATTTATCAAGCCTCCCACAAAAGTTATTCCCATAATCAAGAATCTTTAATGTCATTGGAATCATGTAGATTTGGTGAATACCATATAGTACACCTAGACCATGTTCGAAAATGACTATGTGAAATCAAGAAATAAGTTATGGAAGGACCACCTATGGTGACCCAATATTAACATACATGGATATTAAATCATTATTGGTTAATGATCATCACATTAAAAAAAATACATTCCTGAGGATAGTAATAGTTTACTGTCTTTGGAAACATGGACAAAAATATTCTAAGTTGGTGAAATATCTTCAATGTTTCTCAGAAATATCCTCCCATTTAGTAATTTTACATAAAAAAATTCTTCATAAATTTGTGAACAGAAAAAAAGAGTGATATCATATGATCCTTAAGGGTAAACAAAATAGATACGTATGAATAACATGAGAATAGGGGTATGAGTACACAAGAATAAAAGTTGAAGATCATTCCCTACATATCAAAGTTCATATTAATGAGTCATGGTGAAATTATTTGTATTTCATAAGACATGAATCATAAGGTAATGAAGAGAATATGCCATCATGTAATTATAAAGGAATAAGACATAAAATATTTGGGAGACACATAATTATATAAAAACATTTCCGTTGTAGTTAAGGAATTGTTTCCAAGGCCATATTAGTAGTATGGGTTCACTCCCCATACCACATTTGTAGTCATGGTTCACTCCAATCACCATATTAGTAGTCAAGGTTCACTATGTATACCATCTTACATGACCAGGTCCTTTACTGAACCAATTTCACTCCCCATTCCATCCATGTCTATCTCATGAGATATAAATCATTTCCCAATTCATTGGATGGAGATATAGGTCTCGCACATCTTATAATCCAATCACTAATAAATGTTCCAAAATATCACAAACAGTCATATCATAACCCATTATATGAAATGGGAATCATAAAATTGTAACCATAATATAACCTGTGGAAAACCGATAAGATTCATAATAATTTCATAAAATCATAACCTATAAAATGAAATGAATTTAGTAATCATATTACTTGTGAAATGTGGAATTATATTCATAAACATATATCCTATTAAATGGAAATGGGTTTTATAAATATTTAACACATTAAAGAGAAATGGGTTTCATAAACATCATGCTATAAAAATATAAATCATTCGGTGAAAGAATATGAATGGAACCTTTGGATTTTTTCACCCAAAAGAATAACTATCATCATTTAATAACATCATAGATGGAAAATAATTTCTAATATCTTTTAAAGTCATTTCTGTAGTAAAATATCTTTTATTATTTGAAGAAACGTTTTTAAAACATAAAACATTTTGAATACTATTTTACTTGAAAATAACCTTGAAAACTTGTAAAGAAGCTTCATACAATTTTGAAAACCTTTTTTTTCAAAATAATTTAAAAATTTATAAAACAATCTTTCATAACATTCAAATATTTTTAATTGAAAACAAAGCCTTTAAAACACATAAAGTAAACTCTAAAAATAATTTTAAGCACTTTTTAAAAAATATAATTTTAAAAAATACCTTTTCTTTGAAATATAATTTAAAATAAAAAAGTTTCTAGAATTTTGAAAAAATTATTTATGAAAATTAACTTGTAAATTTACAAATTAAGCATGAAGGAAATTATTATCATGACAATGGGTAGGTCTATGGATGCTGAACATTACTTTTTCACCATAAATGTTTTGAAAAATTCCTTGATCGAAAAAGGACAAGAAGATTACTTTTAAAAATATTTTTTAAAAATGTAATACAGGTGTGATAATTTCCTTTATACATTATAGGATCAATTTGAAATGTTTTTGAAAACATTTTTAGAAAAAATAGATTTGAAATAACACATATTTTTGACCGAAAGGAGAAATAAATTTTAATTTTCATAAAATCATTTTCCATATAATCTTATGTACAAAAGACTAGAAAATAGTAAAAGTTCTTATATATTAAACGAATAACTATAGGGTAATAAAATTAATATTATTTCTTAAGGTATGGATCATAATATTTCATCACTAGAATCATAATCCTAAACAACCTCAATAAACGATGAGATTGTAGAAATAAACTCTTACCACATTGGTAACATCGAATTAAAAGAAAATTGAATAATAATATTAAATAAAGATTAAAATATCATGAAAATATTTATATTAATGATATAACATGTCAAAGGAAGTATATACACCTCATAGAAAAATTTAGGTGCATCACATGACATGTGTCTCAAAGAAGGAAAATTGAGGAAAATTAAATTACCAATTCGCAATATTTTGAAACATAAGACCATGAACGAATGATAATAAAATGGATATATAAAAACCCATAAATATAATTATAATAATAATAGACTACAACCATCAAATTTATGAATAATACATATGAGAAATAGGAGGTGAAAATGGATTGTTTCTTACGAAATATAAATGTGAGATGATAAAACCCTTAACTTATGTTCTGACTTTCTTCATAGACATTCATACATCATGTTTAATAAACACAATTTTATTATAAATCTACCATAGAAAAATATTATTTTATCTAATACCATATAATATTTGTTAATTAATTTTTATTACCTAGTTTTTTAACAATTCCACATTATTATTGCGTTTTGGGTAATATCCAATTTGTATATGTTTTGTCTTATTATTATTGATCTTGTGTCTTTGATCATGATTTAATTATTTACAGAATTTAAAAAATTATATATATATATATATATCATATATATTCAGTATATATGTATTTATAAAAATTTATACAATATAGAAATATGAAATGGAATACATGGTTCATGAAGGTGGTAGGTCGTACGTACATGTGAACGCTATTTTTGTTTTACAGTTCTATTAAAAGAAATAGAGTTCATACATTTTCATTTAGTTAAGAAAGGTTTTTAATATATATTTTTTCATCTAAGAATGGAATAGTATGCTCTATTATGAAAAATAACATGGTGATAATTGTTTCTGACGCTTTCGCCGGGGCACGCGCATCCGTCTGTGGGGAGGATGCGCTGCTTGTTGCCCCGCATTCCCGCTTTCCAAAGGTGGGCGACATCCATTCCTTGTTCAGGGACGTCTTCTCCTTGATCGAAACCAGGATGATGGGATGTCGGTTCTTCCTTCCATGGATTCCTCCTCGGAGCTCATTACCTAGTCCGGGTCTCCCTAATAGATTTAAGACGGGTTCGTGAAGCTCATTCCCAGTGCCATATCTACATGTATGCCAATTAATTACGCTTCTTCCATCAAGACGCTCCAAGGGGTCTTGTCGGGGAATCAACCTTCGGTGAGGAGAATGGTCAAGTTGGGGCGTCGTTGGCATGTCTGTCTTTGGTACCTCATCACAGGGCTTCTTGAGGGTGCGGAAGCCCGAGGCATCCCACATCAAATGTGGGGAATGTGTACCATCTGAGGTTTTCCTCAGCTTCCCATGTTTAACATGGGGTATGTCACGAGTTTAACGTCTTGCGGAGACGGATCGGGTTGAAGGACCCCTAGGGGGAATACTGATGTTGGGGCCAACACGTGGGCGGCTTCCCAGATATCCTGGAGTGGGATGGGGTGGCACGATCTCACCGGGATGTGGCGGCCCGGGTAAGGATCAGGATGGATAGTGGAGTGAGACATGGGGCTTACATTCTGAGACGGACCAAGAGGGGGAATATAGTTTAACGTCATGCGGGACGAGATACAGTTTAACGTCATGTGGGACGAGATACAGTTTAACGTCATGAGGGACGAGGGGTTTGGGGATTATGCTCTGAGGCGGCCCAAGGTGGTCAGAGAACCGACATGGAGAGGTCGGGATGACCGGGTGGTGGGCTTGAACCTCGTGGAGGCTTCCTACGTACCGTGCATTAGCACGGATCAAAGTCCACGTAGTTTGCTGGGATGGGGCTTATGCTCTAGGGCGGCCCATAGGAGGATGCCATGTTCGATGCGCACTCAAAGCCCTACGTGAGTCATGCTAGGTGTGAGAAACAAGAGGCAGCAGGGACCAGACGATCACATTGCGAAGGGTGCATCCATGAGAAGTGGAATGGGGCTTACGCATTGAGCGGCCGAAAGAGGAAACAGGGGCTTACACGTGGTTAGCGGCCCTTGGTGTCGGGGCTTACTCCAGGGTGGAGGCCCATGGTGCGACAAAGAGCCGTGGGAAAAGGACTCCACTGGCCTTGGCGGGGGGGGGGGAGTACGAAGAAGCATGGGTGCAGTCATCCATAAGAGATGCTAGGGGCTTACGTTCTGAGGCAGACCTTCCCCCACGGACAAACGCCACTCCGACAAGGAGGATCTAATTCCATGTGAGGAAGAGTCCATTCCTGTGGAGACGAGAGGCGTAAAAAATGTCCGAGATGGGGGGACCCTGCGTGCCAAGCACGGGGTCGGACCACAGTTTAATGTCATGTGTTAAGGACGAGGTGCTTAGCAGTTTAACGTCCTACAGCTTGGACGAGTTGGGTTTGATCCACACCCCTAGGGATTACATGCCTGATGCCCTCTACCCCTTGTGGGAGGGAAGGCATCGGCAAGGCCATAGTGAAGGGGGTCGTAGGGAAAACCACCGGGGGGTCCACGTTAGCGTGGCTATGCGAAGAAGAAATAGCCTTAGCGTGCCTATGCGGAGAAGCATAAGGCAAAGCAATGCAACGGGAAACACGGCCCAATGGACCTTGAGTTTACTTCGCACGAGCCTGGAAGGCCGTACAGGAAAACAACGCATGGCGCGCATGCCCGGAAGGGGAGACATCAGGTTCCAGTGCAGCAGCCAAGGGGCGTCAAGGTGAGGGGTCCTGGTCTTTGCGTGCAAAAGGGAAGGTTTGCGCGCAAAACACTAGTAAAACGCACAATTGGAGCAAGGGAATCGCGCGCGAAGAGGGAACTACGCGCAGGGTTTTGCGCGCACGGCATGGTATTGTGCGCACGATACTGGATTGCGTGCAAGGTTGGAACCCTGGGGAGGGGGAAAATTCACTGAAGCTGGTGGAGTTGTGCACAAAGGCGAACTCCGGGGAAAGGTTGCACGAAATGAGGGATTACCTGGAAGTCATCTTGCGCGCAGGGGGAGCCGACTTGCGCGCACGAGAGTCGCTTCGGATTCCTCAACCCCCAAACCATTCGGGGTCACCTTCTATTTATAGGCGACCTCCGGCGCGGAATCCATGCGGCGCGTGAAATTATTGCGCGACAGGGGTGGCGGCACGAAAGTATCAACCGCGTGGGACGCGGGCGCGAATTTATTTCGCGCCGGCGCTGGGACTTTTCGCACATCCGGGTTGCCTTTCGCGCGGGGAATTTTTTTCCACGCACTTCTCCCAATTTTTCGTACACCACCTCTCAGGCCTCTGGATCGGGCCTCTGATTCCGAATATGACTTCGCTTCGTCATTTCGAAACTTCCTCCAAGAGTTATGGACATTTTTAGGCGTCAAAAAATGCCCCCCCCCCTTGGAATTGGATCGCCGAGAGGTCGCAATGATTGGAGTCCAAGGGAAACGCCGAAACGCTGAAGGGCTGAGTCTCCTGGTCTAGTTGTGCGCAAAATTCCGATGGGGCGCGCAAAACGTACGGACGCGCGCAGAATCATATTTCCACGTGGCGCGGAACCCTGACATCGCCTATAAAAAGGGGCACTGGGTCCCAAATCTGTAATTCTGCTTTTTTTTCACGCGATAAGCTCATCGCTCTCGTGCGCGAAATTGCTTCCGCGGCTATGCGTAAAAATGCTCTGGCAGCGCAGAATTCCATACGAAATTCGGCCGCGATATCACGCCTGTTCGGGATTTTCCGCACATCGTGTGACGATTGCACGCTCATCTCCAGGATTTCATGAAACTCATTCAGATTTTGCGCAGAACACGCTGATTCTGCGCAATGCATCCTGATTTCTCCCAACTCCCGAAAGATTCGAGATGGCTGCAAACCGAGTTGATGAGGGGGAAGCCGCTGCCCGTAGGACAGAAAAGGCAGCGAACATGGAGGTTTATGGCGCCAAGGTGATTGTCTCCAACAATATGACCTTTTTCAATCTGCTGACTCTGGCCCAGAAGATGTATCCTTTGTCTGAAAACCTCCCACTCTGGAATTTTAGCATCATGTAGGAGGTGCCCCTGCTAGGCTTCGAGGTGGACACGCCGCGGTCTTGGGTGACTCGGGAGGATGAACTTCCCCGCTACAACATCACCAATAACGGCCATCCTGCCAGGGAAACCAGACATATAGACGTATATGTCCTGAATCCGAGGACTAGGACCATTACTAGGGACGAGCCTATGGCAGAGGATTCTCTGGCCCTCTACGCGAGCACGTTCCATCAGAGCATCACGGATTACACGAAGGGCTGGCTGAAGGATTGGGACCTGCGGTCCAGGGGAAACATCACCAGCGAATGGGCCTGGGCGTTCTGGGTCCACCATACCTGTGACCAGTTTGGGGACGAACTGCGGTATATCGGCCTGTTCGAGGCGGTATGGACATCGCAGTTCCACTTCCACCGCCAGCCTGAACTCGGACCGGAGCTATTCACTTGGTGGTCTCCTGACACCAACACATTCCCACCTTCATAATGGGGAAGTCGGCATCAGTCTCTAGGACGTTCACTGCATCGGAGGTATCCCACCGGAGGGTTACCAATACGACGAGTTCGTTCCTCCAAAGAGCACATGGGGAGACAGGTCGTGGATGCCTATGCTGACGCGGAACCTGTTGGAGCTGGCCAAAGAGAGGCTGGGGGTCAAGGACCTCCTGAAGGACGTTGCCTTCATGGGCTGGTTCAGCCTGTTCCTTGGGAAGGATCCCGCCATCAAAATGTCGGGACGGGGAAAACGGTGCCCAACCACGACTCAGAGGAGCAGGGACGGGTCATACTGGACGACCCTGGAGGTGGGGAAATACCAATCATGGGGCTACCGCGTCATTGAGGCCCGGGACCCGAACGTCCGGTATGCCAGGTTCCTTCCCGCCTTCTTGAGTGGGTGGCTCTTGTCGGTGCGGGACGCGAGGATGGGCGTCTGCCCAGCAACATTGGTGATGGTGGGCTCCATGGCCACCAAAAAATGGTTCAACTTGGGTGTCCCCGTACTGGACAAGCTGTATACCATCCTGGGGCACATCTCATGAGGGGGGTTGCCTCGGAGAGTATGTGGTCCATTCCAGATCTTCCACGGTTGGGTGGCGGCTCATCTTGGTGGGTACACTTTCCCAAAGGTCGTCCGTCCTCCGGGAAACAGTCTGCAACCGTCCTTGCTAAACATCACAGGGGTGGCGCCAATGACGCTCAATGAGGAGGGC
The DNA here is from genome assembly GCA_963277665.1 of Viscum album. Taxonomy (NCBI): domain Eukaryota; kingdom Viridiplantae; phylum Streptophyta; class Magnoliopsida; order Santalales; family Viscaceae; genus Viscum; species Viscum album. The sequence goes on along the minus strand of CAUJRU010000447.1, from coordinate 161,006 downwards.
GTGAGGATCTGTATCGGAAACCATACCAACTTCAACTTCATCCCATTCCCCACCCCAGTCGGCCAGCTGGTGGACAACGGTCGAGGATCCCTAGAACAGCAGGAATACTTCCAGAGCATTTGGGGCGGGGTGCTCGTGGCTCGGATCGACGGGAAGGTGATCTGCGAGCCTTACATACCATCCCGATTCTCCAGGCAGTTTGGGTGCCTCTAGCGAATGCTGAAGAAGGTATTCACGGCTGTCTGGCAGGAGAAGAATCCATGCATCCTGCACCAGATGTGGTTGATGTTTACAACCTTTGGTTCTGGCGATGTCGTCACTCTTCCCCCCGTCGGGGTCGATGCTGGCCTAGCAACCGAATACGCCGAACACTGAACCATTGCGTACCCTGAGGGGCTATTACGCAAGCACGTCCGGAAACTCAAGGTTACTCACGTGGAAACCGGGCGACGGGAAAGAAGGCACGGTGCCGTCAGAAGGGGATGACCAAGGGCGTGTCAGGCAGCGAGGCCTGCGCATGCCGGGACTTCGGCAGCAGGGACATCACATGGGGTTGCCACGTCCTCATTACCCATAGGGGGGTCACATGAGGCGGCCAGGGAACTGCCCGGGAAGCAGATAAGATATCTGCTCGATCTCCCCAAGACACAATTCTCCCGGCACTATGGTCGGCCTGGATGACCCTGCGGCAATCGCCGAGCGTCGAAGCCATCTGGCAGATGAAAATGCAAAACGAGATCCAACTGCCAGAGGTCGGGCTCGTTCGAATTACCGACCGAGTAAACTTCCATCGGCGGCATGCTTATCTGACGGCCATGGATGCATACGCACGCCAAAGGGGGCGGCGTGCAAAGCCACCTTTCCTAGTGAAAGTGATGCTCGACCAGGAGCATGATCTGGAAGCGATGCTGCCGGGAGAAGGTGACAATGACGAGGAGCCGGAGGGGGAGGAGGAAAACGGAGAGGACGAAGGAGAGGGAGAAGGCGAATAAGAAGGGCCCGAAGGTGAGGGGTCGCAAGGGGTGACCTAACAAGGGAGTCTCCGAGAGAGTGGCGAGATTACCGACTCTGATCTCGACATAACCGAGATTCTCGAGGTTTGTCTCTATCTTCATTCATTTCCCTCATTCATCCATTCTCCTTTCCAAATTCTAACTCACTTACCCATCCTACTCAGGAGCAGTTGAGCGTTGGACGTGCATCCCCACCAGAGGAGGGAGGAGAGGAACCAGTGGGACATGATGGGGATCCGACACCCATCTTTGAATTAACAAGGGTAGAGGGGTCTCCTCTTACGGTGGCTCCTGCAGCGGCCGAAACACTGGGGATCGACGCTCTGGATTCCTGTAAGTCTCATGCTTCACTACTGGTGATTGGTGGAAAAAGATCCCATCTGACCAGCGTATGCCTTGGGCAGTGATCTCAACACTGGAGGCGCGTTAGGCTGTGGAGCCCGGGCTATCCGCGAGTGGACCAGTGGTGGACATACCACCTCGTTCGGAACATGATCTCTGCACTGATTCAGCCCCGACAATTGATTAACAGGGGGCGGCATACATCAGCAGCGCTGTTCCTGAGATGAGGTCGGAAGCTGGTGGAGGCATCATTGCTGCTGGGGTGAGAGAAGAAGGTCGTCCGGACGCCGAGGATTCTATTCCTCACGAAGACATCCCTGGGGCAGATCCTGCTGCCGATCTGCTGGCTACCTTCCCCATATACCGACCCACTGACCCTGAGTATATAGATGAATCAGACTCAGAGGCCGCCGAGGAGAGCCGGATGACATGGCACAAAGGGTGGAAGTGTATCCAGCACTTCCTTAGGCAGCCCCAGTCGAATTGGCTAAGGCGGATGGGATCACTTCAGACCTGGCTGCGCTTCCTGTGTGCCGGAGGGGATGACGCTCAACATCTTCATCTGACGGTCCGTGATTACATGGATGAGAAGATACACGAGAGTAGCCGGTGCACCGACATTGCCCAGTTCCGGGAAGGATCGGCGAGCGCTCAGGTGCTGCTGAGGGCGGAGCAGGAAGTCCAGCACCTCAAAGGGCAGGCGACAGATAAAGAGGCCTTCATCGCAACATGCTCTGAGCTCATGGAGCAACTGACGGCCTAGCTGGCTGACGCGCAGGAACAACTGGTGGAGGCGAGTCACCAGATGACCGTACTTCGAACCGAGCGGGCGCAGGCACAAGCTAGGGATGGCGAGCTGCGCTCTGTGGTGGCCGATGAGGAGAGAGTCTTCAAAGAGCAAGAAGCTGTCCTGGAGACTACCAGCCAAAGGGTAGCGATGCTGGAAAGATCGCTTCAGCACGCTAATCCCTAAGGGCTTTGTTTTTGCCATCTCATGAACTTTTTTGCTTGTACTGCTCATTGTCTCAATCCAATATATGGCCAAATCCACTCATTTGTACCCATGATGTAATGCACACAAACATAGTTTTGAAACGAATAACAACTCATCCCTAGGCTCCTGTGGGTCGTGCCCAACACGAGAAGAAGAAGATGCTCGTGCCATCATTTTGTTCAACTATGGGGCATTGACCAAGCTTCAGGCATCCAAAATTGGGCCTGGACTACTGAGGATACCCTGGGCCGATTGATGTGTCGACTTCTCAATGTGCTCTAACACACGAGCGGGGCGATGCTGGGGGCATTGAAATCCATCTAATGATAGGGGGATGGAGAGGAAGGGTGATTCATGCTGCCCAAATTCGGAACTCATTGGGGAACAACGATGGAGGATAACTATCAACCGTGGCGGAAGCACAACATCCATATCATATTGGCCTGGAATGGGGACAATAAATGAGGGATGATTGCTGACCATGCTCGCAACATGGGGCCTGACTCAAATTTCATCGGTCAGTTTTCCGGAACGTTGGCCCAGGACAGTAGGCGGACCATAGGTCGAGCATCCATACTGCTAGGGGGTCCCGTCAAACATGACCAGTCCTCTGGAACGTTGGCCCAGGATAGTAGGCGGACCATAGGTCGAGCATCCATACTGTTAGGGGGTCCCGTCAGACATGAAATGAAATGAGTATCCAAATAAGGGGGGACACAAAGCGTGGAAGGTGGAGTGGTGGTTTGTTCGAATAGAGTCCAACACTCCCAAAATTGCGCCACCATGGCGAAGGCGCATTAGGAGGACATACCGACCTGATCACGGGTCGTCCCAATTTCCAGGCAGGACCTCTTTGGCGAGAGAACTGCCACCTCCCATTATTACCGTGGGGCATCCCGAACCTGCTCTGGGTAGATGTCCCGATTACACCACTTCCCATGAAGCTGGGCTGAGGTGCCGACAATAGGGAAGGACGGGGTTCGTTAATCCCTGGGGCTGGACCCAAGAAGAAATGTCCAGGCCGTCCGACGTATATCATTAGAATGAGAATCAAGCCACACATAGTTCTTGGAAGAATCTTAGTTTAAGGTCTTAGAGCTTGGACCATGAATGGGTAAGGGGAGAAATGGACACATGGCATGGAGGTTACAAAACCCGACGTGAATGAGGACCTAAGCCCTACTTACCATGTGCTGTTTGGGGAAATGCTCAAGTCTAGGGACCGAACACATAGCCGGGACGATACCATCACAGTTTAAGGTCGTAAGGTTTGGACCAACAACACAGTTTAAGGTCGTATGGTTTGGACCAACAACACAGTTTAAGGCCGTATGGTTTGGACCATCAACACAATTTAAGGTCCTATGGTTTGGACCAAAAACACAGTTTCAGGTCGTATGGTTTGGACCATCAACACAGTTTAAGGTCCTATGGTTTGGACCGACAACACAGTTTAAGGTCGTATGGTTTGGAGCATCAACACAGTTTAAGGTCGTATGGTTTGGACCAAAAACACAGTTTAAGGTCATATGGTTTGGACCAACAACATAGTTTAAGGTCACATGGTTTGGACCAACAACACAGTTTAAGGTCGTATGGTTTGGACCAACAACACAGTTTAAGGTCCTATGGTTTGGACCAACAACACAGTTTAAGGTCCTATGGTTTGGACCAACAACACAGTTTAAGGTCGTATGGTTTGGACCAACAACACAGTTTAAGGTCCAATGGTTTGGACCAACAACACAGTTTAAGGTCATATGGTTTGGACCAACAACACAGTTTAAGGTCGTATGGTTTGGACCAACAACAGAGTTTAAGGTCCTATGGTTTGGACCAACAACACAGTTTAAGGTCATATGGTTTAGACAAACAACACAATTTAAGGTCGTATGGTTTGGACCAACAACACAGTTTAAGGTCCTATGGTTTGGACCAACAACACAGTTTAAGGTCATATGGTTTGGACCATCAACACAGTTTAAGGTTATATGGTTTGGACCAAAAACACAGTTTAAGGTCATATGGTTTGGACCAACAACATAGTTTAAGGTCATATGGTTTGGACCCACAACACAATTTAAGGTCGTATGGTTTAGACCAACAACACAGTTTAAGGTCTTATGGTTTGGACCAACAACACAATTTAAGGTCATATGGTTTGGACCGACAACACAGTTTAAGGTCGTATGGTTTGGACCATCAACACAGTTTATGGTCGTATGGTTTGGACCAACATCACAGTTTATGGTCATATGGTTTGGACCAACAACAGAGTTTAAGGTCGTATCGTTTGGACCAACAACATAGTTTAAGGTCCTATGGTTTGGACCAACAACAAATTTTAAGGTCCTTTGGTTTGGACCAACAACACAGTTTAAGGTCCTATGGTTTGGACCAACAACACAGTTTAAGGTCGTATGGTTTGGACCAACAACACAGTTTAAGGTCCTATGGTTTGGACCAACAACACAGTTTAAGGTCACATGGTTTGGACCAACAACACAGTTTAAGGTCGTATGGTTTGGACCAACAACACAGTTTAAGGTCCTATGGTTTGGACCAACAATACAGTTTAATGTCATATGGTTTCGACCATCCGAGAGAGGTGCCTCGGGCCAAAGGGGCCTACGAGGGTTCAACAATCAGGGGGGCGGAAGATGCTAGATCCCAGATATGCTGGGCCCGAAACGCGATGTCTGGGCGACTCCTCGTTCCCCATGGGGATGAGGGTCAAGCTGCACGCAACTCGTAATGAAGAGACCCAAGCACATACTCTAGCGCTCAGATCGCGGGAGCCCCGAGAGACACCGTTACGCAGCTCGGTCTGTCTGATGTGCGGGGGTGTACTGAGGGTTAGTACAAGGAGTGTCGATATTCCACCTTGACATAGTGGGGAGGAACATTACATGAACCATGCCACCAACATTCAGGGCCCGGGGAAGTCGGCGTGACGACTGAGGATTACTGTTGACCATGTTCGCAACGCAGCATCCTGTCGTGTTAGCCATGGGGACAAAAAAATGAGCATCAACTGCTGACCATGTTCGCAACGTGGTATTCGCATCAATTTGTTTTCTGAAACCCTCAGGGGCGTTGTCCCATGACGGTAGGAGAGCCGTTGGGCATTGTATCCAGTCTGTTATTGGGGGTCCCTCCGGGTGTGAAGGATGACGGGGTCCCGAATGAAGGGGAACATGAAGCTCGGAATGTGGATGGAACTTGCCTAAGTCGAATCTGGCACTCTAATTCCTAGACCAGAGTACCCTAAGAACATCATTAGACCACTGGAAATGGTTAGAGGGCTCAGTCCGAGAGCGGCCAAATGATGGCGGATCCTTGGGAAAAAGAGGGGGCGTAATGCCAAACACCCTGGGAACCGGGAGATCGTGGGATCTCCTAAGAGATGGGGCTGGACCTGACATCTAGGTGTTCAGGTGGTCCTAAGTATCCCATAAGTATGGGAATCAAGCCACACATAGTTCTTGAATGGTACCTTTTAATGCCATTGGACATAGGAGGGCTAAATCCTAAGGACAAGGTGCGCGTGGTGCAGATATTGCAAACCCGACGTGAATGAGGACCTAATCTCACACCACGCCACGCGATCCTGTGGTCAAGGTCCCAAAGGCGAGACAGACGCGATAGCGGACCTCAAGATGGACCCAAAGACGAAAGGTCTGGGCGTTCCTACGTATCCCATTAGGATGGGAATCAAGATAGACGTAGTTCTGGCAATACAAATTAACGTCATGTTGGAGGAAATATGGATCTTAGTTTTAGGTCTTAGATAATGGACCAAGGTGATCATAGTTTTAGGTCTTAGAGCTCGGACCAAGGTGATCTTAGTTTTATGTCTTAGAGCTCAGACCAAGGTGATCTTAGTTTTAGGTCTTAGAGCTCGGACCAAGGTGCAGTTTAGGGTCGTGCGAGACCATACAGTTTAAGGTCATGCAGGACCATACAGTTTAAGGTCATGCAGGACCATGTGGTTAGGAAAAGTAATTCTTAAGGAACCTGGAATTGGTGGGAAGAGTGATACGTTCACCATCCATAGTCACCAGGGAATACGCACCATTGGGATAGACCTTGTGGACAATAAAAGGCCCTTCTCACTTGGGCTCCAACTTGGGTGGTTTCCTACCGGGAATCATTGGCGCTCTGAGAGCCAACACCAAGTCACCTTGCAGGAAGGAGCGGAGGCGAACCTTCTTATTGAAAGCTTGAGCCATCCTGCTCTGATGCCTTTCCAAGTTATGTAAAGCGTGAAGCCTACTTCCGTCCAGCGCTTCCAATTCAGCTAGACGGATCTCGTGAACTCTATCTGGAACTTGATGGTCGTAGAAAGCCGTGTGCAATGAGGGAAGATGGACCTCGATGGGTAGGACGGCCTCAGCTCCGTATACCAGGGAATACAGAGTCACCTTGGTGGAATTGTCAGTCGTCGTCCTATAAGCCCAGAGGGCGTTGGGGAGCTTGTCCGGCCCACTTTTCTTGTTCTGACCAACCATTTTTTGCAGAATGTTAGAGAGGGTTTTGTTAAATGCCCCAATTTGTCCATTCGCCTGCGCATGATAGCGGGAGGTGTGGTTAGAGCGAATGTTGTACTTGGCATACAATATTTTCATCTCGGCTGCTCGGAAGTTGGTTCCATTATCTGTGAGGATAGCGAGAGGTATTCCAAACCGGTAGATGATATTGGAGCTCACGAAGTCAGCGATAGAACCAGCCTTGACTTCCCTGAGTGGGGCTGGCTCTTCCCACTTTGAGAAGAAATCCGTAGAGGTTAAGATGAACCGGAAATGGAGGGCCATCGCCGGATGGTAAGGCCCTACGACATCCAACCCCCATACTGCAAAGGGCCAAGAATACTTAGTAGTATGGAGAGGCTCTGGTGGCCGATGCACAATGTTAGCATGAACTTGGCACACATGACACCTCTTGGCGTACTCGATGCAGTCGTGGATCATGGAGGGCCAGGTGTATCCCAGCATCCGAATCTGGTGGGACAACTTCGACCCGGCCTGGTGGGTGCCACAGGAACCAGCGTGCACTTCCTGTATGACCTGTGGGATCTCAACACTTTGAAGACAACGGAGGAGAACACTATCAAACCCGTGCCTGTAAAGGATCTTCTCACAGCTGGGACCACTTTGAAGGGTGAACTGCGGCGTGCGACGCCGGATTCATTCCCGCTCTGCTCGGTCCATCGGAAGATTGTCATGCCGGAGATATTCAACCAAGGTTGTCCTCCAGTCAGGAACTATCTCGATCACTACACCTGAAGCCCCGGGGGGTCCTGACACAGGGGAACCAGTGGTGAGATGGTTCACTCGCGAGCCACAATCTCCCTCTGGGATAACAGGAGAAATGACTCTCCGGTGTGCCACGTGGATGATTAGGTTATCCTGTTCGCGCTTTGCGAGTGATGCGGCCAGGCTAGCCAAAGCATCTGCTCGACTGTTCTGTGACTGGGGAATGTGAACGAAATCTGGTCGGGAGGGGAACTTAGCCATTAGATGGAGGGTGCACTCCTAAAATGACAGGAGCTTTGGCTTCCTGACAGCATAGTCACCGTTAACCTGCTTGATGACTAGCTCAGAGTCCCCTTTTACATACAGGTGGGGTACTTTAACCTCCAGAGCCAACTCGAGGCCAGAGATGAGGGCATGATATTCTTCCTCATTGTTGGTGCAGCCTTCTGACAACAAGAATGAATATGGCAGAACGGCTTGATCTGGGGTGATGAAGACGATACCTAGGCCCACTTTGTTAAGCCTAGGATTTTTGATCCTTCTACTAATAGGGCTTTGGGAGGCTCCGTCAAAGTGAATCTGCTAGCATGGGGTGGCGTGATCGACTGAGAGGATTACCTCATCAGGAAAGCCCAAATCCAGTGGCTGGTCCGTAGAGGTTGGGTGGGAAGCTAAGAAGTCTGCCAACACCTGTCCTTTGACGTCCTTCTGAGGTAAGTACCTAATTTTGAACTGCTGGAGGATCATCGCCCAGCGTGCCAATCGGCCGGTCAACATAGGCCGGTTCAGGATATATTTCAATGGGTCTACCCGAGAGACAAGCTGTACCTCGTGGTGCTGCAAGTAGTGCCACAATTTCTGTACGGCGAATATGAGATCCAGGCAGCTCTTCTCGATGGGAGAATATCTAATTTCCGCGTCGAGGAGCATGCGACTGAGGTAGTAGAGGCTATTCTCTGTTCCGTCGTTGTTCTTCTGGGCGAGAAGGGTGCCGGGGGATCGCTCCAGGGTGGTCACGTAAAGGACCAGCGGCTTTCCGGGAACGGGTGGCATCAGGACCGGAGGTTGAAGCAGATACTTCTTGATTTCCTCAAAAGCGGTCTGACACTCTTCGTCCCACCCATAGGTGGCGCCTTTCATCATGATCCGGGAGAAGGGCTTACACTTGCCGGCCATATTCGCAATGAATCGGCGAATATATGCTAAGTGGCCTTGGAGGCCTCGATGCTCTCGAATATTATTCAGGGGAGGCATCTGACTGATGTCCTTGATCTTCTCGGGGTCGATATTGATACCTCGATACCTAAAAATGAAGCCAAGAATCTTTCCGGAGGTGACCCCGAAGGCACACTTCAACGGGTTCATCTTCAAGTGGCGAGAACGGAGCAAACCGAACACTTTCTCAAGGTCTTTGAGATGGTCCCGACACTGACGAGATTTAACCACCAGGTCATCTATGTAGAACTCCACCAGTGTCCCGAGGATCGACTTGAATATGCGGTGCATAGCCCATTGATAGGTGGCACCCGCATTCTTTAGGCCGAAGGGCATAACCCGGTAGTAGAAAGTGCCCTGGGGGGCCTTGAAGGCAGTGAACTCTTCATCCTTGGGGGCCATCCAGATCTGGTTGTACCCGGAGTAACCATCCATGAAGGAGAGGGCTTGAAACCCAGCCGTTGCATCGATCAATAGCTCTGTCACGGGAAGGGGAAAGTCATACTTCGGACAGTGGCGATTAAGATCGTGGAAGTCGATGCAGACCCTGATCTGCCCGTTCTTCTTCCTGATGGGCACAATGTTGGCTAGCCACCTGGGGTACTAGACTTCCTTGATGAAGTTGGCCTTAATGAGCTTATCAACTTCGGCCTCAACCATGTCACCATGAAAGGGGTGCATTTTTCTGGGAGGCTGCTTGAACCCATGACGGTTTGCTGGGAGGCCAAGGCGGTGGATGGCTACATGGTGATCTAGTCCCGGAATCTCGTCATAACTCTAGGAAAACACATCACGGTGTTGTCTGAGGAAGTCTATGTACTGTTGTCGTTCCTCGGGAGGCATATCGGCACTGACCAATGTGGGTCTCGGGTCCGCCTCACTACCGAGGTTCTCCTATACTAGCTCGTCGACCGTGGTGGAGACGCCCTCCTCAAAGGCAGGAGGAGCATCTTCCATGTCTTCTTCTCCGCTTGTGGAAGGATCACCCATGGGGGGAGCCGTTTCGGGGCTGCTCGACCCTGATGGGGAGTTAGAACCGGCTTGGGCGTCAGAGGTCGTCACGACGGGAGACTCATGCACTACGGAGACCATGGCGACGAAGGAGGTTGATCCAATCCCTTCCGGCCTTCGGCCCAAGGGGCCACGCTTTACGACATCAAAGCAGTGGTGACGCGTTGTCTTGAGCCGGTCGATTCCGGCCTGGCGAAACATACACGTATGATGTACTGCTGTTGCCATGAGCCCAACATCCCAATATCGTACAGGGGTAGGAGGCTCGGGGATCACCTGAGCCTGGTTGGTGTAAGAGTACGAGGTGATTTCCCACCATCGCTTAGACTCGGAAATATGCCTTCCTCTGGTACTCGAGACAACAAAGTACTCTCCCATATCAGGAGTCGTGGCCTCCAACTGATGGATTGGGAAGACATATGCGTCATCCAAACCTACCCAGAGATCACTCGCGACAGCGGTGGGCTCAACCTCACCGGCCAGGATTTGCTTGTCCTTGCTGTTTTAATAGTCAGCGTCCAAGTAACAAGCTTCACAAGAGGCAAACAAAGATGCATCTCCTTGGAGCACACCCACTCGACCCTTAAGGGAGTATTTGAGGCACTGATGGTATGATGAGGGAACCGCAGCGTGAAGATGGAGCCACGACCTTCCCATTAATGCGTTGTAGGCAGTGTCTCGAGAGACAACCATGAATTCAGTATTGGCAATTAAGCCGCCGAACTGGGTCTTCAGATGAATCTTGCCGAGTGGAGTTCGTTCGGTCCTGTCATACCCCTGGATTCTGAGGTCGGAGGGAGTTAAATCATCCTCAGACAACCCCAGTTTTCGCAGTGTCCGAGTTGGGATAAAGTTAATCCCAGAACCCGTGTCGACAAGACTGCGACGGACTTCCATGCCATTGAACTGGCCGGTGATGTACAGCGGGCAGATGTGCCCCTGTATGGGAGGGTCTTCATCTTCACCAGAGAATGAGATAACCGCCTGACATTCGGCATCCTCAATCACCTCGGTGTGGAAGGCTTTTGTGGCCGCTACCTCTGTTTCAAACTGGAGGGGGATCCTTTGAGCCTCAGTGAGCACCTCACACATTTCAGATGATAGGAAAAGGGCCTCAAGGATGGAAAGCCTTGCCGGAATGATGGCCAGATGCTTCAAGACATCATAATTTCGTGCCAAACGTGAGCTTCATCTTATAAGAGGTCGCTCTGCGATTGGGGGCATGATGGGCCCTATTGGAGGGACCGATGACTGACTAGTACTAGGCATGTCCCGCTGTTCACTAGCTGAAGCCCGAGAGGTGACTGTCGTGCTAGGACCGGAAGGCCATAGTTGGCCAGTAGCAGGGCTGGGCTCGTTGCGACGCGGGAAAGGTGGTTCCGCCTGATCCAGCAACACAAAAGGTGGTGGAAGCAAACCTATTGTCACCGGGTGAGGGAGCCGCGAGTGCTGCTCTCTATACTGGGCCTACTTCCTGGTCTCCAAGCGTGCACGGCCTGACTAGAGGTGACGACTGACGTGCCACGACAATTCACGTAGCCACGGCTCCGTCGACGTTGGCGACGACTGGGGACATTGGGGAGGTCCACCTTGCGCTCCTCATCGTCGGGAGCCAAAAAGGGATTTACCAACTCTACGGTGTTAACCGAAGCGTAACCCGGGCTTTCACTCAAGGAGTCATCCACTACCGGACGAGGTCTCGGAGGGATCCCCATTTCCAGGGGCATGAAATCGCCAAGCGTGCGAGAAGATGATGGAAATAACAGGGCACGTTCTTTCTTCTTGCGCCACCGCCTGCTCTTCTGGGAAGAAGTAGGCTGGGACAACGAAGCCAAAGCGGAGCTCGCAGACTCCAAGGAATCTGGATGACTTAGGCAGGCACAGATGATGCCATGGGCACGGGCAACCATCCTGCAGGCCATCCAGTCATTATACTTCCAGGACCCATGGTTGGAAACCTGTTCCCACCCATCCCCATCGTCACTACTGCCATCTGATCCCATGAAGACACATGCCACCTGTGACGGGGCTGGGCCCAACCTGACTATGTTGTAGTCAATCTGGTCTTGGAGCCAGTCCTTGAACACATAGCATTGCTGGATGGTGTGTCCCAGGATCCGGTGATAAGGGCAGTATTTAGGGTGATCAGTGAGACACGCCTCTTCTGGCTTCCGACACTCAGGCAGGTGCACGATCCTCTATTCCAAGGCGCTACGGAAATAACTGGGGATCTAGGCCTCGCCAAATGAGTAAGCCCGATTTCTTCTGTCTGGAAAGGGGACTCTTGGGGGATGACCATGACCCGGGGCTGGAGGAGCAGGCTGAGGAGGCGGAGTCGGATTACCTCGCCTAGGTGGTGGTGGCGCATTACGCGGAGGTGCCTGCCGATTTTGAGGTGGTCGCTGCTGGGCCGGAGGCTATGCCCATGGGGGTGGACCCCTATGAGCCTACTGAGCTGGCCTCACTGGAAGCAACTCTAGCTGTCTGGGGGCCTCTATCTAGGCCACAACAGTGGGATCGGCTTGAGTGACTCTCCTTGCAGAGATTACAGGAGGTAGCGGGCGTGCCTGACCGGCATGTTGCAGGGCTTCTTCGAGGCATTGAGCCTTGTACGAGAACTCATAGAACCCTCCAGGGTAATTCTGCATGATTAGATAAGGATCCAACTCCGCCTTGATGTTCCCTACACACATCGTCAGTAATTTCTCCTGAGTCAGTGGCATGTCAAGGGAGTACGTGAGCCCCTTCCACCGGGCGACGAAGTCCGCGACTCTCTCGTCGGGCCTTTTCTTGCACATGAAGAGGTCTGCAATGTTCGTATACCGAGTTGTGGAACTGAACTGGTAGAGGAATTGCCGGCGAAGGTCCTCCCAACTAGTCACAGATCCAACAGGGAGCTGGTTGTACCAGACGAATTCTAGTCCTTCCAGTGTCGGAACGAAGCACCGGAGCTTGGCAGCCTCCTGCTGCGCTGGAGTCCCTAACATAGGCCCGCACCTCGAGTTGAAGTGGGCCAAGTGTTGTGGCGGGTCTCCGGTCCCATTAAAGTGGGAAAAAGTGGGGTTCCCAAATCCCGGCGGAGCCGGCATGTCATCCACCCATGCTGGGTATGGCTTTCCATCTAGTGGGATTGCCACCTGTCGAGTTTCCAGGGCCTCCAAGCGGGCGATGAGTACTTCCATCAGATCATCCGGATGCAGATTCTTGTCCTGATGGGGATCTCTAACCACAAGCGCGTTTCCAGGATCTTAGATACGGTAGTCGTGCTCAGCGGCTCACGGGGCAGCTGGCGGAGCGACTCTCGGAGCGGCGGGAGGAAACCGATCAGGGTCCCCCAGGTGGTCTCGCCGCTCGGGAGGGTTTGGCGAAACATATCGCGCCCTCTTGCCATGTGTTCCAGTGTCTCCCCTGTCGGTGAACACGACACGGTCACGGTTGCCCGGGGGAATCTCAGCAAGGGCTATATGCTCCTGCCCCTACTGTCCTGGTCTACGGTCGCCGTAGTCAGGCTGCCGCTCTACAATGCATTCGACCAAGAGCTCATCAACCAGCCTCTTTTTCTTAGCTAGCTGTTAGTGCAGTATGGCCTTCTCAGGATCTTCCTCTACCTTCTGCACCGAGGCAGATGGGTTGGCGAGTTTGATAGACCCGATGGGCTCTTTACCCTTGCTGATGTTTTTTCCCAGCGCCAGTGCCTCCGTGGGTACAGGAAGACCTAGGAGGCTCCTCTGTTGGCGAGTAATCCTCCTAGATGGGTCCAGTAGCAGCCTGTCCTCGGGGGGTAAGTCCTCGTCGAGGGGCTCCAAAATGTTCCCCTAATCTGAAAGGTCATCCATGTTGACTGCCACTACCCTTGGCGACTTCCCCTCAGGTCCGCCCAGTGGATCGGGCTGTCGGCGGATCGCACAGAAGAGGAGAGCAGTGTACTTCCCCCATCCGTAGATGTGCGCGTGGGGGTGGCCTCCTCAATAACTCTGAGTAGTACTTGAAAACTCTGGACGCATTGTTGCTGAAGGGCCTCATGGTGGTCCAACGACTCGGGGTGCCGGACCGCAGGGAGTGCTGCTAGGTCCACCTGGCGGCACTGCTCACCGATCTCCTCGAGATGCGCTTGGCTCCTGGGGTAAGGCGCTAGCTGACGGCGAAGGCGGGAGTGAGTCACCCGAAGAATCTGGCGGAAGCACTCAAACTCTCCCAGGGTGAGTGACTCCGGCACATCAAAATCCGATTCTACGACCAGCCAAAACTTCTCAGGGAAGTGGCCCGCTGCAAGAATGGTCCAGAAGATCCACGACTCCGGTTCAGGGTCCGGAACATGCCGCCCCTGGTCATCCACCGAGGAAATTCGTGGAATTGGAAATGGCCCCGAGGCAGGCCATTGGGGCGGTGGGCTGGCCGGCGGGGAATACGGTGAACAGGCCGATTGGCCGCCGACCCCTGGGCCATCCTCCAGGGGTTGCAGTGCCCTGGCTGCCACGTCGTGATAGGATGGGCCGTCGAATGGGCCTCCTGTCACAGCATCGGTGCTCGCCAAGGGTGTATCACCTCACGATTCTTCCGTCAGTCCCTAGAAAAGTTCCTCACCCTCCCTAACAGGGGAGGGAGGTGGTTCTGAGGAGGCCAGTGGCAACTGAGGGCTTGATCCTCGGCGGTACGCCATGTCCTCATCCTCCTGGATATACCTTTGAAGGCAGGAGGGAATCATACGGATCTCACATTCAGGGAGTACGAGACTGACGCGTCGCGTCCCCATTCCTGCCCTCAACTCAAAGGGTTGGGGGGGGGGGGGGGTTCCATTGTCGAGTCGTACTCCGCCTCAGAATCCGAGAAATGGACTGGTCTAATTTCCGTCCGGACTGCCCTGACATTCCTCCTGCGGTGACAACGCCCGACCTTCCTTCCCCTGGGTAGCTTCCCAGTGTAAGGATGATTTTCATCATGGGGTCCCCCGGCCACAGTAGAGCTGGGGCGGAGGGGACTGAAGGCCGAGGTGTGAGAAGCACCAGGACAGATGTCGAAAGGGACATGGGGAGGACCTCCATGTGAGTGAGCGGCTGGATACACAACGGCTCCATACTCGCGGCCGGCAGTAGGGGGAGTGACCTCATACCCCATGCTGTGGGCACCAGAAAGATTCATACCAGGAGCATAGCCGTCGCGAAAAGCTTTCGGCTTTCCAGATCGGTGGCATCGAATGAGCCTTCATGGTGAGCGGCACTACAGCGGGTTGGTCTGCAGTGGACATTGCCAGTGTCCGCGACCGGGAGATTCGACCCAACTTGCCTGCAAGGCGGTCGAGGTTTCGATCCCAGTTGGGCATGTGTCTTCCCCTGCTCAACGTGTGCAGGGATCTGGTAACAGGAGTCAGCAGTGGATCGGTCCATAGTGGTTGCTGATGTTGATTCCCCAGGACGGGCATTCTCTCTCGCTCGCGCCCGACGCTGGCGTCGAGTCAGATGGGCCTCAACCGGCGGTGCGGGAATGAAGATTGCCTGCTCCTCGGCTCAGGGAGTTGGGTGGTGGCGTTGACACAGCCTGGCGGGGGTTCTTGCCATTAACCCCTGGGACAGATCATCGATCGAGTGGACCCATACATCCCCCACCTCATTGGCGCAGGGGAGGGATGTGTCAAGGCGCTCCGGGAATAGGCTCTCGAAGCGGTTGAACGTTGGCGTGGAGAGAAGAGGCTCCCTGCGCGGCCCTCGAGGGTGGAAATGGTTGTGAGTCGCAGCCTCCTCTAGATCCAAACGGGCCATGCCCCTGGCGGAGATGATCCCTTCCTCATTATACCTACGAACCAGGTCATTGATCACCCTCAACTGGATGATTTATGATGGGGAGAGGGGGCGAAAGCGCCCGGCTGCTACAGTGGTCGATGTCGGAGCGATCATGGAATAGGTGGGACTACACGGGGTAGACGCGTCGGTACTGCCCCTACCCCTGCACCGGTGGGCAGGTGGCAATCGAGCTCCGAATACAGTTATCTGATTCCTGGAAGCAGGGAGATGAACCCATTAGAGTCAACAGGAAATGAGATCAACAACCAAGGCCCAGCATCATTCCGTCTTCCGTGGACGACGAGAGGGATCCACCCTGAAGACGTCGCAAAACGGAGTGGTAATCGTCCTGACGGCCTCGCCCCCTGGCAGGTTCACGTCCCGATGAGGGTTACCCGGTCCTGATGACATGTTATTCTTCCGACGCCCCGACGACTACCATTCCCCGTATTGAGGAGAAGAGCTTCACGTTGGGTTCACCATTTTTTGTTTCTGACGCTTTCTCAGTGGCTCACACATCCGTCTGTGGGGAGGGAGCACTGCTTGTTGCCCCTCATTCCCGCTTTCCAAAGGCGGGCGACATCCGTTCCTTGTTCAGGGACGTCTGCTCCTTGATCGAAACAGGGATGATGGGATATCGGTTCTTCCTTTTGTGGATTCCTCCTCGGAGCTCATTACCTATTCTGGGTCTCCCTCATAGATTTAAGATGGGTTCGTGAAGCTCATTCCCCGTACCATATCTACATGGACGCCAGTTAATTACGCTGCTTCTGTAAAGACGCTCCAAGGTGTCTTGTCAGGGCATCAACCTTCGGTGAGGATAATGGTCACGTTGGGGCGTCGTTGGCATGTCTGTCTTTAGTCCCTCATCATAGGGCTTCTCGAGGGCGCGGATGTCCGAGGTATCCCAAATCAAACGCGGGGAATGTGTACCATCTGAGATTTTCCTCAGCTTCCCATGTTTAACACGGGGTATTTCGTGAGTTTAACATCTTGCAGAGATAGATCGGGTTGAAGGACCCCTAGGGGGAACACCGATGTTGGGGCCAGCACGTGGGTGGCTTCCCAGATATCTTGGAGTGGGATGGGGTGGCATGATCTCACCGGGATGTGGCGGTCTGGGTAAGGATCAGGAGGGATAGTGGAGTGAGACATGGGGCTTACGTTCTGAGATGGCCCAAGAGTGGGAATATAGTTTAACGTTATGCGGGATGAGATACAGTTTAACGTCATGCGGGAAGAGATACAGTTTAACATCATGCGGGATGAGGGGTTTGGGGCTTACGCTATGAGGCGGCCCAAGGTGGTCAGGGGACCGACATGGAGAGGTTGGGACGATCGAGTGGTGGGCTTGAACCTCATGTAGGCTTCCTACGTACCTTGCTTTAGCACGGATCAAAGTCCACGTAGTTCGCTGGGATGGGGCTTACGCTCTGGGGTGGCCCATAGGAGGATGTCATTGTCGATTCTCACTCTAAGACCTACGTGAGTCATGCTCGGTGTGAGAAACAAGAGGAAGCAGGGACCATACGATCACGTCGCGTAGGGTGCATCCGTGAGAAGCGGAATGGGACTTACGCGTTGAGCAGGCCAAAGAGGAAACAGGGGCTTACGCGTGGTTAGCGGCCCTTGGTGCCAGGGCTTACTCCAGGGTGGAGGCCCGTGGTGCAACAAAGCGTAGTGGGAAAAGGACTCCACTGGCCTTGGCGGGGGGGGGAGTACGGAGATGCATGGGTGCAGTCATCCGTAAGAGAGGCTATGGGCTTATGCTCTGAGGCGGCCCTTCCCCTGCGGACAAACGCCACTCCGATAAGGAGGATCTCATTCCATGTGAGGAAGAGTCCATTCCTATGGAGACGAGAGGCGTAAAAAATGTCCGAGCTGGGGGACCCTGTGTGCCAAGCACGGGGTCGGACCACAGTTTAACGTCATGTGTTAAAGATGAGGTGCTTAGCAGTTTAACGTCCTGCATCTTGGATGAGGTGGGTTTGCTCCACACCCCTTGGGCTTACATGCCCAACGCCCTCTATACCTTCTGGGAGGGAACGCATCGGCAAGGCCATAGTGAAGGGGGGCCATAGGGCAAACCACTGGGGGGTCCACGTTAGCCTGGCTCTGCGAAGAAGCAATAGCAGTTAGCGTGCCTATGCAGAGAAGCATAAGGCAACGCAACACAATGGGAAACACGGCCCAAGGTACCTTGAGGTTACTTTGCACGAGCCTGGATGGCCGTATGGGAAAACAACGCATGGCGCGCATGCCCGGCAGGGGAGACATCAGGTGCCGGTGTAGTAGCCAAGGGGCGTCAAGGTGAGGGGTCCTGGGCTTTGGGCGCAAAAGGGAAGGTTTGGGAGCAAAAAACAGGGATGACGTGCAATTGGAGAAAGGGAATCGCGCGCGGAGAGGGAACTACATGTAGGGTTTTGCACGCACGACAGGGTATTGCACGCACGAGACACGGATTGCGTAAAAGGCTGGAACCCTGGGGAGGAGGAAAATTCACTGAAGCTAGTGGAGTTGCGCGCAAAGGCGAACTCTGGGGAAAGGTTGCGCGAAATGAGGGATTACCTGGAAGTCATATGGCGCACGGGGGGAGCCAACTTGCGCGCACGAGAGTCGCTTCGGATTCCTCAACCCCCAAACCGTTCGGGGTCACCTTCTATTTATAGGCGACCTCCAGCGCAGAATCCAGGAGGCGCGCAAAATTATTGCGTGACAGGGGCGGCAGTGCGAAATTATCAACCGTGCGGGACGCGTGCGCGAAATTATTTCACGCCGGCGCCAGGACTTTTTGCGCATCCCGGGGTTCCTTTCACGCGGGACATTTTTTTCCGCGCACTTCACCCAATTTTTCGCGCACCACTTCCCAGGCCTTCGGATCGGGCCTCAGATTCCGAATATGACTTCACTTCGTCATTTCGAAACTTTCTCCGAGAGTTGCGGACTTTTTTCAGCGTCAACAATAACATATTCCTCAGGACAATTTATGGTTCAAGAGAATACTTGTTCAATTCATGATTAGGGATAGCTGTGGAAATTATTTTATTTAATATATAGAGGCATTATATGTATAGAGAAAAGTGTGGTATATAAACTGATCACAAATTTGTAAAATATATATTCACATATAAAGATTTTAATATTCACTCGAGAATAGGATTATAGATGATAAATGATTATAATTTCTCAATACATTACTACCATGGGGAAAAGAACAAGGTGGCCAATACATTGACTCAAAAGGATCATGTTATCTTATCCATGGCGAGGATCACAATAGATTCAATATTTATGGATTTTTAAATGATCAATTTATAAATATAAAAGAAATAGTATAAATATTATCTTTCTCAATTGGATGTTCATCAATCTATCTATGTGAATATTAAAGAGGCATAGTTGGAAGATATAGAGCTACAAAATAAGGGTATAAAAGTTCTTGAGTTAATGATTGGTCATGATGTAATGATAGGGATAAGGAACTATGGTTATGTTTGACATATACCACATTTGAATATGGAGTTATTGGAATCTCATGGTTCTTCATTATCTATTCATCTTGGAAGCAAGAATATGTTTAGATATTTGAAGGAGTATTTTTGGTGGGATGGAATGAAGAATATAACAAAATTTTTGTATCTCATTGATTGGTATATTGGTATGTTAAGGTTGAAATACAAAATTATAAGGTTATGTTACATACATTACCCATACCATAATTTAAATAAAAAAATATTACTATTGATTTTGTTGTCAGATACCCCAAAACATCTAAAAAGAATAATACTATATGGGTTATAGTGGAACACATAAAAAAAATTAGAACAATTCATCAGGATCAAAGAAGATTTACCTCTATATCAGTATTATGGATATACAATAAAAAATTGGTAAGGTTTCATGAAGTACCACATTCAATTATATCTTATTAGGATATGATTTTTACCTCAAATTTATGGAGAAGTCCACAACAAGATCTTGATACAGGTTTGAGATTCAGCAATATATATCATCCTAAAACATATAGTTAGTCCTAGAGAAAATTTAAAACCCTAGAGGATATTTTTAGATATTATTATTTTTATTTTAAAGGTACTTAAGATGAACACCATACTCTTTTGGAGTTATCATTCAACAATATCTTTCACTCAAGCATTCATGTGGCTCTTTATTAATCCCTTTATGGATACAAGTGTAGAGATCCATCATTCTTGAATTACGTTGGAGAAAAAATTATATATGGACTTGATATAGATGAAGATATGGAAAATAAGGTTATATCTATTCAACATGACAGAGGATGAAACAAAATCTATAGAATTTATATGTTGACAACCTTTACTGTGATTTGGAATCTGAAGTTAGTGAAAAATGTTTCAAAGAATTTATCTAAGGATGAAGGTAATGATATTTGGTAATAAGTGAAATTTAATCCCTATGTACATCAGTACCTTTTTAATTTTTGATCTTATCAAGATGGTAACCTATCGGTTGGTACTTCCACCAAACCTCTTTCAAGTCTATGATGTATTCCATGTATCTATCCTGAGGAAGTACATACTTAACCATTCACATGCACTAAATATAGTGTTCATACCACTATATAATTAATTTCTTATTAGGAACAACCAAATTAGATTTTATATCACACATAGAATGTTCTACAAAACAAGACAACTCACTAGGTCAAAATTCAATAGTGAACCAACTTTTTTGAGGAAGGTATGCGAGATTCTGAAGATATTGCTATAAAAGTATCCTAAATTGTATTTAACATAGATATGTAATTTAAAGGGAGATATTAATTTAAAGTGGTGTATAATGTGACACCCCTTGTTTTTATGAATTATTTTATTTGAAATAAATTTAATTTCTTTAATAGGGTATGCCATACGTAACCCCAAGTTTTAACAAACCACAACCAACTATTAATATTATCATTTAAACAGAAGAATTATTACATAAATATTAATCATTAAGGAATGAATTGGAATAATAAAACATGAAATATTAAGAATAATATTTTATATAAATACAACATATTTGTAAAAAAGCACTTAATTTTCAGTAAAGCATTTATATGTTTCAAAAATAATATTTTTTCAGAAAAAATGGATTATAATTTATTTTTGTGAACAAATATAAAATTAATTTTTTACAACTTTATAAAATTAATTTGATAAAATAAAATTAATTTTTGAAATCATCAGGTCAAAATTATCATAGTGTTACTTTTTGGGTATTTCTAAAAATATTAATTTTTCAATTAATAGTTAAAAATACTTGTCTTTATTCAAAACAACCATTTCCATTAAATATTTTCAAGGGTTAAATTTTGATTAAATATTGTTTTAAAAGTAAAATTATTTCAATTATATATCTTTTAATCAAATTTATTTCATTTTAAACATTTTTATATCTAATTATGATATAAAAACATTTTAAAATTTTGAACGTTTACTCTTTGGAAAACACCTTTCTGATCGTGTCTGTGGGTTTAATTTTTAATTAACATTTTTAAATTCTATGAATAGTGTTTTAAAAAATGGATTCCATATTTGGAATCATAATAATTTATATTATCTAATAACTTTAATATAATTTTTTACCATTATGAATAGTAAAAGAAGTAAAAATTAATTACCACCATTATTGTGAAAATGGGTTTACTCATAGTTAAAATATAAAAGGTAAGGGTTAAAATAAACTATAATGTTGTAAAAACAATTTTTATAGCCATATTTTTACATTATATCTTTTGGGAACAATAATTGTCCATTTTTTAACCTTTTTTAGGGGAAAAATGCAGGTACACTTTTTCTTTTCAATAATTACAAGTTTACCACTCACCTCACTTATAAAAGGAAACCCCTCTCCTCTTCTTTTCACACTTCCAATAAACTTTAATTTGGATAATACCTAAACAATAACCTTACTTAAATCCCTATTATAATATTATAATACTAATTTTGATCATAATTCTAAATTATGGAGGCTTTCTGTGTAAACCCAAGGTGGTTACCTGAAAAAGAGATATCATTCTTCAAAAATCATTTTTATTTTATTTCACCCTACACATCCTTAAAATATTTTATAACCTTTATAATAAAATAACCACATTATATTAAATATTTTTTTTGTTATTCTATCTTCATGACCTACACACATATCATCCTCCATCAAATGGGATAGAAAATCATCATTCATGTGTGTGACAGACAACTACAATGTGAACCGATGTTATTCATTTTCCATCACCACATATCATAGATGGATATAATAAGGAATTAAATATTCATATATGATATATATGATATTATTATACATATTGAATTATTATATCACATATACCATCTTATTTTCTATTCTATTGGATCATGACAACGTCATTGATGTGTACGACAGACTGCCTTCTCATGAAGCGATGTGACTCATTCACACATTACATAGAAGGAAATAATGATGTATTTAATGAAAATATTTAATATATATGGCATGAATTTTATTATTCAATGTGAATATAATATTTAACTTTATTTCTTTAAATCATTCAAGAAAATGGAAACATCATTCTTGTGTACGTACGACCTACCATATTCATGAATGGTGTATTTGATCTATCTATAGCTTTTATGGATTACATAAAATATATATGGAATATATATGATATTTATATAATATATCACACTATATAGATAATGGAACCATGATAAAATTGACAATAGAAAATCAAATCAAAAAATACATGAAAAAAACCATTTATTGTCTAAAACGTGCCTTTAACATTTAATTGTTAATGAAAAGTTAATAAATAGTCATAAGTAAATAAAAATGGTATGATATATATAATTATGTTTCTTTATTAGATTTATAATAATATTATATTTATCATTCATGAGGTTTGAACATGTATAAAATAGCTTGAGACTTAAGGTGATGGATTTTTGTCACAATTTGTCATCTTTGGGACATATGTTTTGTTATAAACCTATATTATTTTATTTCAAATATATACACCCCAATTCACTTGAAAAATAATGAATTTATTTATTATCATTATATTATATGTTTAATTTAGTGTTATTTTTTCATGTGGTCTTATGATTAAAAGTTTCCAAAGTAGTAGTAGTTTTGTGATACAACCTCATAATCTATAGAGATTGTTTTTTGTGAATAATTCCATTGATGAAATAAAAATATATATATCAATGATCTCCTGAATTTAATTATCTTATGTTATTTTCATGAGAATGAATTCTTTATTTTTCATTTTAATCTCTTTATATAGTCAATATTTCAAGGGAATTGTTTGATAACAATTCTATGCATTTCTCTGTTTGTTCAAAAACCCATTTTTTTTTCTAAAACCATGGTTTCTAAAAATGTTTTAAAAAATGTTTATAACAGTGTAAAAAATATTTATAAAAGAAATTTTTTCCCATGTTGTAATTTTTACAAACTTTTTTAAAACAATATTCCTATGGTTTTCCAAATAAGGCCCATTTTAATTTTAGCAAAAATGTGAAAAGAATATTTATTTTAATTTGTACGACATGAATATAATTTTATAAATACATGTCCATTATTTTATTAGAATATAATATTATAATTTTAAAATATAATTTTCAAATAAAGATATTTATACAGTATTATATGATTTATTAATTTTAAAAAAGTGATTTTCAATGAATGTATATTTTTATCAAGAAACATTTCAAAAGATTTTTCATTCAAAATAATTTTCTATATAAGATGAAATCATTTGATTTTACATAATATTTATTTGGTATATGATCCAATGATACCATATTTATTTTTTTCATGATGGTTTGTGATTTTAATGATAATAGTTTTATGAATTACGTTTCTTTTCCATGTGTTATGCTATGATATAATGTTTTATGAAACCCATTTCTTTTCATGGGTTCAAATATGATGAAGGATTTATGAAACCCATTTTTTCATGTATTATCATATGATAAATGGTTTATGATCTTTTAAAAAACTTATGTAAGATTTTTATGATTTCACGGTGCCTACATTATAACCAAGGATAGTGGTAGTGTTATAACAAAATATGGGTGGGACCTATATTTACCTCAAACGCATTGGGTAAAGGTTGATATATTGAGAGATAAATTGGGTTGGAATGGTGTGTGAAACTAGTTAAGTAAGAAAATTTATACACTATAATAGTCTTGAGATTCAATCTTCAATACTATAATTGGTTGTGGAGTGAACCCATTTTGATATAATTATCTCGAAAAAGATCCTGGAACTACAAATGAAATTATTTTCTATGCTTATGGGTCTGAAAGAAATCTATAACTTATGCCAATTTTATGTTCTCATGGTTCATGTTATTAAATTACATTATTATTAATATCATCAAAACTAAAAATATTTTAAACATGAAATAATATTATGATATATTATATATAGAGTACGCTTTTCAAATGTTATTCACATGTTCTTGTACCCTTATGCTCATTATATATTATTGTTTCAAATTTTTAACCTTATTAAGGAACAATGATCGCCCTTTATTATGTTTTCATTCCCCATGTTTTGATGAAATGTATTATGTATGATATTTCTAATAAGGGTGTTATTTATGAATAACATAGTGGGAGATGATGTCGCATACTTATGGACCAGTTGTTTATGTGTCCAGGTTTCCGAAGACACTAGATGTAAATGATTATGGCATGGATTATTATGTTATACATTGAATATTTATCTATTAAGATGTAATATTTATGTATGAGAAGTTTAGGTCTTCATGGATATTACAACACATTAGTTGATATATATGATAACCATTCTTAAGACCCCGTTCAGATCACTCAATAACCTCAAGCACATTCATTTTCCATCATAGGCTAGAAACTACACTAAAGGGATAAAAAAATCACAACGAATAATTAAAAATAAATTTAAAATAAACAACTGCATGTAATATATATACACCTTCTAAATAATATCTAAATAAAACTTAAAAATAAGTAATTTAAAAGTAAACAAATAATTAAATAGAGTATAATGGAATTAAAATGACTACATGTATTAAAAAATATAAAAACAGAAAATTAGTCGATGTTTATCCACTGTGGACAGTCATACATCTCTGATAATAAATTCCCAAACATGACTACATCCAACATGAACATAACCACACTTATCCCTTTCTAAAGAACATTGAAATATTAAGCTTTACGACATCATAACAAAATAAATATCCATGCACACTAAGAATTAAAGGTTGAGGTGAGTATTTAAATAATTGATAGGATATTACTATATAAAACCCATACATTTCTATTCATTGTTCATTTCTAACTAGGTAATTAATTCCATTATACACAATTTGGAATATTTTAAAATAAAATAAATTTGTACACAACTCTAGATAAATCCAAGTTGTCAAATAAAAACAACTAACACCAATTTTGTTCCCAAAATAGCTTAACCATTCCCAGTTCACACTAAATAGCAATTATTTTGTTTCTTTTAACAATTATAGTATATATGATAAATATAATGATTTATTTTAAAAAATACCTACCAATGATCATAACATACAGTTTTTTGCAGATTATCACCAACTAAAGTCTTTTTTTGAAATAATCTCCCAACCCTCTTTATATCATATATAATAAAAAATATTATTTAAAAAATATTGTTTCTATCAATCAATCACTCAACCCTTTCATCCATCAATGAAACATACTAATTATTACTCATATCTAAGTACATTCAATCATGAAACAATTTTTTTCTTGAAAACAAATTCCCAAAACAATTCCATCATAAATTGTGATTTTAAATTCCTAGTAAATATAACATAAAAAGATATCATTTTTTAATATATATATTTTAAATTAAATATTTTTTTCGTTAAAACAATAAATATCGAAGCATACAATCCGAAAAATTCCTAATTTTATTTAAATCATATTCATTAAAATTACTAAATGAATATATAAATCAATAATATATTTGAAAATAACATACTCACATAATAATGAATTATAATCCACTATGTAATGAATAGGATTGATTGACCAAATATTATTAATATAAAAAAATCCATGATATCAAAGATTCAGTGTTGATAATCACGATTAGATCAAATGAAACCTAACAATATAAGATCGTCATCATAAATCTATTGTTAATAACACAATAAAAAATAATATAATTAATTTTGATCCACCAGATATAGTAGATCAATCTTGAGGGAGTGATGGATATCTAAGGATAGAAAATATCCTTGGTACCAAAAAATTAGTTTCATGTTGACACATTCAATCCTAAAAATAACCGTGTTTTTCTATAGTGGAGAAGCCCCGAAATCATTCCCATGGACCTCTATGTTCATACAAATCCAGAAAATTGTGTTAATGATATATATAAGGGGTATTAATCTAGTTTTGAAGATCAAAAATATCCAATATAACCCTGAATACACGGTCTAGTTGAATGGTTATTGAGAAAAAGCATTTAAAGTCCCTTATTTTAAATCAATATTTTTTATAAATTTTTTTCTTTAAATGAAATATCAAAATATTAATGCATTTTTTTAATATTTTGAATATATGAACTTATATTTTTATACATTAATCCTTAACAAAAACATTTCACAATATTTTATGAAATAATAAGAATTTCTTTATCAATTATCTATAAGGAACGGCATTATGCATTTAATTTCTAATATCTATATATTATTTTTATAAGCTAAATAATATATATTTATGTTTAAATTATTAATATTTATTTGAATAAATAATAAACATGTAGTTGTAATTCATATATCATAATAGAATTTTATAAATAGTAATTAAAATTGTTTTATAAAGTATTTTTCACTGAATTCATGATTTGTACACACAAATATTTAATTGATTACTATAATTATCTTATTAATAGTTTTATTTTCATATTTTCAATTTAATATTAATTTTATCATTGAAATATGTTTGTTATCATTCTATTGTACATGTTTTATTGGTGATATAATTATAACATAAAACCAAAGAAATCAATGCTTCAATTTATAATGATGTATGGAATTTTATATTAATCATATATAACACAAATAAATTGTTAAATAATATATTTTTTAAAAAAAATAATATTTTATGGGGAATTTCTAATTCACAAAATAATTCATTTGATAGTTAAATTTTTGGTATAATATTTTTGGTGATGTTTTTATTCTCTAAATAATGTTTTTAGACAGTTATGTAATATGTTCTGAACTGTAATAATATCAAAAATTTATATATATATATATATATTTATATTAATTTGACATTTAAATTTCTTATATAAAGTTTATTTTAATGAAAAAATGAAATTTATATTTTGATAACACGGTCATTAAAAAAATAAAATTATCGTTGATATACTATTGTAACTATATTGTATAAAGACTATTGCATAAAAACTACATTCGTAAATATTTATTTTAAATATAAATTTCTATTAATTAGAAGATGATTTATATAAAATTGATATAGCCTTTTGAATAATCAAGTAAAAATTGTTTAATTATGGATTTTTAGTATTTTTCAGAAAAATTATGATATGTATATGAATATTGAAAAATAAAATTTTTTCATATATTATATCTTTTAAATCATCATTATGTTGAAATTATTGTTGAATAATTTAAAAAAATATTAATGAATTTATATTTATATAATTATATAATTAATTAATTTAAGAATAATAAAATTTATTTCCAAACCTATAGATGAATTTTCATAGCCGAAGTTATATTTTATTCTAAATAAAAATTGTATTTGATTCTTGGTATTGAATAAAATATTTAAAATATTTCATTTAGTTTTAGGTGTGTTTAAATTTAATTTAAATATATATATTTTCAATAAAATGTAATTAATAGTCTATGGAATTAAATATATTCATAGTCTTGTGCCTAAATAATAAAATAATCTTTGTTATACCAAATGATAACCCCAACCATTGTTTATATAAACAACCCCCTCCACCCAATTATCCTAAATTATAAAATATATATCCTTTCAAATAATTTACCAAAATACCTCTCTAAAACTACAATATTTTTTGATGACTTGTTCTAACCAAAATACCCCCAAGGCTTTAAAGGCAATCTAAAGGAGAATCTTCTAAGGGAAAGGTAAGGGTTCCAAAAACTATATTTTTATCTCTCATTTCAAATCATATTATACTAAAATATTTTAAAATTCTACTTAATTAACTACCATGATTATATTCTCATTGTTCAACATCTCTTATATCAATTATAGATAACAGATTGCTTATTCGCTCTCATAAAACCTTTTCATAATCTAATACTATATTGAATTTCTGGTTTCAAAACACATGTCTTCTCACTTCAATTATCCTCTAACACCTTTTTAATATTAAAAAAATATTTAATTTAACTTTTAGTTGTTATTATAGTTCTAATATTTTGTATTCATTAATCTTGAATATTATTAATTTTTTATTTTCCTTTAAAATACATTAAAAACATTATTTGAATATGGTAGTTTTATACTACCTAAGTGAATAAAATGTATTTTTTTCCAATTTTTCATTTCACGTAGATTGTCAAAAATTAATTTCATATAAAAATATAATAGTTTTCTTTAATTAATGTCATTTTTAGGATTATTTAATGAAAAGAATGATAATGATAAAAATCGTATTACAAGTATGGAATCATAGTCATTATAAACATCTAAAACATGGTTATAAAGATATTATTACTGATTTGGAACAATTTAAGACAATATATTGAAATATTTAACTTTTTTACTTTGGGAGTAACATAAAAAAATTACCTTAATACTTGTATAGATATGGAATAATTTTATAATGTCCATGATTAATTCCATTATATTGAAGTAATTTTGTGTTATGGATTGAAGATCTCCAAACTATTGATATAAAAAAATTATACTATTTATATAAGAATAAAAAATCCAATAATAATGAAATAAAAATAAAAAAGGTGTGGAATTATTTAAATATTAATATATTTTTCTTATTTTAGATTTTATTGGATATACAAAGTGAGACAAGACATGTTGTATAAGGTTCTATTATAAATCATTATTCTTTTCATGTACTTTTATATAACACCTATATTATATTACTTGTATGATATATAAGGTTTTTAATGTATAACTCAAAATTTAATACATATTTTTGATTTATTAATGGTCAATTTTCCAACTTTATTAATTTATAGTTCATACCTTACATTGATTAAAATGAATTTCCTACACTCACTTACTTTCTTGTGGTTTCGTTCTCTATCACTCTCTATCTCTTTCCCTCTCTTACTCATTCAATAATTATCATATGATTTATTAATGATATCTATACATCCTTTAAATTAATTTTTTAGGGATATTCATTTATTTATTATTCTCAACATATTTGTATTATTAAAATTATGGTTTAAATCCTAAAAATTTTATAAGGTATGATTTTCTAATTAATATCTTCATCTCCAAACTTATTGTACTTTAACTATATTTCATTTAATGGTTTGTTTATTGAGAAATTTTATTATTAAAATTATGGTTTAAAATCCTTTGTATCACCTTTGAAAAATTAATTTTTAAGATGACTTATTTCTCTATTTTTTTTGGAAAACATTGATAAATTTTATGAATATTATTTTCAAGATTTTTCTTCCATATTCATATCTATTCTTATCAAGATTATTTTAAAAAGGAATTATTTATATTATATTTATTTTACATTATTAATTTTCTAAATATAATTTTTTAAATCTATCCTTATTCGATTTCCTTAAATTTAATTATCAATTATTTAATTTACAATTGTGTGAAAACTAAGTATTTATTTTCCCAAAAATTCTACAATTTCATATATTATTCTATTGGATTTTTCATCAATGTTAATAATATTTTATTTACCACCATTTTTGAATTTTTTATTCATTATTTAATTAAATGATATTTTTTTTAAATTGGTACTATATCAATATTGTTCTCTGATTCATTATAAAAGTTCCTATAAATGCGTGATGTGGTGGATAGGAAATATCTATGTGATAAATTACCCATAATTTCTAATTTTAACCCTATAATAAATCATTTAAAATGATAATATTTGTTTCAATACCCTTCCATCCTTAATTTTCTCCACTTCTTCAAATTAAATATTTTTTCCTAGGTATCCTGACTATATATCCTATTATTCAGTATTTTAGGAATAACCCATACTTATTTATTCTCATTAAATGGTATTTTAAAATATATCCATTTTATTTCATTGGATTCCCTTTTTATTTACACATGTTAACCATGCCATTTTTTAGTGGAAATATGATTTTGTTCATAATCATGTGGTGTATATATGTATTGACATGTAATTATCTTATGGGTGGTACCTAAAATATATAGACTAATAATGAATTTTATAAAAAATCATCATATCTAATTAGATAATTTTGATTATGGTAATGGGGAGTGAGCCTGAAATCCAATATGTCTATGAGACTTAGGATTAAACCCATTCTAGTATGTTATGATGGTCTTGGTAGAGAGCCTTGAAATATGTAATTATTTTGTATTCTTATAAATATTTTAAATTCCTATTTTATATCACTAATGTTAATGATTATTATATTTTGATTGGACATTCTTACACTATATTATATATTATGTTTTTAGGATCATTATTTGATGAATGTTATGCAATGATCAATGATTATGATATCAAGAATCATGATTACATCATATGGTTTAATGGGCGTATTCCATTAATCATGTCATTTATCACATGATCATATAAACCACATATTTATGATATTCAAATAACACAATTATATCTCATTGGTAGTGTTTTTCAATTTTATAAGAATTTATGACTAATATTTTTTTATATTTATCCATTTCACTCAATAAGAATTGATGTTATAGAGGTATCAGTAATTTCATAATGGGTTGTTTTGGGTTTATCTTTTTTAATTAGATATAGTGGAATCCATTTTATATTTATCATAAATTTGAAGAATTTTTGGATTCCCCTGTTGAGGTTTGGTATTTATAGACTCTTTTATCTTTTGGAATGCTATTCTTGAATATCGTTATTGTGATTTCCTTAACTTTTGTGTTATTTTCTTTCTTTTTTATCAATGTCTATGGTTGATGAGTTTTTAAAGTGTATGGGGAGAGGTAAGGATTACATTAAAAAATTAAATATTAATTTAAGTAATATGATGACATGGATAAAATGAATTTGGAAGGGGAAAGGGGATGTATGTGTGTGTGATATTAGTCTAAAATGTAATTATTATTATAAAACCTTTCAAATTGATGTATGATGTCGTAATGGGTTTGATTATATTTTTATAAGAACATGAAACCATTTAATAATCACATAAACACAAAACTGTGAGTAGGGAAATATATAATTTAAATTGGAAAAACATAATACAGATCAAAATGTTTTTATTTATGTCAATATTTCTCTTAGTATCTATATTATGAATAGTGTGTTATTATGAATTCAATTATTATTATGACCACCTTTTTTTTATAAAACTAGGTTGTGGAGTGGTAATGGTAATAACTAATAAGAAGTAAATAATTGGAGTGTATGAACATAAGAATCATTAGTAAATTTTTAAATAATTTTTACTAGAATGATGATAATTTTTTAGGATGAGAATAAGGAAAAGTGATTCAAATAAAAAAAAATGTAAGATGAGTGAATGAATTAAAATGAGATATGGGGTAATAAATGGTGCATTATGGGTAAATTAATGTTTAATGAACACAATGATTGATTATGGCTTGTGCAATTGTGAATCGCACTGAATATATGAATTTGGAATGGGATGTATAATAGAGAATGGTTGGCCAATGATTAATGAATAAACCATAATTTAAATGTGGATGGAAGCTGGTGATTGATGGGTAAATAAATTTCATTGGTTATTTATGATTATTTTTTGTGTGGCCCCTTATTTATTTATAATGGTTTAGGTATTGATTATATTTATTTGATATAATTTATGATTATTTATGTGTAGTTATTAATGGTTGTTAAAACTATAGGGATGTTTTTTAGATAATTATATTAAAATGGGATAATTTAGTGATGTTTTACGGGCTATAATGCCTCGATGTGGTAATATATTAAATGTTGATGGTACGGTGTTGGATAATTCTTGAGGATGGAATGTGTTGTTCGAGACAGATCGATGTTGATGAGTATGTGGAATAATGGGGTTCATACATAGTAAGGGTATGGAATGATATTGATGCTCTATATTTTAATGATTCCATACTATGAGGATATAACATATCATGGGTGTTGTCTATACACAAAAGGAAGATGGAATATGGTTGATGTCATTCCTTTTTAAAATACACTATATTCTATCATTTGGTATTGTGGTTATTGAGGATTTTTGGTCGTGGATACATGATGGATATGATTATTGGGAATGGTTTGATGATTTGGATGTGGATATATTGATATACAATTATTTTTTGTGGGATTTATGGTATGATGGTTAATCATTTGTTCCTGGTTTAGATTTAAAATAACAAATTTGTTCTTAGTGATTGGTTGATCCAATGGGATCACTAGTGTCCTAAGTGGTAAAACCCTAGTGTAGACAAGTTAGAGATAATATTAATACATTTTAGTCATAAAGTAGGATGTTTTTGTGATAGAATTTGTTGATTTGTTCTTTGGATTAATTGGGGATGGTGGTTTTTTATGAATATATTATTGGTATCGACTGAGTGTAGTGGTCTCCTACATGTTAATTAGGTTTGTTGTGCCAAGTTGATATTTAGACTTTGTTTTTTCCTATTATTATTATATTTTTGGTTTTTGAGTATTTTTATAATATTTTCAAGGTTTATTATTGCTCATGACCACTCTTGCATATTCATTACACCTGGATTTCGACTTTTCTATGTAGATGATCATATTACATACTCTTAAAGTTCTCACCCACCACAATTTTCATGTGTTTTCAGCATATATAATTGGAACAAGAGATACTATTTGGGTGGATTGGATGGAGCTTGTAGATTTCTTGGATTTCAGAGTACCCATTTCATGCATTTATTTATATTTGTACATTTTTCATTTAAGTATCATTCTTGTTTTGAGAAATATTTTTACAAATGGAAGTACCATGGTGCTGATTAGTGAATCCCCTTGTTACCCCTTTTCGTAAAAATTTTTATGAGGGTAATTCCTTCAATTTGTTAGATTTATTTTACACCCTCAGTTATAGTATCCAACCTATAGCCTATTGAGGATGGGGATAAAGATTCATTCTCTATCCTCCATCATTATCAATCAAAGGAGGAAAACAATTTATGGAGGGTTCATGAAAAAGTGGTATAATGGGGAGGTTGGTTGAGATATAGGGTAGATATTGGAGTTAGGTATAGGTAAAACTTCATGGGATTTGTAGGGAAGTAGCGAAACCCAAACCTAATATTTGACATGGGCTAAGGCAAGCAATGCAAAAAAAGATATTTTAGCCCCATGTGATCTCATGAAAGGAATTTTTAAACCAACTTAACATGTTTAAGATGAATTGAAACCATTTTGGAGATAATTATAGGTAGATATATGCATCATGGTCATTAGTTGAATTAGCATTTATATTTTTAATTTTATGTGTGTTTCTCTGAAAATTCTAGTTTTTTATTTCTTGAGGAACTATAATTATTTAATGAATTATTCATATAACCTAAAAAAGTATTAAAATGGTAATTGGTTGGAATGAACAGTTTTTCTAAAACATTTTTAATAATTAAATATGACGTTTCCCTGCCTTTTATAATATTCACCTGCATAAATTTACTTTTTTTCAATATTAAAGTACATAGTACATTATCCTATTTTCTAAATGTCCAAAATTGTGAATGAATCATGATCAATGTATTTTTCTATTAGTAGTTGGTGAATTTTGAGAAATATTTTGAAACATGATACCTTACTTGAATTTAGGCATGTTGAAATGAATTATTTTGAAACCATGTTTAATATTATTCATATTAATTACATGTTAATATACCATGTATTATTTATAATTCATTATGTATTATGATCATGTGATGGTATTGATTGTAAATTTTGGTTCTAGTGATTTAAATTATGGAATTCTTAGATATATATTTTCATGTTTATTGATAACCCATTGGAATTTAAAGACTTTGAAATAAATAAATTTTACCTCTAACTTTTTTAATGACTACAACTTTTTATTTTTAATGCAATTATATATTGTATTCAAGAATTAAAAAGTTTGTACAAAGACTTAATTTTTTATTATTTATTTTTGAAATTTAGATTTTTAAAGTCATGATCAATGATTACTATTAATTATTTAAATTTTTCTAAATTAATAAATCTATCACCTTTTCTAAGAATGGTTAAAAGATTTGTTATGCAAGATTATTTATATTTTTGAACATTAAAATATTTTTTTCATAGAGTTTGATAACTTCTTTATCGAGATATATATTTCACTTGTGTGGGAAATTTATTTTAATAAGAGGATGTGATTATTAGTATTAAATTATTGAAAAATGATGATCATTCTATATGGAGACCCGTTGAGTCTTGAGATTGGTTTGTATGATAGAAACCATTATTTTGTGATCAAAAAATTATAATAATGAAATAATTATTTATTACATGTTATTCCAAGAGTATCATTCCATGAGTTGGTGTTGAAATATATATGATCCTGTCATACTTGATAATTCTAAAAGGATAATTACATTAAATACAACATGGTAAACAATTCAAAAGTAGAAAAAAATTGGTTTGTTATCAAATTTCTAGTTAGTAAATCTTGAGCGTGTATCAAGTTTTTATGTTGCATTTAGAATATTATGTAACGTTATATACTGATTGTGTTTTAATTAAATATGGAATTATATTCATATCACCCTTATTGTGGTGCATAAACATGTTTTTCTTCATGATGAAATATTTGAAAACTGCATCATTCGATCATGTCTAGCATGAATCATAGTGACATTACCTATGAGATAGTATTTTTTGATCGAAAATAATTTTTTATTTTAAAATATAAAATAATATTTCCTATTTGATAAAATATTAATGAAATTTTTAAATTGGGTATTCATAACATAATAGAATTATGTAGTTCTTATTCTATTGGAATAATGTATCCTTAGTACTAAAATGTTTAGTTTATGTATGTCCATCCTGATTTTAGTACCACCACAGGTGCAGTTTTTGATATTTATATTTTCCATAAATTAGAGTTATTAATATGACATCCATGGTGATTCCCCTGAAAATGCCTTGGAAGTGTTAGTTATTTTAAGAAATTTCATTGGTTTCAAATTTTTTCTTTTAAGTGTTTATATTCCTTGTAAAAATATTATTATAATGAGATATAAATTATTATTTTAAAATCAATTTATAAAGAATATGTTCCATTACGAAGGAAATGAAAAAAATTATATTTCTTTACTTAGAGAAAATCTGATCATTCAGATAATGTTTCTTGTTATATTAATCACGTATCCCTAAAGTGATTATGTTTTTTATGGTTATATTGATGGAATAACCTTCCTCCAATAAAATTTTAATCACTTAAATTTGATAATAAAGTGTTTTTTTGGAAAACCATTAAATTTATAAAGATTAACATTCTTATCACACATGAATTGTTATACGAAGTGAGTGGTTGATATATATATATACATGTGTTTTTTCTTTTATTTTGATTAATATTATGATATTGGTATTTGTTATGGATTCAAGAATACTAACAGAGGGGAACCTTTTTCCCCACTAAGACACATTATATTACAATATGTTTTAAAAATATGTAAGAAAATCATAGATACCAAAAGGAGCCAAAATATTTATGTGGTGAATGAATACCCTTAATTTTTGTTCCTGTGAAATTATAGTTTTGTATTATAGTTAGGGATGTTCTGGTAAGTGTGGTTTTATAATGTTTCCTCAGTGAGAACGAGTTATTGTGATTTGTTGTTACGACAACAATAGAATGTTGGTTTTGTGGAATGAAGATGATTTTACGGCTGTTTTGGTTTGATGTTTTTTTATTATTTTATTAATGTGTGTTATTACTATAAACATATAAATTATATGGAACAAATCCTCTATAAATATGTGTTATTTTAGACAAATTTTAAAACTGGTTGGGTGAATTAGGGCTACCCAAAGTCGATAATATCCTAGTATAGTGGTAGGATTTACCAACATTATATGCTTATGACATTCTTATAATGATGATATATTTTATGACTATTGATGCACTTTATATTATTTAAGCTAACACTTTTATTATTAATCTAAAATTATTCCATCGAAATTATTTGTTGATGCTAGATGTGAAAAGATAATGAAGAATTTTGGGATAGAGCCTTATTGAAATTACAATGATAGGAAGTATTGATGTTCTTTAGTGGATACTCTAGTCCTAATGATAAGGATTAATTTGGTAGATTCTAGGTTAGTAATAGTGTAGGATCAACTTTATGTGATATTTGATTATTTTTGATAGTATCTTGGAGATGGTGGATGAGGAATTTTGATATCCCATTGGAGGTTTCTTGGGATAATTTCCTTTAGTTACTCAAGAAGGATTTATTTTACAATGTTTAGATGCCTGATTAAAGAGAGTAATATAGAAAATTTAGAAAGGGGATGGAATTGTGTGAATATTCAGTTTTCAGTTTATGGACTTGATCAATAGGGTCTAATGCCTAATGACCGATGTGAAATTTTGGGCCCAAATTTTGGAGTCTACCTTGAGGCCAGAGATTATGGAATCAATCAGGATTCTTTATTTGGGCTTGTTGTAAGAGGTGAAATACTAAACAGAGAAATGAAAAAAGGATTTTCTATATAATATAGTTCTAGTGAAGATCCCTCTCTAGTGGCAAGGAAGGTGGAGTTGAATGTTTTGGGTTTTATGTATCATTATTCATGGAGGAAGAGAGTGAAGAAGCCTTCTAAGTCTAGATAAAAATGTAGTTCTATAGGGTTGATATCTTTGTGGTGTCAGGTATTTTGTGAGTAGATATATTTTTGGTGAGATTTTATGGGAAAACATCAGTATGAATATTCCAAGATTCAATACGTTTCCTAGTCTTTAGTGGATATTTTTTTGAGGGGGAATGTGTTGGATAAGTAATAATCATTTTATTGAAACCTCAAATAGAATTTGAAACAATTTTCAAATTCTTTTTGGAATTTTTATAAATTATTTTGAAATTAATGTATTTATTCTTTTATAAAAATATTTAAAATATCCTTTATTAAATTAATTGATATTATTTAAAAAAATTGAAGACATTTGTTACAAAGTTGTGGATATCTTGAAACCTAGTTAATTTTTAATGAGTAATATGGGAGAGTTAGTTTTGAGTGCAGAATATGGGTCTATCTTGGATTTATCTAGTTTTTTATCCGATTTGAGAGATATCTCCTTATTTTTAATGGGTTCTATGTGATTTTTGGTTGAGTAAATCATGGGCCATCTCTTTTTGTGTTTTTTAGAAATAGGTTGGTTCCCTTTGAGTGGTATATCTTGAGAGTGTGTTTTAGTGATAGTCATTTTTGTATATGTGGTTAGTTTTGATTCACATGGAAATGAATTATTTGAGATGTATCTAATGTTTTGTCCAAGTCTTTTGGGTCTATTACATTGTGACTTTCTGGGTTTGGGATTCATATAAAAGGTGATTTTGGAGGAAGAGGATGAGATGTACTTGAAATTATTATTTGGAGAAGGTTTCACAGTGTGAAGCTTGGTTCAGGGTGTGAATGTGATTGGGAAATATTTGTAGAAATTATTGATCACAAATATTTATAGGATTATGGATATGTTAATGACGTGAATTATTTTAGGGTTTTTATGTTCCTATAACCTTTATTTTTATTGATTTATGATTCAAAGGTATCATAGCATAAAGGACCACACTACATTGAGAGTGGGTATTTTTTAGGACAAAAATAATTTCAAAATCCCACATGAATCCTATTTTATTATCTATCTCTTCATCTGAACTCCAAGATACCTAGGTTGGAATTTTTGGGGCCTTTGAGATTCCAATGGAAGGCCGAATCCCTTATCTCTTAGAAATTGATTCCTTATAATTCTATGTGAGTTGTTATCTTTTTTTCTTTGTTTATTTCTTTTCCTTCCATGAAAATTCCTAATAGTTGTTCGAGTTCATGTTAAAGTATTTTGGGATGTAATTTTAATAAGGGAATTATTATAGTTTAGGTCAGTTATGGTTCCTACCATGTCGACCAAATGTAGCGGAATCCCAATTCTCGTTCTTCTCATCAATTTCATTTGGATTTTGAGGATCTGGTTGATGTAGGATATTTTGAGACTTACTTTCTATCTTCTTTAATAATATGATTGAATATAATTGATTGATTGACTTCCTTGTTGTTTTCTTGCTTTAATTTATTATCTTTTTCATTAGTTAATGGTTATTTATGTTTTATGAGAGAGGTAATGATTCCATAAAACCCCAAAAATGATATTTTAATTTAATGAATATTATGAACTAGTTAAGAAAATTTTAGAATGGAAATAAGGGATTTGTGTGTGTCACTTCTGTCTACCAAATTACATATTTTTTCAAAACCATACCAATTGATGTGTTATGGTGTGATGTGATTTTAATAATATTTATGTCCCATTAAACCTCTAAAATTTAATAATCACTTAAAAATTAAAACATGAATGTGATATTCTTGAATTGAAATTGAAAATTTTGTATTTATAGATGTATTGTGAATTATGTTGCTATTGACCTTGGTTGAATTATTGTAAAGGTTGTGTGTTTTGAGATATGGATTTTAACCTGACATCCTTTTTTACTAAAACTAGGTTTTAGAGTGGAAATGGGAATAATACATAAGATTATGGAATTGGGAGATGGTGAACATGTAAATCATAATTAAATTGTTAATGAGTTTTTAATAGATTAATTACATTTTTATGATTATAATAGGTAAAATATACTAAAATAAATAATATGAAAGAAGAAATAATGGATTAAAATGATATATGAGGTTGTTAATGAGCTATAATGGGTAAAAATGGTCAATGAAAATAATTATTTGTTATAGATTGAATAAATGGGTTGAATAATGAATTTATGAATCAGTAGTGGGATATAGAATGGTGAACAGATGATAATGGATAAATTCATATGGTTGAATGAATAAACCAAAAATTAATAGTTCTCAAAAGATGGTGATTGATGGGAAAATTAATTTCCTTTGGTTCATATTATTTTTTGTGACCCCTTATTTAGGAATAATGGTTGATTTATTGTTATTATTACATTGATGTACATTGTGATGCTTTATGTGTGTTTTTTCATGGTAGTTCAAACTATAGGGAAGATAATAAGAGAAAGATGTGGATATGGGATGATGTTTTGAGGTTTCTAGCACTATAATATTATTCAATTTTTACATATTATTTGATGATGGGTTGGTGTTGGATAACACACAATGAGGATGGGTTTGTGTTTGAGATCCCATAGTATTGATGAGGATGTGGTATAGTGGGGGTCATTTAAGGTAGATAGAGGAAAATAGGTTGATGCAACACATATTCATGTAACCCTGCAGTGAGGAGAGAATATATCATTGGTGGGGGATATAAATGGATGGAATAGGGAATGAGGTTGAAAAACATTTTTTTATAGTACCCTACATAATATAATTTTGGAAAGTGTATATTGAGGAGTTAGGGTTGTGGATACGTTATGGACATGGTTTTGTGGTGATGGGGAATTTATTAATATATGGATATGTGGAGATGTGGTGATAGGATTCTTAATGTATTGAATTATGATTGATGATATTTTATTGGTGTTGTTTTATACTCCCATCCTTACGGTAGTCGAGAGGGTGATCCTACCGACTAGCTACCTATATGTGTGGGAGTAACCCTGAGTTAAATTCATATATTTGATATGAATACATTTTGGGCCAATAATAATTTTTTTTCTAATAATATTTTTGGATTGGTGGTATTTTTTTGTTGGGGGTGGTGGTTGTTTTGGTTGAGGATGTTGTAGATATGGAAGTATTGTTGGGTCCTCCAACTTTTTTTTATTTTTTTTGTGCCATTTTGATAATAAAACATTATTTATTCTCATGATTATTATTTTTTTGACTATTTATTATGTCTTGATAATTTTTCATTGTTTATTATGACCTATGAAAACTTTTTCATATTAACTACATACAAATGTTGAATTGTCTTGGATGATAATCATACTAAGTACTCCAAATCTGCTCACCTAATCATAGTTTTCTAAGTGTTTATAGGATATATAATTATCGTTGGATATTCTATTTGGGAATGTTGGATGTAATTGGTACATGTCTTGGAGTTTAGTGTTCTCATTTCAGGTATTTACTTATTATTGAATATTTTTCATGTATGTATCATTTAGATTGTGGGAAATTGATTATAAAATAGAGTCCCCATTATGTTTATTAGTTAATATCCATATTATCTATTTTACAAAATCATTTTATGAGGGTAATTCATTCCATGTGTGAGACTTATTTTACACCCTTAGTGCAAGTCACAAACTCGGATCCTACTGAAGGGGACACTTAGGTGTAAGTATATCTCTTTATTGTTTGTCCAAGAGGGGTGTCTTTGGAGGGAGGGGTCTTGATAGGCTAAGTTAATTTTATTAAAATTTAAAAACTCTATTTTATTCATTAAATTAATTAAAATACCTCCATGATTCCATTTTGTTTTAAGTGTGTTTAGATATAAAGAACATTTTTATTCACAATTAACCAACATTAATAGTAAGAGGGCTAAAAAATATTCATAGTCTTGATCCAAAGTAATAAAATAATTAATTTTTTTACAAGATAGAACTCTCCATTACATATATAAAACCCATCATCCACACATTTTTCATCAATTCTAAAACATATTTATTTTACAATACGCAACAAAAACCGATTTATAAACTCTCCCATCAATGTTCCCAATGTTTGTTTATAACCAAAAGTTATTTATTTTAAGGATATTGATGCAATCCAGAGGAGGTGTATCAATGACTAAGGTTTGAGTTCCCAATTCTCTCTTTCAATATCTTGTTTTAAATTCTATTGTCAAAACATATTTTGACATTCCGATTAATTTCAGTTTATGGTTATACTCTAATGGTTTTAACATACCATTGATAACTTATAAATTAAATATTACACATTAGCTGTTATCATATCCTTTTTACAATCTAGTACTATACCAGAGGATGATTTTAAAAAACACATTTCTTCTAATTTCAATTATCATTTTCCCCCTTCCAAAATAAAAATAATATTTAAAATTACCTTTAAAACAATAGTTTAATATTACACTAATGTATTGTGAAACTCAAATATTTATTATTTTTTCCTTTAATTTAATTACATATAAAAACATCATTCATTTGTGGTAGTATTATACTAAGTTAATGATCATATGTTTTACCTTTAATTTTTTATATCCATAATATTCTCATAAATTTTTTTAATGTATAAATATAACAGTAAAAATTAATTATTTTCATCTTTATGATTCATTAATGATAAAATAATCATGATAAGAATGATACATAAAGTTAATAATGATAGTAATTTTAACCATCTAAAATATTCTTACCAAAAAATACATAAAAATTTAATATCATTTTAGATAATATATTGAA
Source organism: Viscum album (assembly GCA_963277665.1). Taxonomy (NCBI): domain Eukaryota; kingdom Viridiplantae; phylum Streptophyta; class Magnoliopsida; order Santalales; family Viscaceae; genus Viscum; species Viscum album. The sequence continues at coordinate 119,627 of CAUJRU010000447.1, read as the reverse complement.
ATATTGAAATATATTTCTTCTATAATGACATTAAAAAAATAAATTTACACATATGGATATTATTGAACCATTTAATGAGGGATATTTTCAATTACCATTGTACTGGATAAATTGTTGAGTTATGGTCTGAACAACTCTAATTGATTAAAATAAAAAACATACAACTAATAAAGGAATATTAAATTAGTAAATAATAATAATAATAATAATAATAATAATAAACATTAATAAGGTCTTGAATGAATTATATAATTAATATAATTTTATTGTTTAAGAAGTTGAAGGATTTATTAAATGAGTCAGGACTCGAGGTAATGTCTTCTCTTCTAAATTTATATATTCTTGGGTATTATTTCAGTTTTAACTGTCTTATTTTTTTTGTTTTATCTAAATCGTTCTTAATGAATATAATACTGATTTTCATTTATTCTTTATGAATTAATGATCATATTTCCTATTTTATTTATATATATATTATACCTAACATTTTTTGTAAGGTATTTATCTCACTCATTTTCATTCATATGGTTATATTACCATTTAATCTCTAATTATTTATATCTTACTTCTATTCTTATATCATTCTATTTTTAATTTTATTTACTTTAGTTTTATCATGATATTCATTTATTTATGCTTATCTTCCAATTATTTCTTTAATTCAAACTCTATAATGTTGATGAGGGACTGTTTCCCACCAAATATATTTCCTTAAAAATATCTTATACTTTATTTATATTTAATTTAAATCTACCATTATTGTGAAATTTATTATAAAAAATAATGGTATAAATTCCATTTTATCAGTTTTTGGAAAATATTTTATAAATTTTCTCAATTGTCATTTTTATGACATCACTAAATATTATGAAGACACCTTTCAAGATTTCTTTACTATTTTACTCTATATACTTATCAAGTTTATTTTTCAAATTTTTTATTTATATTGTATTTCATATTTATTCTTCATTTATAAAATATCATTTTTATAGAAATCATTCATTTTTTTTGATACTTAAAAATGAAATTTTTATTATTTAATTCAATGTTACATAAAAACGAAGATATTTTTCCCTAAAAACTTCTACAATTTCTTACCTTATTCAGAAAGAATTTTTATATATGATACTAGTATTTTATATTCCACCCTTTCACCATTTATTAACATATATTTCCTTAAATTTTTCCTTTTTCATAAATAGATAAAACATAAAAACAATCAACTGATTCATTATTTAGGTTCATATATATGTATAGTATTGGGAAATGAAATATATATAAGATAAATAATTCATCATTAACTTTTTTTAACTATCAAAAATCATGAATAAATATAATCTCTCTTGTAATACCATTCAACCATGAATTCCTTATAATTTCACATTCAGATTGAAGAGTGTTCAAATAGATAACCTTTCTCTTCAATTGACTGTGAAAATATATTAAATTGACCATATAGACTTCTATTACATATGGATTTTATACCATATTATTATTTATTATGATTTAAAGTCATTTTCTTAGAAATATAATTTATTTCATTGGATTCTCATTTTATTTACATGGGTTAATCATGAAATGTTCTTTATATTTATTATTTTTTCATATTAATGTGAAAAAACATGTGTATTGATATAACATTTTGTGATATGTTTCCACTAAATTATATAGCCCTCTAATACATTGGATAAATATTTATATATCATGAAATATATATGTCTATATGATTAGGTATTAAACCCAATCAATATTTTTTTGGGACTATAATGTAAAATGAAGCCACTATGTTATGAGGACCTTGGAAGTGATCCACAATAGATGTTATTATTTTCTATGCATATATAAGTTCCAAAAAACTATTTTGTATCAATATGGTTCATGATTATTGTCTTATGATTTCATATCCTTGCACCACAGTATAAGAAATGTTTTTTGGATAAGCCTTTTTAAAATTTTATTTCATGATCTATGATTATTCAATCATGTCTCATGAGTAGATCTTATGGTTTCATGATATTATTCCATTAATCATGTCATTTATACCATGATCATTTATGTCACATGATTAGGATCTATTTATAAATCTCATATACTCATTGCTAATTATGTTCCTCTTACGTAGTGTTAGAGAACACTCATTTATTATGTTTCCCTATTTCCTCAAGTTATCATAACTATTAATGATATATTGATTGGTTTATAATTGGTCTTCAATGAAATATTTGAGAAAATTATATTGTATACATATTGGTTGACAATGTATTAGATACCAATTTACTGGATTCAAATGAAATTTTATTATGGGATCTAGTTGTATTTCATGTTATTTGAAAATAATATACATGTATGGTATTATAACTAAAATTTAAAGTCTAGGGTGGTTATATTGTAGATATCAATGCAATTTAAACTACCTAAAACTCAGGATGAATTCTTTATCACTTTTTTCCCTAGAATCATGTAGTTTCCCATACATTCACCTCTAAATAAGAATGAATGTGTGGACTATGTACCTAAAAATTCATTCTTCCTTGATTCTATAAAAACTCTTATTTTCATTCCAAAAAACATTAAAATTCAATGAATAGTTTCCTACAATGTTTAGAGTTTTATAGTATACTTCAGTTGGCATCCCACATGTTATAAATGACGTGACAACCCCCCAAGAGTAAAATCCTTGCTCTTTTATAGAATGCAAAATGTTTTTAAATATTCACATTAAAAATACAAATATTACCCAGTTAATCTATATAAAATTCACTAAAATAAACTCATAATAAATTATATTGAAACAAATTACTCATCCTTCCTTCACATATTTTAAACATACAAAAATATATTTTTATTATATAAAATGTTACCCAAATACCCCTCTTTAAAATTATAACATCCAATCAATCATATTTAAAATTTAGAAATAATAAAACATAATTTTTAGAAATTATAAAATAAATAAGAAATTCCTTTTAAAATTATAGTACAATCAATCAATATTTACAAAATAATCAAATCATTTTATGATATGGTTTTCAACACACTAATAGATATTATCATGGTATTTATATAAAATAAAAATTTATTAGAGCCCCTATCTATAACTAATTCTTTGAAATAAATTACCAAATATTTAAAAAAATCATTGACATTAAATAAAAGAATAAAATATAAATAATTATTTTAAATAACACAATTAAGAGATATGGATTGGTCATTAGTTGATGAAATTTCACCCGTCAGCCATATGAAAATACCTAAAGGTTTATCGATGTGTGTTACACTAATATATAAAAACTAGAAAAAATATTATTTAAATCCATATTGAAATAAAATGTATCTACTCAATAGAAAACCATAGAAAAAACCAAAATCCTGAAATCTTGGAAATAATATACATGGGGTGTAATATTTATATATTTTAATAAAATACTATGTTTTATAGTGTACAATCTATGAAACATTAATTGTAAATGAACAACAAAATATTAGTGTTAAATATTATTGTTCAATTTAATATTTACCACCTTGTTATTGGATTGGTAGGTGTAACATCTTGACCCAAGATATAATTAACCAGTTCCCCAATTTGGTGGGTCACATTGCCTCAAGTGAACCTCCAAATATTCCATAGGCTAATTACTAGTTGTAAAAGTGTTAGGTGGTATAGTGGGGAGACTATACCCTCATTTCAGAGTGGAAAAATAGATATAATAATAGAGAGAACTAGTAGAATCATAACACAATAAATGTAATACTAAAAACTTATATAATAAACAACCAAGAAACTCTAATAATAATCGTATCCCATATACTATGTCATATACAATGATGTTATCACATGATAATATACAAAAAGGGTAAATAAGTTAAAAACATATAAAATATTTTATACAAAGAAAAAATCCCAAAATACTACTACACTATAATCATGAACATATGCTCGGTCCTATACTCCCATAATCGATGCTAAAAAGGAAAAACATTGGCATCTATAGAAGGGTGATTTCTATTATCCACACCTCCATACATGAAGTCTATTCATGAAATAAAGGTATCCTTATTAGGGTGTTAGATAAACTGATTAGGCCACCACCAATAGTTTTTAGAATAATCCATCCAGTGTACATAACATAGAAGTGTGGTTGTATGATGTGTAATAATAGTGTTTAATAGTAAATTCCAGTCGGATCAAGTTCTAACAGAACACCTGTTTTTCTCTACATACTTTATTAGGGGCCATAAGGAGTCTTTTCAATAAAAATATATATAGTAATCATATATATATATATGTATATATTTATACATGTAAATTCACACAATACATGAGGACTTTTAGAACCATATACACGGATACTAGGTACTAGCTTGATCTGGGGTGTATTTCATGAGTCCATAACTAGTGTAATAAACTAATTACTCCAGAAAGGGTACAAGACCATGATATTATATGAATGAGAGACATCTTTCTAATCACTCAATTTGGTGGGGCAAGTCATTATGCACCATAACTGATGTAATGGAATGTGAAGCATCGTTCCCATTACCTAGATAAGAGTATAACGGTGTAAGACATCATTCATATCTCCAAATTTAAGGGAGAATGAAATAAAATTATTAACGAAACCCTTAAAAAAATTTCAACATCTAAGGAAAATGGGATACTCAAAATAATAATTATAAGGGTTTCCATTTCAACAATTACAACCAGCAGTCCTAATCTACCCATGGAGTCACAAGTATATAATCAGTGCAAATATAAATATACAATGCTTGAGGTTTCCTTCCCACACATTACCATTTAATTCAATAAAAAAATTAATTTAAAGTTAAGGAAAATACATTTCATTCTAGGCCAAATAGTAGAGTGTTCTTTGGTTAATTAAAAAATTATATACAAGAGGGGAATTCCATTATCAATGTCAATAATAACATTTATAAGGTGTTTAGTTGTGTATAAATTTATTTCAAAATATAGAATATAATTTTTAACACCCAAAGGGGTAGAGAAAATGGGCTCTACATCCCCTAATAATTCAAGATGGTATATAGGAGTAGTTAAACATGAAACAATTAATTAATGGGTGTATAACACATTTTATAGAGTCACATGAAAATGAATCACATGCGGAGTAATGTAAAAATACTTTAAAAACAATTAATATTTTAGAATGATTACTAGACCACATACATTAGGTATTTAGATAAACACATATCAATTATCATCCATTTATTTAATAAACAATGGGATATATAGAAAGAATGGATGAATTCCCTGAAAATAGGGAAAATTATTTCACACCAAAATAGCACAAGATATGGGTAGATAAACTATGATAGGAAGAAAGAGTATTAGAATGTTTACTATTGGGGATCCAATGTGTCTGAAGATGACAAAAATGGAGTCTAAATGGGATTTAACATAATAATCCTAGGTTATTCATGGGAGAAATACACTGGAAAAAAGAAATGAGGTGTTGTCTATTGGAAAAAGGAAGAAAAGGAGGAAATACGTTTGCAAAACTTTTAGGGTAAATTTAGTAAAATCACTCTTAAAAATGGGGTCGCACTATTTGACCACATGGTTTTCCAAACTATGTGCCAATCATTCTACCTTCACATCCCAAGGAACCCCTTTTGTGGTATAAGTTCATAGTTGGACTAACCATACCCAAGCCATATGAAATTCGTATATCAAGATGTCTAAAGGTTTTTCCTAGGTGTGTGGCCTAAATGAAATGGTTGTAGAAAACCCATGAGACCTCTATTTTTTCAGGAGTTCCCAAAATTATTGATTTTAATAGTTTTAATTAACTGTTCACTAACTATATGGCCCACTCTGTATCTCTAATTTTTAGTTATTTGAGCTCCAAAAATCAAAGGATGATTTTCAAACCTTCTTTAGGTTGTAGGGAAAATTGACCAATGTAAAGAAGAAAGTACTATAACAAAAAAGAGTAAATAATTCATGAAAATTTGGGTTGCTACAACATCCACTCCTTAAAGAAACTCATCCTCAACTTGGACTTATGAGGGAAGAGGGGGATCACCTAAGAAAAGTTATATCCACTGGGCTCGTATATCATCTTACCACTCCCATGTCGTTTCCTACACTCAACCATATTTACCTGGAACTAGTACAAAAGAAACTCACCTACCTCAGAGAGTATACACACACTGATCCATGATATACAATTGATACTCCTCTAAGGAAGAATACATATCTAACTCAATATCATCCGGATGTAGACCATGTGATGGGTTTGAATAGTGGTGGTAGAGCTGATATGTGTTAAATGCATCATGCAAAGACTCGTATCTCTGAGTAAGTGTTATTTGGTCATCCACTGATCTGATTCACTTCACAACCATAAAGGGCCCAACAAATCAAGGAAAAATGTTACCCTTCATATGTATTCATTGATTTCCCAACATAGATGAGACACTCAAGAAAACCCAGTCCTTGACCCCAAACTCAAGAGGTTATCGACGATTATTGGTATAAGACTTCTATTTGGATTAGGCTATCAACGTTCTCGTTTTGAATAGGTGAACATGTTTTGAAGTATCCTAGATGAGATGTAGTCTTGGAAAAACCTTACTCCCCAACCTCTACCTAGAAAATATTTTATCATCATGTACTACAATATGAGGACTCTTAAGGATCTATCTAGATAGTATCATGAAAAATATTATTATAATCAAACTCTATTGGGGGTATGTGTTTCTCCCAAGAACCTCCAAAGTCAATTAAACATGGATAAAGCATGTAATCTAACACTTTAATTATACGCTTTAAATATCCAACAGTGTAAGGGTAAAATGCATGCTCAAGAGCACATATGTACCTAAGCACTTATGCAACCCTTTTGAGAATCAATATGTGAAACAAAAATTCATGTTAGATATGATAGAATGGGGGGATACAAGATTACATCCAAACACTATAATGTATATGATCCATTAATATTCTACTATGAATTTATCCCAAATAATTAATAAGAATGAATCCTTCATCAAATTATCAATGATATATAATCTAGGAAAACCAGTCATGAAGTCCATGGAAGCATCATCCAATTTCCTCTCAAGAATGGGCAATGGTTGTAAAAGTCCTTCTGTTCATTAATTTTTTTCATTACCTACTGATAGGTCTAACAATGGGTAATTGATCCAAATGTATCCTTTTTTATTCCACGACACTAATATTGGAGATATAATTCTTGATACATCTTGGTGACAGTGGGATTTATTACCCAAGCTAAGGCATGATATTTCCGTATCAAATCCTCCCAGATTTTTGGTGGGACCCAGACATTCCAATGAAATCATAATATATCATCCTTATCCATGGTCCATCTAGAAGATTACTCATCATATGAGACACCTTAACTCAGTCCAAAGACATCATGATCTAAGAGTTTCCTCACTCTCACCCATTGTAGGAAGGTAGAGTTCACTACTAAAGCTGAGAGGATAGTCTACCACTAATCCTCCTAAACCACAACATGCATCACTAAAATAAGTACATGATCTACCAATCACCAATGGTGTCCTAAAAATCTTATTTATGAGTCTTAGAGTATAGATAATCGTCCACATCATTAGTTTTCTATGCATGTATCCAACCTCAAAATCTATAGATTGAAGGTATTCAACCCATATCCACACAATTGGATTTAGATCATATTGTTTAAATATGTATTTTGGTTTTTTGATCTATGAATTCCACAAAATTATCCCCAAATATATATATTGTCTCCAACATCATAAATCATAAACTAAAACTCTTGATTCGAGATCATGTGTCATGTAATTCTTCTCATGAGGCCTCGACTGATTGGACTCGTATACTATGGCTCATCAGTCTTTCATAAAAACACCCCCATCCCAATTTATGATGTGTCATAATAAATAGTATAAATCTTAGCTATATCTAGAAGAATATGGATCATCGTTTAATCTAGTATTACCTTTAACTCCTGAAAGTATTTTTTAAAAGATTATGTCCTTAAAAACTCACACCAATCTTACTCAAGCCCAAGAGAGGCACTTATAGGTGTCAAAAAATATGGATGAAGTACCTATAATATCATGATATCCCCAAGAAACTCCATATATCAAATATGTTCTTGGGATTCTCTTAAGAAACTTCAAATCATAATTTCTATGGCTCTACTGATACTCTTGACACCGAGATGATATAACCCAATAAGTGTAATTTGTCGATCCAAAAGTGTAATTATGTGATTTTTTCATAGAGCTAGTTCTCAATAAGCGTGTTCAACATGATCTCAAGATTCCAGACATTTTCTTGTTAAGAATGATAATATACTAAGATGTTTTCCACAAATGCTACCATGAATGAATCCAGATATGGGTGGAAAACAAGATTCATTAAATCTATAAAAACAATTGGAGTGCTCAAGAGACAGAACAACATTACCAGGCACTCTTGAAAACCATACTTTATCTAGAATACTATGCAAGGTATGTCTAATTACCTAACTGTCACATGATTATATACCGACCTCAAATTAATCATTGAAGACACCCTATCTTCTTAGATATAATCAATGAGGTCTTCTATTAGAGGTAGTTGATACTGGTTCTTACCCATGAGTTTGTTCAATAATAGATAATCCATGCAGATCATGGGGGTACCATCTGTCTTCTTAGAAAAAAAGGATAAGTGAACCCCATGGTGAGATGTTGTGTTTATAAAACCTTTATCCTCTAGGTCCTCTAAATGTTTCTTGGGCTCGAGAGTCTTTGTGGGTTCTATCCTATAAGGAGTAATGTGAACTAGTTCCACTTATGACACTAACTAAATGATAAATTCTCCTTGTCTCTCTAGAGTTAGACAAAAAATGTTTGTATGGAAGAAGTCCATGAAATGATCCACCATTGTTAGGAAACTAGTATGTGGTAACTCCAAATCATCCAATAAAAGATGAGTGATCTAGGATTCAAATGTACCACGCCCCTGATGCTCAGGTCCAAATCAATATTCATGGACATCCTATTCTCCGTTATAGATATTTCTATAACCATATGGTGACATAAACCTCACTCTACCATAATAATAGTCAATATGGTATTGATAAGGAACTAATATGTTCATCCCAATAATTACATCAAACCTTATCATGTCAATTATGAAAACATTCATTACCAATAGATATCTTCCTATCTCAAGGGTACAATCAGTAATAAAAATAATACTCTTTGAAAGTATATATAATGGGGGTATTGAGTGTCATAAAACCATATTAATAACCTATATTGAGGTCCTTAAGCTCTAAAATTATCTTAGATATAAAAGAGTCTGACACACCATTATCAAATAAAGTAAAAACTAATGTAGATGTTACTAAAATAGTACCTCACACTGTAGAAGGTATGATGCTCTGATACTCCAACAAAGGCTACACTATAACTAATTGGGTCGTATCACAGCTCTAAGTCACAAAATGACTACCCTGAGTAGGCATGCTATACCAACACTACAAGTCCTAAGTCTGATTATCTCTTCCTAGACAACCACCTCATACTGAGAGGCTGGTTTTATTCTAGCTATCTGCCTAACAAGATACTATTGTCCATACTCTTTAATATTGGGTAGATGTTTATCCTCTATCACTAGTCATTGAAGGAAAAGTTCTATAGAAGGGATGAATAATCCATATCCTACCAAAGCCTCTGCATTGAACTGGACCCCAATATACTAGGGTTTTGTATGACATAGTTTCCTATATGAGTGGCATTTGAGGAAACTATCATTATGAGCTATCTCACATATGCTACAATTGTGAGAGTCTTTGAAGTGGAGGTTACCCCAATTATTGAAATGATAATTGGTATGGGTACGAAACAACCCTAGTTTTAACCATTGGATTAACTCAAATTCTGCTCAGTAATATGGGATTATTTTACTGTCTCATAAATAGTAGTCACTCAAAAAACATAGACCTATGATCAGATAGAATATAAAAACCCATCATCAAATCACATCATAGTCATAATATCATCTCTAGATAAATATGGCATGATCCGTTGTAGCTTAGAAGAATTAGTAGAATACACCATGATAGACATGTATCCCTTCTATAGGTTCATAAAATCTCTATCCTAGTAATCTGTCAATATCTTGGAAATAAGTAATCCTAAAAGATCATCAGGAATTCCATCCCGATCATATCTCAATGTTATTATACCTAGGTAATGACATCCCACCATCTCTTGGAAGAACCTATAAGTATATAAGAACTGATCTAGACCCCCACTATAGAGGTGTCTCCTGATAGATGAAAATATAAATCATGGCCTTAATCCATGACTCTTTATCATGAGGTCTAGCATCCCTAAGAAAATGGGAAGATGTTGCTACTGAAACACCTGAGTCAAAACTACTATATTTGGGGAAATTCAAGAAACACCTTCCATATAATGGATCATATGGAAAATCACCTAAAATCTGGATGTTAGTTCCCAAATCGATAATGACATGTCATCCTACTAGTGGTACTAGAGGAGGCGTCATTGGAAACTCAGGGGCCAACAACTATGGTAAATGGTTTTAACCCTCTTCATGTAATACCACTCAAGGATTTCATTGTAACAGGATTCTATAATTCCAAACACACTCCTTATAAAATAAATTACCATTCAAATGATTAGATATTGATAATTAGGAAATGTAAAATACTTCTTATAAAAGTAGAACACCTATCTATCTTCTCCAAAATCTAGTTTTATTTTTAAAGGAAAGACCATAGTAGGACATAATAATTTAAAATACACCCCCAACCAGCCACTAATAAGTCCGGTTTTGGGTATAGGTCACGTATCACATGATAAGGGTTCTAGTATATTGAGTTTCAATTGCAAGGTATAGAGGAAAAAGCCCTTTAATTTTCAATTGGCATCCCATTTAAAGGTAAAAATTTCAATTAAAAGATAAAATTTTATTTATTTCAAACTGTTTTATTTAAAAATATAGAGATATATCATGGTCCAGTTTGATGCATTTCCATTTCCAATTAAAAAAAGGGTTATCCTACTTATAAATTAAAATTGTTATATCATTTAACTACAATAAGACCTTTAAAATATGATATCAGGAAGTAATAATTCATAATAGATTATTTGATACGTGAATCACCATTCATGTTTTGTAGAGGTGAGTTCACCATAAATCACCTTTTTTATTCAATTGATCCAAATATATAATTTTATTGGGTCAATAAAACAAGTATGTCCAGATCCCAAAACATAGAATAATTACCCTATTATGGTGTAATCATGAATATATTTGGGAGAACCCATTTATGTTGATGTAAAAACATTAATTAATCCAAATATATTATCCCTTTAAGAAATTTTACACATCTAATTATATAAAAAATAAAATCACAAAACTATATGCATCAGAAAAATGCATGAAGATTGAAGACATAATAGAGAAAAATGTATTGAATATTAGTCCTAATATGACTATTTTGATGAATGAGATGATAATTCCTGGAATTAATAAGATAAGGATAAATTCAAAAATAATTATAGATATATTAATAACATTAAACGTCATGTTAATCACAAAATTATGAAGTCATATCAACTATAACATAAATAATTAAATAACAACAATAAATCATCATAGGTAATTTTTTTCCCTATACGTGGGTTATCTAATCCTAGACACAGGCTTGTTTCCAAATTTTATCACATCATAGTCACTTCTCTAATACCCAAATAGTTTTAAAAAGTAAAAGAAACCTCTAATACCACTTTGTAGTATTCTGACCTAGGGTCCACTTACCTGATTCCCCAAACTGGTGGGTCATATGGGCTCATGTGTTCCTCTCTGTATGCTGAAGGGTTCTGACAAGTAGTAAGGGTGTAAGGTGGTATAATGGGGATACAATACCCTCGTATAAGAGTGAAAAAATGGATATAATAATAAATAAAATTAGAGGAAGCATACCATAATTGATGGAACAGTTAAAATATATATAACAAATAGGAAAGAAACTATAATAACAATAATAATCCCTTAGGTCGAGTCATATACAATTATGTCATGGAATACTGATATAAAAAATGGGAAATATGGGAAATTCATATAAAACAATATTTTAAAAAATACAAAAAGACCAAAAGACTTCTCCGCTAACATCATTGTTATATTCTCAATCATCTATTCACATACTCAATTCTAAAAAGGAAACTAATCAAATATCCATAGTAGAGAGATTTCCCTTATCCACACCTGAAGAAATGAAGTATACTTAGGTAACATATGAATCCCATGTTTGGTGTGAGATAAACTCAGTAGTCTTACACCAGTGATGTTATGAATAATCTATACAGTGTACATATCATATAAGTGTGCAAGTTTAAAGAATAATAACAATGCTCAATAATAAATACCTGCCAACTAAGGTTCCTACCGGACACCTGGCTATGTCTAACTACTTCGGAAAAGGATGGAATACATCTAATAAGTAACCATATATACAATAATCACACACACATATAATGTATACATGTATATGCACACTATACGTGAGGATCTTTAGAGTCGTATACATGGACACTAGGTTGTAGTTGGACATGCGGTGTAACTCAGGCTCCCAAAACTATTATAACAAACCAATGGCTCTAAAAATGGTATAAACCATAATCTCATATGAATATGAGAAACATTTCCCATCACCCGAGGTGGTGGGGTGAGGTTTCATGCCCAAAACTAGATGGAAGGGAATGTGAAGCATTATTCCCATTATCCAGATAAGAGTATAGCAGTGTGAGACATCATGCCTATCACCAAGCAAATGACATCATGGAACTCTATGCTCAACAGAAACCTTAAGTATTGCTCAATAGCTAGTAGAAATGACATACTAATAATAATAATAATAAAGGTATAACAATAAATAGTTATAATCAGTATTCTCCAAATATCAATGGAGTCACAAGTATATAATCCATGAAAAAAAATGTGCAATGCTTGGATGGTATTGCAACCCATTACCATATAATTTTGTAAAACTTTTACCTTATAAGAAGGGGAAATTCATTTCATGTCCAGACAAACTCTAGAGTGTGTTTTGTTTAATTAGAATGTTATATACAAGTGGTCACTTCCATTTTCCATTTCAATAAGAACACCTATAATGTGTTTGGTCATGTAAACATTTATATTATTTTTCACCCAAAGATTATGAAAGAATAACATTTTACTCAATAGAATATATAACAATCAACACTAAGAATAAAGAGAATATAACATCCCAATACTTTAAAATATGTTTAATAATTTAAATAAATTCAATCTATTATTTATCTTGCAATGAACTCATCATAGAGTAATCTTGCATTACCAGTAATAATAACTTTCTTTTATAGTTTGCACTACACACAAGCCCGTGTTTTACCAAATACTATTAAAATTATATTGAAAATTATATATTATCCATTAAATTGGAGGAAATTAATAGGATGAAATAACTTATAAAACCATATGGTTGAATTTATTGGTTACCAATTAATTGAAAATTAAAATAAAAAATTTAATATAAATAAAATATTTTTAAAAATAATATGTTTATACGCACAATGATGTTTTATCCTAATAAATCAAGTTAATTACTATTATTGAATGATCTTAACGAAATTTATATATTATATATTCACTAATTTTTTTTACATTATCCAATAGATTTTATAGGAATGAGATAATAATAAATTTGATTTTACAGATAAATGTTGTATTTGTATGAAGGCAATTTTGACACCTTTTATTGGTGCACTTGTTTTAAAACTAAATTCTGAAGATTTTGTATATTTAATTTGAAAAAAGATTTATTTTTAAAATATTAATGTCAAAATTATCTTAGGTTGAATATTTTTAATTTTTTGGGGAACTTTTTTATATTTTGATAAATAATGAAAAATACCAAATATTAATTAAAAACTGAGTTTTAATTTAATCAAAATTATCAAAATACAGTATATTTTTAAATTTTTAATGAAAAAATAGTACAACTATAAATATATTAATCCAATTTATTTCATTTTAATTATATTTATTTTTAATTAAGATATAAAAACATAGTTAACTTTTGTACATTTTCACTTTATAAATATTCTTTATCGTCCCATCTGTAGGATTAATTTCAAATTTATTTTACCACTAATGTGAATTTAATTTGAAAAAAATGGTTTCCATATATAGAATAAAAAAATTATAATGTTTAATAAGTTCAACATAAATTTTTACTAAAATAATTAGTGAAAATAGTTAAAATTAAATACATTGCTTATGGTAAAACAAGTTTACTTAGTGGTTAAACATTGAATAAGGTATAAAAGTACCGACAAACATTACCAAAAACCCATTTTATATACATTTTGATACCATTAACACATTGGGATATATTTTTATGAGTTATTGTGACAATTTTCCATCAAATTGTCCTATATAATATCAAAAGTAATCAAATACAAAATAAATACTTTTCTTAAAGTAAATATATATAATGCTTCTATATATATAAAAAACAACATATGTTCGGTTATATATATAATTTTGAAGTATATTTTTAACCATGATAATTTATATTTAATTTTAAATATGAATTAGTTAATTAAAATTATTAAGAAACACAAATGCATTAATTATTTAGTAAATAATTATCTAAAATTATTTATACAAAAAATATTTAAAGTAAAGTAAATTTAATAAATAATTTTATTGCATTATCTTTTCAAATGAATATATCATGCTAAAAAAATTTAACAAATATTACTGAACTCCATATTTTCGTGATATTTTTTAAATTCATTTTAAATGGATTTTTTCAAAATTGACATTAATGTTATTTTATGATAAATTATATTTTATTAAATGAAGTAAAATTAATTAAAGTACCATCATATTAAATGTGATTTTAACTATTAATAAATATAAAATATTTTTCCCTTCATGGACCAATTTTTCTTTTATAATTCCCATATAGATCGTTAAATTGAAAAAACTCAATTAGTGTGTTTATGGTTAAAATAGTGTTTTTACACGTTACATGAGATTATGTTTAAATTAATTTTAAACACTCATATGGTTCTTATCATATGAATTATATATCATATTTATAATCCATGGGGATAAATTTTTTAATAAGTCTCACTCTAATTTATTCTTGAAAGATAAATTACATTATTTTTAAAACTAGTTAACATAATGAGAAAACCAAATATGGTAAAATATGAAATCTTAGGTGTTAAGGAACAAAATGTTTAAAACAATGTCCTATTCTCCAATGCAGGTGTGGATCCACCATAAAATAATTGCACCCCATTAATTATAAATCTTCTATCTACATTAGTCCATGGATACCGCCCAATAGTTGATACTTTTGAGTAATTACAAGAATTACACTCCTCCCCAACAATAAAAGGGCACTCACTCCCCTCACTTATTCAAACCTCTCAAGACATTTTTATTGAGAAATATCTTCCCAAATCACTACTCAAATTCAATAAACTCATTCAAAAATAATTATTTTGTGAATAAATAAATCCATGAAATTTTTTAGAGAAAACCTAAGGAGAATTCCCAAAGCAGATGAAATGTTATTCAATAATATTTTTAGTTCTTTTTACACCTCATTTAATTCCTATTATAGAATTATTATATACTAAAATAATTATATTACATATAATGATGTGTTTTTTTTAATTTTTATTACATAAAACGTTACACGCTTCAATAAAATGGGTTACAAAATCATTGTTCATGTGTACGACGAACTACCGCCTTGCAAACCGATGTCATTTATTTTTTCATTACCACCTTACAAGGTTAGTAATAATTAAGGATTTATAGTTTATAAATTTTATATATGCTATTTATCATGTTATTATGATTATATAATTAATATATAACACATACCTTCATGCATTACATTTTTGGGAATATGATGGCATCACTCACATGTACGACGGACTACCGCCTTATGAAGCGATGTGATTCGTTCGCATTTTACATGGAATGTATTGTAGATTTCTTTTAATATAAATATGAGATATATATGTCATAATAATGATATTTAAATTATAATATAAATACATATAATTTAATTTTATTTCATTCAATATGATAAGAAAATAGAAATAACGTTCGTGCATACGTACGACCTACCATCTCCATAAACAGTGTATTCCATTTCATATCACTAAATTTTATAGATTATACTAAATACATAAAAAATTAATATATATTTAATTATTTTGTGGTTTAAATTATATATATTAAAAAATAATAATCATATTAAGAGGAATAAAAAAATAACATGTCAAAACAAAATTGAAAAATAAGGCAATTAACACCTGAACCAATGAATATTATCAAACATTATTAATAAAATAGTGATAAGTTGTTATAAAGGATAATATATGACATTATAAAGATTAATATAATTCTATTATAAGTTAAGAACATTAATAAAACAATTATACATGAGCTTAAAGAGTGTTCAGTCAATGGGAAGAAAAAGGAAAGGGATTTTGTCTCAATGTACATTTTTTTAGTCTAATTTGTTGTTGTAAACAAATTCACTTTTATGTGGTGTATATAATGAAAATATGACATGTAATATCATTAATATATCATTATTAATGGTTTTATAAGTTTCAATTTAATTTTTTTTTCATCTTAGGGGATTTGAGTTTAAAATTACCAAGTGGTAAAAGTTACTGTGCCATTTTGCTTTCTTTTGTGATTATTAACTTTATATTAAAAAATTACTTTATTGTAATAATGTTTCATTAGAAATTAAATTTATTTTAAATATTCATATTCATTCATGATGGATATTATTATTTATTAATACATATAAAAACATTTACATATGGTGTTTATATTGAAATTTATTTGAATAACTGGGGAAAAATTGATAAATCACTATCTTTTACTAAATATGGATATTTGAAGATATGGAATTTTAATTCAGGAAATAAATTGATTATTAAATATGTTAGGAATGATTTATAAATTAAGTGATGGGTGGGATAAGTATGATATATCCCCTCTATGCATCGGTAGGTCTCTTGAGATAAATTAAGTTGGACAAATTTAACCGGTTTCTACTTGTAATATTTTAAAGTATCTTGTAAAAGGTTGATTATATTGGAATCATGATGCCTGAGACCATGGAGTCTAATAATAAAACATTTAATACATTTATAATTGAATTATTATTATCTAAGAGACTTTCATTATGAAAAAATTAATGCATCCATTTCTTTCCCATCTTATTGATTAAATGGAACATGCATTCAATTATTTACCTTTCCATATTGATTATTCCTTATCCAGTAATTTAAATGGAATGAATTTTCTATTATTTTCAATTTCATTTTGATTTTTCATTATTTATTCATGATATCTTCTATTGTACTTTACCCTTAATGTGAACGTGATCTTACCCTGATTTTGTTTCCTTTCCCCAGGTTATGAATAAGAGGTCTTTGAATGAGTTTTCAAGCATTTAGATTATTATATTTTTTATGTATTATTTTTTATTTTTTATTACAAGTGTAAATTGGGTATCATGTATGTATATGGTTCTCCAAAACACTAAAATGATCGGTCCTTTGGGATTTTATTCCTTATAATAATTCCTATGTAATAAAGTAAAGAACCAGCTTTGGGCTTCTAGGTCTGTGGTCATTATAGGTGGTATCACATGAATTTTAGTAGAAATATTTGAAATTAGATTTAGTAAAACATAGAATAGATATCATAACCACAAGATTGAAATTGAGGATTTGTTTCTTATAATATCCTAATGTTCTGTTTATGTCATGATTATGTGATTTTTCCAATCAATACATCCCTATCATGACACTACAAGTGGACATGGTTCTATCATAGATGTACCTAGGTGTAATAACTCTAAATAGAGCACGTTGGTCTTAACTCAAGAGTATCCTGGTATATGAAAATGCTCCTTACTCCATAACTGGTTTTTACACTCATGGGTGATATACTTTGAATAATTCACAATTTAGTCACAAACAATTATGAATGATTTGAATGTAATGATATCCCAAATAAACCATTTTTATAATTACGATTTTATTTATGGATCAAATTTTCAATTTATGATAATTATGTAACTATTCATAGGATTAAAAATTATATTACATAATTTTATGATCTAAGCTAGGGTATTCCATTTTATAGAAATGGAACCTATAAGAATTAAGGGTATCAATAATCGTGGCCAATATAGAGGTTTCCCCACTGAGAAAGATGATATTGTTGGTATTAGAACTGAGCATGTTATGGATATATTGGGGAAGCTTAATCATGTTATAAAAAATAACATTTTTAATATTTATAAACCTATTCTATAGTGAGACTCTTAGATACTAGATCACTTTATGTGACAGAGGCCCCCGTTATTCATTGGGACAAATTATCCTATAGATGTTGAGAAATGGATTGATTCTTTGGAGAAGATATTTATAGCATTGTGATGTGGTGAAAAAGAAAATGTTACACTTGTAGTGTATTATATCAATTTAATTGATGGTAAATCATTTTTATTGTTCAAGAAAACTATGGAGGAAGAAAAAATATAACCCATGTAATGGAAATATTTTAATGAAAAATTTGTTCAAAAATATTTCCCTCATGACAAAAAAAGATGAGTTGATATTATATTAGATTAAAGAAAAACAAGGAATAATATTTTTGGAGTGTGAATATTAATTTGAAAGGTTAGAAAGGGATTATACTGATTTCATATGAAACATGGAATGCAAGATTAACTATTTATTTGAAGGCCTTAATCCAATTCTCCAAAGGGTGTTGGTGTCTCAAACACCTGTTTCATATGAGGATATATATTTGTGTGATATTCAAAAAAATAATTAATTATCCATATCTCATGGATTCAATAGGATTTAAGAGAAGAATAAGACGGTAGAAAAAATAATGGGTAAAGGGGATAATTGAGAGAAGAATAATCCCACATGTGATAAATGCAGAAAGAATCATTGTGGTAAATTATTGAAGGAATTGGGAGTTTTTTATATGTGTAGAGAAAAGGGTCACCAGGAAAAAGAATGAACTAGAGTAAATAAAACATAGCTATTATTTTTTTCAACTGTAAGGATACGTGGAGTACACAAATAAATTCCCCATGAATCCATAGAATATACCTCAGAAGAAGATAAGGGATTAAGGTCAAACTTATGTTATTGACACAACTAAAGCAGAATGATTAATGTTCTTATATATTTGGATCTAAGAAAACTGTTCTAAAATTATTTTTATTGAGGATATTATCATCATAAGAATTATGAAATATATAAGGATTATACTATAGTGCAACTTCTTAATGGATTTCCAATAAAGTGTTGAATGGTGTCGATAAATAAAAAAATGATTCATTGGAAAGTATAACTTATTATAAAAACACATGTTTGATGGAAAGATAACCCTTAATATGTCCCTTATATTGATGTAATGATGTTTGGATAATGAAATGATTGATATAGATAAAGTAAATTAGATATTACTGAATACCTTGGAACTGAATAATGATTTATTATCAGTGTGGTTTATTCCATCATTAATGGAGTTTACAAATATTTTTTATTTATGGAATATTTGCAATAATATTTTATTCATATGTAATAATTAATCATTCATGTTTTTAATAAGGTCTTATAGAAATTTAGGAATTACCATGTTTTAAGAGAATTCACAATGAATGTATTCACATGTCTATAATGTGAAAATTTAGAGCTACATGACGTAGTTTGGATTAATTATAAGTTCATTTTACAAATTAATGGAAAATATAATGTTTTATATCTTTATATTTTGGATGGTACATAATTTTAACCATTTATGAAATGATTGAAGTGGACTTTGGACACAATTTTAGAGTTTAATGCATTACTTCTCTATATACTGAAAAATGTGCTAAGATGTTAAGAAGAAATATTTCAAGTCAAAACAAAATGATAAGGTTGTTATTATGAAATATAAACATATCAAGTATATATATTTCTTTATATTCATAGAGAGTGAATTAATTCCTCATCTCTCGGAAAAAGGTTCCTAAATAAAAATTATTGTACCAATGTCAACATTTTTCATTATATCAATAACCTTTTCCACACCTATGGTTTATGGATTTGTGGTCATTAAATATCTACTAAACATCTTCTCTATCACTCTACCATAATATTTTAGTGTAATTTCTCTCTCTCATGTCCATTATTTCATTTCGTACCTTTGTTATCGTATCTGAAAACTTATTTATGTGATTATTATAGATAAATTTTATAGTTCCCTTATCCTATTATGAAGAAAAAATTTCATTATCTATTTTAACGATTTGGATTTTTTTAATAATCTAATTTAAAAATATAAAACCTAGGATTACCATGATCAAGTTTAAATTGTATGGATTCAATTTATATAAGGTGGGGAGAATGGAACCTGGTGAAATTATGAAAGAATAAAATTTTATTAAATATAATGTATAGAACCCAACACCAATTGTAGAATGGAAAATAAAATCTCAAGACATTACAATATATTTACTATTTTTAATAAATTAAATATATCATATAGATTTCATTTCTTGAAACATAGAGTTAGCTTTGATTATGCGCAACAATGTATTTCTTCAAAAGTTTGTGTTACACGCAAGACAAGGTTTTACCGAATATTATTAATATGATTATGATAATTATCTCTTAGCGGGTAAATTTGTGGTTATGTATAGGAATAAAAATATTATGAAATTATATGGTTGAATTCACTGGTTACCAATTAATTAGAATTTAAAATAAAAAAAATTTCATATAAAGAAAATGTTTTAAAAAAAAACTATTTTTATGCTCCAAAATTTATTTTATCCTTATATATTAAATTAATTACTATTATTGAATTCCCTTAAGACCTTCGGGTCATTTAATCTCTTAAGCCTATGTTCCATGTAATCTCTGAGCCTACGGGTCTTGTAAGGGTTCCCTCTCATCCCTTGAAAGAGGGGTTATCAAAAATCAATAAAAAATGAAGGCCTTCAGGCCATTCAGGTCAGGTCAAACTAATTTTATTCATAAAAGTTGCATTTTTCGAAATCCAGTTTACTGTCTTTTAACGAAGCACTTGTTTAAGAAATTTTTTTTACACCTTCATAAAATTTACTTGAAAAAAAAATTATTTTTAAAATCGCAATTTTAAAATTTACATAGGTTAAATGTTTTGTATTTTCCTAAGAAGATTCATTTTTTGATGAATAGTTAAAACTACAGAATTTTAATTCAAAACTAACTTTCATCTAAAGCATTTATAATGATATATTACATTTTTAATTAGGTTTAAAGTACAAATTGTTCAATTATACATATATTAATCCAATTTAGGTCATTAGAATCATTTTTATATTGAAGTTAGATTTCAAAACACAAAAAACTCTTTAACATTTTCACATTAAAAACCTCCTTTCTCGTCTCATCTAAGTGATCAATTTTAAATTAATATTATCATATTATGGGTATTTAATTTCAAAAAAATGGATTCCATATTTGGAATAATAATAATTTATAATGTTTAATAAGATTAACTTATTTTTTTACCCAAATTATTTATGAAAATAGTTAACATTAATTGCAATAGTAAAGGTAAAAATGAGCTTACTTACTGGTTAAACATAGAATATAAGATGTAAAATGATCTACAAACTATTAAATAACTAATTGGATAGAAATATTTATACCATTATTACCTCTGGATAGATTTTTTATTAGTTATGGGGACACATTTCTATGAAATTAAACTATATTATATGTTGAGTAATGAAAAATTGAAAGGAAAAACTTTTTTTATTTTTAAATTATATAATGCTTTGGATATGAAAAAAAACAAATGTTAGGTTATATATATGTATATATATATTTATAATTATTGAAATATATTTTTTTTAATCATTATAATTTATCTTTATTTTTAAGATATGAATTCGTTACTTAAAATTCTTAAGAAACGCCAAAAAAATAATTATTTAGTTAATAATTAACAAAAATAAATGATACAAAAAATATTAAAAGTGAGCTAAATTGAACGAATTATTATGTTAAAGTAATTTTATATAAGAATAAATAATGTTATACATATTTTATAAAATATATTTTAACTCAATCATTGTCTTTATATTTTTGTTTAATTCAATTTAAATGAAGAATGTGAAAATTGACATTAATGTTATTTTATGATAAATAATATTTTTATAATGATTTAAAATTACCATAAATAATATTTTATTAAAAGTTATTTTTAAATGTTAATAAATATATAATATGGTACAATAATGTACCAATTTATCTTTTATAATGACCATATTGACCATTAAATAGTTAAAACTCTATTAGCACAGATATAGTTAAAGTAGTATTTTTTCACATTACATGCATTTGTGTTATTATTAATTTTTAGAAACATATAATTATTATATTAGAAATCATATATTATATTTATAATTATTGGGTATACATTATTTAATAATTCTCACATTAATTTAGTATTAAATTAAATGTTACTTTGGTTAGAAAACTAGTTAGCATATTCAACATACCGAAATGGTAAAATAAGGAATCTTAGGAGTTATGGAACAAAATGTTAAAAACATGAGTTATATTGTGTTTTGAAGGTTTTTATAGATCCACTATCCTTAAACGCCATTAAATAACAATATTTGGTCCGCATTAGGTGAGGGAGACCTCCCAATAGTGAATACATTGGAGTATTTACAAGAATTCCACTCCTTCTCAAATATGAAAAGGGAACTCACTTGCCTCACTTCATTACACATATAATGATATTTGGATCAAAAAATATATTCCGAAAAAAATCCCCAAATTCTATATTGTCGTCTTAAAATCCTTATTTTGGCCATAAATCCAACCAAGAAAGGTTTTAGTGAAACCCTAATGAGGATACCCGAAGAATAAGTAATGTTCTTCTAAAAGCATTTTGATTTTATTTCCTTCTAAAACTCCTTAGAAACCTATTATACCATGATTATATAATAACCTATGTATATTACATATAAATTTATTTTTTTATATTAATTTTATTACCTAAAAATTGATACACTTCCATTAAATGTGTTACGAAATCATCGTTCGAGTGTACGACGGACTACGACCTCACGAACTAATGTCCATCATTTTTTTATTATCACCTTTGAAGGATGGTAATAGTGATTTATTTATAGTTTATAAAGGATATTTTTTATTTTATTATT
Organism: Viscum album; assembly: GCA_963277665.1. NCBI lineage: Eukaryota > Viridiplantae > Streptophyta > Magnoliopsida > Santalales > Viscaceae > Viscum > Viscum album. The sequence continues at coordinate 96,297 of CAUJRU010000447.1, read as the reverse complement.
CTTATTTAATTATTAAATCACACATACCTATGTTCTTTCAATTTTTTTAGAGTACGATATCTTCGACCATGTGTACGACGGATTACTACCTCACAAAGTGATGTAATTATTTCGAGCTATAAATAGAATGTATTAAGGATGGTTTTAATAGAATTATATGATATATATTAAATAATAATTATAATTAAATATTAATATTTCTATATATATCATTTACTTTTCTTTCCTTCAGTATGATAATAAAATGTAAACAACGTTCATACATACGTACGACCTACCATCTCAAGGAACGCTGTGTCTCATTTCCTATTACCAAATTTTATGGATTAATATAAATACCCATATAAATAATATATATAAAATATAATTCATGGTTTAAATTTTGGATATGACGAAATCATGATCAAAGTATGAGTAACAAAAAATAAAACGTCGAAACAAACTCGAAAAACAAGGGATTAAAACCAGAATCAATGAAAATAAAGAACGATTATTTACAAAAATGAGTGATAAGATGTTATAAAATGATCATATATGATATTATAAATATTATTTTGGTTCTATTTTTAGTTAATAACATCATTAAAACCATTATACAATAGTTTAAAGAGCATGAAATCAAAAAAAGCATAAGGTTAGGGATTTCATATCAATTTAAATTCCATTGAAACATTTTTGTTGTTATAAAACAATTCACTCTAATGTGGTGTATATACATTCCTTTTTTAAAACAAACTAAGACCTTTCCCAAAAAATAAGAAACCCTTTATTAGTAAAAAAAATTACTCTAGTCTAAAAGTAGAATATTTACGAAAATCCTTCCTAAAAAAGGAAGGAGATCATTTGGCACATGATAAACCCAATGAAAATCATTACCATTAACACCTTTGTTAGCAAGCACAACCGCCAACACATTTTCCTCTCTTTACGCATGAGTGAAAAAGTGATCTATTGAGTATAGATATTCCAAACATCTAGTCTAGATATTAGTGAGATTCCAAGAAATATTCAATGCCCCAGTTCTAATAGCATAAACTATCATAGCGGAGTCACATTCAATCTAAATCTTGTTCCAATCCTGCCTTCCCGCTTACTCCACCGCAATAATAACCCTAAGCATTTCTACTTCAAGAGCAGAAGAAATACCACATGAGCCATAGTTGCACCCAGGAACACTTTCCTGGTAGTCCCTAAAGATAGCACCAAATCCAGAGGGACCCGGATTTCCCCTTGAAGCACTATTAGAGTAGATTTTAATCCATCCATGAAAAGGGGCCTACCAAATGATTTCCATTGTACCACATAGAGGGAGAAAGTTTCCTTTTACCCCAATTCTCTTAATCACTAATAAATAATGAATATATTTTGAGCAAAACATGACACTTGGTGTATCCACCCCTTGGACCGCTACGATAATCCTTGCAAGAAAAACCCCATACTGTAGGCACTATGTATCATGTCTGAATTTGTTTCTTGATGTCCAGATAAGATGGACTGCCTCATCTACATCAGCCTAGAATAAATTCTAGAGTTGCGGTGAAAAGATCAAAGAGCTCCATCTCTTTATGAAATCAAAATTTGAATTAGAGTAAGACCGAGGAACTTCAAACATGTCAAAAACTGGCCTCCATATCGCTGAATCCGCAAAACAACTGAGGAAAAGGTTGTCCACATCCTCCCTATGCTGAAAGCACAAAGCTCAAATAGAGAAAAGGTAAATAACACATACCTACAGAAATTCATCATTTATCATTTTTTATGAGCCAGCCTCCCTGAAAGAATAGAAGGGGATGGCCTAAGAAACTTCCACAGTAGGTTACCCATTCATTTCCAATCATTTGAGCTATAAATGGAGTGATAATAGTTTCCTTTTTAGGTGAGAATTCTATTGAAAGCAGGTTCCCATGCCCAATAATCGCCACTAATAGACCAACAATATTTGTTTACAATTTATGTAATATGATCTTGAATATTATCCATACTACCAATCTGATCTTTAATTGATAGATCAAAGTCTAGATTTGAATTCCCATCCATGACCAAGTCAATCACGTAATTCCCAGACCAATTATATTTCTAAAAATGAAAAGAGGAGTCCTTGGAAACAAGCCAACTATAGTCAACATCAATTCTTGAGAAAATATACTTCAAGGAAGGCTACAATGAAGAGTTGACATAATTGATATTCTCGACCTTAATCCTGTAAATGAACCGGGCCCAGATAAAACTAGTTTTCTCTGATTGCATGTTTATAAGATTTCATATAAACCTGGCCTGCAAAGAGTCATTGAAGCCTCCTATATTTTTGATTCCCAAACCATCCTCATCATGAGGCTTGTAGACATCATTCCATGGAAATTTTCCCAACCTCAACTCCAAAATGTTGCCACTAAAAATAATGTTCCTAAAATAATTATTGATGATCTTGATTAAAGAAATAATAAATTTATACACCATAAAATAGTATAAAAATTTGGAAATGATGACTTATTTCACCAAGAAAACCCTACCATCTATTGATAGAGATTTTACCTTCCATGTGGAATGTTATCTTTTAATCATGCTCACAATTCCAGAGACATGAAAATTTTTTGGTCTCCCATAGAACATGGTCACTCCCATATAAGTAAAGGGAAGATGACCCTCATGAATCCTCAATTCTCTGATGATAACATTTTTCCTGATAGATGAGAAACCCTTTCCAAAGTAGACAAAGGACTTTCTCCAACGAACCACCTGCCCAAAAACTATTTCATAGTTCAAAAAGTATCTCTTTATCTTTTTGTTGTTTCTCTCATCCCCTTGGGTGAAGATGATGATGTCGTCAGTATATAAAATATGAGAGGGAGCTATAATACCCCTTCCAGGGTGAATAGACTCCAGTTTCCCATCGTCAACCCTGATGGAAAGAATCCTACAAATATAATCCTCAACGATAGAAAAAAGGATGGCTGATAATGGATCATGCTGCCTAACACCTCTCAAACATTCAAAATATCCTTCTGAGTATCCATTTATAAGAACAAAAATATGAGCAGAACTTAAAATTATTTTGACCCAATTGATGAAGACATCATCAAACCCATACATGATAAGGATCTTGCAGATAAAACTCAAATCCATTGTATCAAAAGATTTCTTGATATCCAGTTTGAGAGAAATATTACCCCCCTAATGGATATTTTGAGAATATTAACACACTCCAAGGTGGTGATAAGACAGTTTTTTATTAATCTCCCTTTTATGAAACCAAACGGATTTGCAGAAACAATTTTGCAGGTAATGAAGGAGAGATTATTTGGAATAACATTGCAAATAACTTTATAAATGGTGTTAACCAACACAACTGACCTGAAGAGATGACTTTCATTGGAATTTTCCTCTTTAGGGATAATGGGAAGAAAATAAGCCTTCAGTCCTCTAAGAAGAGATCCACCTCTAAAAAATGATTGACTAACCTACAAACAACAACACGAATGAGATCCCAAAAAGTTGGGAAAAAAAGTTACCAAAGCCATCAGGACCAGGTGAGCTCTTAAGTTTGAGCCTAAAAATAGCCTTCTTAATCTATAGATCAAGAGGCATAGTAGTGAGAGTATATTTTTCCTCTGGTTTCACCATTCTTGGAATCACCCCATCCATAGAGTCAGTAATGGAATGGGGGCCATTAAAAAGATCCTTGAAGTAAGAAGTGACATGCTTAGAGAAATCCATTATATTTTCAATGTGGATATCCCCATTATTAATCAAGGAAAGAGGCTTGGAGACTTTCCTAACTCTTTGAAGAGAATTAAAGAATCTTTAATTTTTGTCACCGTCTTTTAACCACTTGGATCTAAAGGAATCCCATTGTAATGAATCTTTCATATCAAGAAGATTGACCTGTTTAAGGGAAAACTCAACATACACTTTAATTCCATCCGAGAAGTAATTATTGGTGTTACGTTCCTAATCCTTTTGAAGAGAATCTTTACATGTAGAGATATTAGAATCAAGGGAGATGAATCGATTATTGCTCTATATTCTTAAATTCCTCTTTTAAATTTTGAGTTTGGTGACGAAGGAAAAGGCATTATCCTTACAGTTCACACAACCCCAGGTGTTATGAATAATGATCATTTATTCAAGATGAGAGACCCAAGCCATAATGAACCTAAAAGTGAAAGGATTCTTGGGTTCCTTCTCACTAAGATCCACCAAGATAATATGATGATCAGAATTGAGTATGGAAAGAGTTGAGCATGATATGTTACCCCATGTTTCCAGAGAGGCCCCATTAACAAAGGCCCTATAAACCTTACTAGACACAAAGATTTTGAGATTATTAATATACAAAGAATATTTGGAACATACCAAATTAATCTCAATCAAGTTATTTTGTTCAATACATAATCTGAACTCCCTGGAGGAAATTTTGTTGTTTGTTGCTTCCATTTTTTCATCTGGGTTCAAGATTGCATTGAAGTCCCCCATAATTAACCAAGGATTAGAGATGGTTGATTTGAGAGATTCTATATCCATCCACAGATTCCTGTGATCCTGATAATTGTTTTCATCATAAATGATTGAGTATGTAAAATGTGAACCAAGGTAGCTAAAGGATAAAGTGACATGCTGATCACTTGACATAATCATGGTTTGGTTGCCTAAAGAATTATAGGATAAAACCTATAGAGTATTGACACATGTTGAACACCTATTGGTATTAACTAAGTGAAAACCCAAATTTTACAGGTTAGCAATACTATAGGGGAAGATTTTTCTGGGCTCAGACAAACCTAGAATACTTGGTTTGCGTGGCTGAATGAATAACCGTATGGATCTACCTATTTCCATATTGCTCAGACCCTGGAAATTTTGGAATAAAATCTTCATTTAAAACAGGAACTAGGGTGTGAACCCATCACTTTTGTACCCCCAGGTTTTTTAGGTGGTGTGTTTTATTTCCTTTTGGAAGGAGGAGAAATAAGGTCACTTATATCAGCACTACTTGTCATGGAACCCTTCCCATTGGAGGACAGCTCAGAGTTAACCTTGCCTATCTGATTGTATTTTTTTGAGGTATTGCTGGAGGATATAGGATTACAATCCTCATGTTCCATTCTTCTCTCATGAAAGCTGGTTGTAACATCATACACCTGTGGAATGGAATAAACAACAACATGGGTCTTCCATTCAGTGATCTGAACTTCCTAAATTTCGGGAGGAGGTTCTAGGCTATTGTGAACTAGTATCACTTCTATGTAGTGGGTCTTTGCCAAATTCATACCCTCTGATCGGATCCTCTCAGCAGATGCAGATCCTGTCAATATATGAGTCTGTTCATTGTGGATACTAAGGCCGACATGGACAGGGATGTGTTCCATATTTGAGGTGTTTTCTAGAGATTCAACAATTGAGGTGTCACTATCCCTCAATTACCAGACCAAGTCCTTGATGTCATGAAATAACTCCGCAGAGATGAATTCATCATCTATTTGATGCTGGAGATCAAGAAACAGACTATAAATATCATCAGATATTACCGTGTACAGATCCTCCTCATCCTAGGTTTCCTGTTCAGAGAGGGTTCCTTGTATTTTAATTCTCAAGAGCTTCCTCTTCCTCCAAAATTTCTGACCAGGATTGTTTCCCAGGGTTGGATGTTCCAGACTGAGAATTCTTAATAATCTGCATCTTCACTGGATCATGTACTTGATTAGTATCCAAACGAGACTCTGAAGGGTCTTGACAAGGTCCTTCATGTTCTTTTATAATTCCCTTCATTTTAGGAAGCTCATTTTTAATTCTCGTACTCTTATTGGTTTTAGTCCACTCCATAGATTTGGGAACAACCACCTACTTCAGGAGCACTCTATAATTAGAGACCTAGTGCCCCATCAGTTTGAAAACATCATAGAAGGGTGATACATTCTCATATTCCACCCTAACTTCAGATCTATTACCAATAGTAATGAAATAAATGCTTTCGGGCCTCTTGATTTCCAGGTTGACATCCACAAACATCCATACAAAAAACCCAAATTCTCCCTCCATTGTCCAATGAACAATTCTGATTGGTGCACCAATACAAGATGCAATATCATTCAGAATCATTCGGTGCTAGTAGACCTAGTTCAACCCATGAAAACACACCCATATCTGTGCATTCGTCTTCTTGATTTTAGAAGGATTGATGTTCAAATCCCATTTCTATAATCAAAGAAATCTGTGTTTCAATTGGAGGTTTCAAATGTTCCAGGCAGCGTTCAAAGTATCCTTAGATTGAAGAAAGATATGAAAGAAGCCCCTCCAAACAGGTATTAGCTACCAATCATGGTTACCCCAAAAATGTGATATTCTATTCTTGATATCTACATAATACAAGGGCTTATCCCCCATTGAATATATAACTCATCCAAGGATCAAAAAATTAAATAATTTGATTCTTTGCTAAAGTGCTTCTGGATCTGGAACTACAGAGAAGCCTTCGTTTTTGAGTCGTGATATGTTGGAAGGTCTGTGAGATTCATCCTTGGATGGATCTATAGAGTCGTAAAGTGCTTATGAAAAAGATAATACCTTCTTCTTTAAAATTGAGGGATCCTGAGAGAAAAGATATTTACTCGGATTCGTTACGGTGCCTCAGCCATCCTGGAAGGCCGATTCCCATTCAGGATGGAATGATTCCATTCAAGGAAATATCTATACTTTCCCATTGACATATAATATCATGAATACTTCATTACTCATGGTATATTAATATTCAATTAGAATTATCACATATAAGGGGATTTGAATTGAAAATTACCAAGTGGTAAATGTTATTGTGAAATATCACTTTGTTTTGTGACTGTTAACTTTCTCTTCGAATAATAACTTTAATATAATCATTTTTCATTGGAAATTAAAATTATATTAAATATCTATATTTTATCTTGATGGATATTATTATTTCAAAGAATGTATAAAAATATTTACATATGGTTTTTACATTGAATGATATTTTATTAACTGGGGAAATATTGATAAATCTAAATATTTTACTCAATATAGATATTTGATAAAAAGTCATATTAATTCATGAATTAAATAAATTATTAAATATATGAGGAATTATTTGGACCTGAAGTGATGTGTGAGGCCTAGTATAATATAGTCCCTTGATACATCAATTTTTCTCGTGATACAAATTATGTTTTCCAAATAAAATGGGTTTTTACCAATATTATTTTAAATTGTCTAATGAAAGGTCTTGACAGTAGAGGTACAATAATGCTTGGGATCATAGAATCAATCAATTAATAATTTATTTAATTCAAAATTTAGTTATTATTATCCATAATACTTTCACTTTGAAACAAATATGGATTTATTTCATTCTCACCTTGTTGATTAAGTGGAATGTTTGTTCAGTTATTTACCTTACCATTTTGATTATGCCTTATCCATTTATTTAAATAGTATGTGCATTATTTTATTTAAATTTATATATTTTTATTCATTATTTCTTCCTAGTAGCATCCATTATATGTAACCCTTACTGATCACATGCACTCAACCTTATTTTTTTCCTTTCCTTGGGTTTTGAACAAGATATATTTGAAAGCGTTTTAAAGGATACAATTTATTAGATTTTTTATGTATTTTGTTTTATTTTATATTCATAATGTAAATTGGGTATCATGAATGTGTATGGATCTCCAAACCTACTAAACCAATAATTAATTTTGGATTTTATTCCATATAATCATGCCAATGTAATAATGTAAGGAACTTGCTATGGTTTTCTCAGGTCAGGATTGTTACCTGAGAAATGAGTGGATCTTATTTTTCACATTCAAAGGGGTGAAAAAAATGGATTCAACATCACCTAATCATTCAATACAATATATGGGAGTCATTAGACATGGAACAAATAATTAAATAGTTCAAACACATTTTATGGAAGCACACAGAAATGTACGACATGCGACACAATGATAAAATACTATGAAAACACTTATTATTTTGGAAAATATTACTAGACCACTGAACATAGGTTCATAGATGACCACAAGTAGGGTATAATCATTTTATTCTAGAAATAATATAATAAATTAGAAGAACAAACCAATTCCCAAAAAATTGGGAAATTAGATCACACAAAAATAGTGTAAGATATGCAAAGACAAACTACGATAATAAAAAATGACTAGTGGGATTACCACTGTAGATCCAACATGACCAACGATGACTAAAAAATTCATATAGGATATCAATTGAGAAACCTATATTAGTATTGGGATAACTCCATGAATGAAAAGAAATTAGGGTTTTTCTAATAACGATGATTAGAAAATAAGTAAATGTATTTAAAAACATTTCATGGGAAATTTGGTAAAATCACCTCAAAAATGGGGTTATACAGTTTGGCCACACGTTTTGCTAAACTATGCACTAACCATGCTCCCTCCACTACTTAGGGAGACCCGCCACTTGGTATAAGTTCATGGTTTGACTACCTATATGCAAGTTGTGAAAATTTCTTCTATCATGATGTCTAAAATCTTCACACAGGCATGTGTCCAATATCTCATAGTTGCAGACTTACCATGTGGCCCCCTTCTTTTCACAAGATCCATAAATGGTTGAGTCACATGATTAGAGAGAACTATAGACTAACCATACATCCAAATATGTTTCCTTAATTCCTAGATCATTAGGTTTCGAACAATCCTCAGATGCTCATGAAACCTTCCCGAGTCCATAGGACACATTTTACAATGTAAAACAATGGGCTCAAATAGAAAAAAATGAGTCATACCTTCTTGAAAATCCAGGTCATTATACTAGGTATGAATCAGTTTAACCATGTTATGGAAAAAAGTATTTATAAAGGTTTAATATAATGTATTGATTAATAGTAAATAAGAACACAATTTCTATAAATCCATTTCATATGTAGAAATAAGTTTTAGTCAAAAATGGATTATATTGATTTTTGTGAGAGAATAATTTTTTAAATATCTATAATTTTGATTTTTTTTAATAAAAAATAGGATATTATTTTTGAATTTATCAATTCAAAATTAACTATGGATGAATTTTTGGGAATTTTCTCAAAAATTTGGATTTTTCAATGAATAGTTAAAATAAATTTTTTTTCAAATACTGTCATCAAATAAAGTAATTTAAATGTATAATTATATATTTTTTATTTGGTATTAATGTTACATATGAACAATTTTATTTAGAATAATTTAATTTTAATCATCAATTTTCATTATTTTGATATAAGATAATATTTATGCCTGAAACACAATTTTATAAAAACAATGTTTTGTATACATTTTAAGTATTTTTATTAAAATAAATCTATACCATTTATATAAATTTAATATTACAAAATTAATAACATATTAAGAATTATGAGTTTCAATTTTTTTAAATATGTCCCTATTATTTTTAGGCATTATGAATAGAAACCGAGGTAAAATATATCACCTTGAAAAAAGGTAAATCAGGTAATTAAGGATAAAAATAATACCAAAATACATTAAAAAACCTAATAGTTTAACTATATTCATTTAATTAAAGGAATTAATCCATATCCAATATAAATTCAAATACATGTTATTCTTTCTCAGTTGACCTTAGTAATGAAATTTGTTTTATGTTAAGTAAAAAAAGTCTAAAATGTATCCCTTAGGATTTTAATTTATTTTATATATTCAGATAAGGAGATATTTAATGAATATATATGATATTTATTTCATGATTAACATTATAGATATTATGGAACCATAACTAAATTATAAGTATTGGAATATCCATTACAAAACAAGAATGAGGGAATATTGTAGTTAATGTCTGAAAAAAATGATAATAATGAAATATTTTTACTGAACGGGTGATAATATGATATAATAGTATAATATTTTATATTAAAATTATTAATATAATTCTTTTATAAATTAATAACATGTTTAAAACCATTATATATGAGTTCAAATCACATTTTACTAAAAGTAATCACGGGGTAAGGGGTATCTTAACTCAATTTCCATTCATAGGGTTATATTTACACATAATTGACTATGTTGTCCCATGATTATGCATGAAATGAAATATAATTGTATTATTTTTTATTTTCAATTTTTTTTCCAATTTAAATTTTTATATATAATCACTTCATTGATCAATTTCCATTTCAATGATTTGATCTTTTTGAGGGATTTCATCTCAGTTTCCACTCCATTAAGGCATACTAGGTAATATAATCCTATTTATTTTTATGTGGTTTATCTAATTCTCATTTTAGGAATTCAAAATGAATATCTATTTATTAATAAGGATTAAAATTTCATTTTCTATTTACTTTTTCATGTGGTTAGAATTTTAAAGTTACCAAATATCTAAGAATGTATTTTTCAATATAATATATTTGGGATTTATCATATTTTCATTAAAGGAATCTTATATTTTATCTTTTATAAACACCATAAATTTTATTAAACTCTATATTTTTAATGATTTTTAATATTTTATTCAAACGTTTCATATCATTGGTAATTTAATATAAAATTGATTCATTTAAAATAAAAAATGATGTAATTTCTCTTTTGGAAGAAGTAAAATTTTCTTCCATGTCCATATTTTTATTTTTTAAAGTAATTTTTATTTACTAAAACGATTTATTAATGAAAGTTTATGTTATATATGAATTTTTAAAAGGATTTAAATGAATATTTTTACTTTTTTCAGAATTCTTAATTATCTACTTTCATTACAAAAGTTCAAAAGGAATGTTCATTTTATATTATATGGAATTAAAGGATTTTCTTGCCTCCAAGACCATTTTATGGTCTATTTTCTTCATCTATACGATTTCAATGGTTTTAGAAATAAAACTATTTAATGGAATATTATTTAAATATTTCAATTAAATTTTTTTATTTTTATAAATGACATGATTTTTTAACAAAACATTTATATTTGACCGATTAATGGTCATCTTTTATCTCTTAGAAATTTGGTGGTTGTTAACTTTCTATTAAATCAATACCTTTCTGGTGATCATATGATATTATTATTATATTAGATATACCTATTTTAAATATTGTCGGTATTATTATTTCCTAAAATATAGAAAATATCAATATATGATTCCTTACTATTAAAGTTATTTGATTTACTAAGGAAGTATTGATATTCTATATCCTTCACTCTTTAAAGATATTTCTTAAATAAGGCCTATTTTTTATTATTAAAAATTATCATTAAATATATGATGAATGAATTGGACATATAAGAAGGTGTTAGGCCCAAGATTATATATCCCCTTGATGCATTGACTGGTCTCATGAGACAAAAAAATTGCCTTGCCTTATAAAATGTTTTTTTTATATGACTACTCATATTTGTTAAATGTGGTAGAATAAAGCCTTGGTGATATAGATGTTATGATTTCTAAGATCATGAAATACAACATTATTCATTTCCTTTATTTATAATTTATTCATTATTATCCATGAGATTATTTGATTTTAAATTTTCAATGGATGCATTTCGTGCAGAATTTATTGATTAAATGGAATGTGTTGTCAGTTATTTTCATTTTTATATTGATTATTACTTATTTACTCATTACATTTTCTATTTTTTTAACCATTACTAAACATTTTTTCATACCCTTAATTTTTATCTTTTCCCATGATGTTAATATAAAATATTTCAATGAGTTTTAATGATGTAGAAAATTGGATTTGGTTATGTTTTATATTTTATTTATAGTGTACAATGGGAATCGACTATGTATCTGGTTCTTCAAGACCACTAAATTAATTTTTCCTTTGGGATGATATCATTGTAATATTATTCAAATGAATTAAATCAGATACTAACTTTGTGTTATTGGATTTGGGGTATTTATGGTTGGAATTGGAGGAAATGTTTTAGAAACTTTGGGAACTATATTTAATAAAATGTTGATTAGAGAACGTAACCCTATAAATAAAAATGAGGATTTGTATAATTATATGACAATATAAAAAAGTTTTGAAAAGTTATATTTTTTAATTTTTTCCTAGAAATATATCCATGTCTAGATACTACAACTGGATGTGGTTTTGAAACATATGCATCTTGGGGTAATGACCCTGAAAAGAGTTAGTTTAGTATATCTCATTCATCAATCTGATGCATTGTAAATGTTCTCATACTATAAAATTGGTTTTATAGTCTTATGAGATATGCATAGTATAAATTACATTTTCATTATGATCAATTATCAAGGATTATAATAGATGATGATCGAGGATGGCCTTGGTCAAACCTATGGTTACATATATTGAACAAATGTGTTATAATTTATAAATCCTATAAATAATTTTTATGATTATGAGGTATCCCATAATGATTATTATTTGTCATATAATACCTTTTTATATTAGTCAATGATTGTAATAAGAATGAACCATTCTAACATTTAATGTTATATGTATTGTGGTGATTACGAGAAACCAAAAGAGAAAATGATTAGATTTAAAGATATAATTGTTGACATCACCTGTTTTGATAATCTCAATTATGATTCAATATGCTTTGATAATCCCAAATAATTTTTATCTATATATTAATTCTTTCAATCTATGACATCCTACTATTAAGTTGATAAAAATATCAAAATAATCATTAGAATATGTTAATCAATGTTTATCTATGTTTATACATACTTTGAAATAATTCTAACTCAATCTGGATATGTTTTTCATAGAACAGATAAGTGTTAAGTCCACTGGTATGCATAAGTCCACTGGTATGCACATAGCTATCGATACAGAAAAATAGATACACAGCTACTGATAAAGCTAAGTACACCGGTAGATATGGATAAGGTCACTGATATGCATAACAGCTACCGATAGAAGAAGAGCTACCGATAGAATAAGTCTACCTGTACGAACAAGTCAACTGATACAGACCTACCAGTTATAGTCTGAAGATAATTAAAGGTCACTGATAGATCAAGATTCCTGTGACACAAGGTCATGAGTACATAGTTACTGAAACAAGCTACCGATACAAATAGACAGACAGACTGCTACCGATACGAAGTCCACCGATATAGAAAGACAAAGTCTACCGATACAAGTCTGCTGATACATAGTCCACCGATATAAAAGAGCTACTGTTACAAAGAATCTACCGATAGATAGATCTATCGATACAGAAGAGCTACTGATACAATCTCACAGATACTTAGAGCTATCGATGGAAACCAGTAACCATTTCTCAAAACTCAATTTATATTTGTTTATTTAGGAACGATCATATTTGATGTTTTTAATGAACCTGCTATTAATTGATGATAGTGGTTGGAATTTTAGGAACCGTACCTCGTACCTGTAAAAAGGTAATCATTACCATTGCTGGTGCTCAGGTTATAAAAGGAAGATCAAGCTAATGAAGAAAAGAGAGTGGAATATGCGTACAAGAGTGTGACACCTGAAGTAAAAATCTTAAAGAAAAACATGGTAAGAACTCAAGTAACATTCATACACATCAGGCATATGATTACAACGAAGAAGCTGAAGTGTTACAAAGAACACTCTCTAACTCGAGCAGAACTCCTACACTATAAGTCAAAAGCAAATACCACACTCTGTTTCTTGACAAAAACTATAGAAGGACTCAAAACCTCATCTGCATCAATCCAAGGAATCCAGAGCTTCACTCACAACACATAGAGCCTTCTAAACTCATCTATACTTATTTAGCTCTACTGTGGTTTATTTATTTACATTTTGAGATGTGTGTGTGCTCTATACTTTTAGACACACATTGTATCCTGTGCTGAACTCGGGGATTTATAAATCCTCACACAATCTTTTCCCTATACTCTTGTATCCCACTATGGATAGTGGTAGAGGTCAAGAGTGACCTGGATAGCATGTGTGCTATTGTTTTTGTTTTCCCACGAAGAACTGTGGTAGAGGTATTGGGACCTGGACAGTCTTTGTACTATTGTTAACCTCAATCCAGGGTGTGGATCAAAGTTTATATAAACTGTTTGAGAGGACTATGTCTCGGCTTGAGACTGAACCTCTTGGTTAAAACTAAAATGCCCATTTATTTTGTTTTAATATATATTCAATATTCCATTTCTAAGTATATTAAATAAAATTATATTCTAAGGTAAATCAGTTAGTTTAACTAGAAATTTTTTATAACTTTTGTTATCCAGTAAGTTAGTTTCAAAAGTTAATCAATCTTTAGATTGAGTTAACTGAGAAATAATCAATCTTTGAGAAAATAATTGAAACTATTCAAGCTTTAAAAATTCCCAATAGTTTAACTTATTATTCAATTTGGGGTATTTTTCAATAGATATCTTTTTAATTGAAATTTTAATTAGAACTCAATTCACCCCCCTCTTGAGTATCCACTCCGACCAACATTTGGTATCAGAGGTTGGTTTATTAATAAAGGATTTCCATATACTCTATTTTTCAACTGTGATTTTAGTTGTTTCTTAAAGATATTAATTTTCTGTTAGTTACAAATTATATCGCTTTAAATATATTTACTAAAATCTAATTATGGATAATATATTAGAAGGTGCTACTACCAACATGCCACCTTTCTTTAATGGTGTTAATTATGCTCAGTGGAAACTGAAAATAAAAATTCATTTAGAAAGTACAAGATTTGATATCTGGACTATAATAGAGACTCAGTATAAGATTCCAGAAACTGAAAGAACTACTTGTGATAAACCTACTAAAATAACTTACAATAATAATTTTAAATATATGAATTCCTTGTACTATTCTTTAGGAGATGAATAATTTAATCGAATATATGCTTGTAAAACTGCTTACGAAATTTGGGATTCCTTGGGTGTTTCTCATGAGGGAACAACCATGGATAAGGAAACGAGACAAAAAACTTATACTATTAGGTATGATAATTTTAAAATGAAGCATGATTAACCTATTTCTGACATGTATCCTAGGTTCAACGAAATTGTAAATATAATGAGCTCACTTGGAGAAGTTGTTCCTACAAAAGAACAAATCCTGAGGATACTAAGATGTCTTCCAGAAATATGGAGAGGCACATCAGTCTCAATAAGAGAATTATGTGACATAAGTTCATTGCCTGTTAAAGAGATGATTGGTAAGTTGATTATGTTTGAAGAAGCTCTAAAGGTAAACAAAGAGGAAGATGATGAACCAAAGAAGATGTCAGTGGCATTTAAGTCTACCGCCTCAAAGAGCAATGACAAGGAGAAAGTTCACATACCTACTGAAAGCTCAACAAGTGGAAGTTCATATTCTGATAGTGATGACGAGATGGCTCAAATATCCAGGCGATTCAATAAATTCTATAGGAAGAATAAATTTTTCAGAAAACCAACTTATAAGGGTAAGTATGACAAGTGAGGTTAGTGGATGAAATATTGAAAGAAATTTGATAAGGATGATGAGATAGTGTGTTATGAATTCAAAAGTAAAGGACACATTAAGGCTTACTATCCAAAGCTAAAGTTAAAGAATAAATACGACTACAAGGACAGAAAAGATAAGAAATCCCTAAAGGCAACATGGAGTGCTTCAAGAGACAACATAAGTGAATCTGATACTTCTAATTCTAAAAAGAATCATGCCAACATGTGTTTCATGACAAACACATCTGAGGTAACATTGGATTCTCATGATTTAAATTCTTTTTATTTTGGAGATTATTCTAAATCTAAAAACATGTTTAGTGAAGAGTTATTTGAATATTGCAATATGTTAGAAGATACTTGAAATGAGTTGAAGGATAAGTACAAGTCATTAAGGAAATAGTATGCTTTAACTTGTACTGTTAAATATGGTCTTAGTATAGAAAAGGAAAAGAATTATCAACAGTGAAAGGAGAATATTGAACTCAAACTGTCTAATGAGTAACGTAGAAAATATTTGGAAAAATTTACTAATGGAAAGAATAATTTAACTCAAATCCTTGGAAAACAAGTGGCACCAAAATATACTACTAGTTTAGGCTATCAACCTGGACAAAGACAACTTGTTAAGAATAAATTTATTCCTAAATCCGGACAGTATGCTGCTAGTTCCATCTTTGTAAATTCCTATGCCGCGACTAGCTATTCACATAGTTATAGATCAAACAAAATTTATCTTTTAAAATATTTTGAATCTATTGATTATATGAATCCCAATAGACAAATCTGGGTACCAAAAGTTTTTCATTCTAACCTATCTGGACCCAAGAAGATCTGGGTACCAAAATCATTTTCTAATTAAACCTGTTTTGTAGGATCCCTTCTTGAAGAGTTCCCATGATAAGATATGGTACTTGGAAAATGGATGTTTGAGGAATATGACTAGAGATTACTCATGTTTCAAGAGTTTAATCAATTTTGATGGAGGATATGTCACCTTTGGTGTTAATTTAAAAGCAAAAATCATCGGCTTATGCCAGATTGGTAACACTGATTCAATTTTAATTTCTAAAGTTTTATTTGAGGACGGATTAAAATACAACCTATTAAGTATTTCTCAGTTGTGTGATGATGTTTTCAATGTTAAATTTTAAAATTATGCTTGTAATGTATTTTATTCTAAAAATTATTTGGTATTTACGACCTTGAGAAATGAAAATGTTTATACTGTAGATTTAAATTCTTTAGCCAAACAAAAGGTTATATGTTTAAATTCTTTTCATAAAGAATCTTGGATATGGCACAAGAGATTAGGACACTGAAATGTTCACTCACATAGAAAACCGACTTGGAAGAATTGAGTTAGAGACCTACCTCACCTAAAATTGTCATCAGAAAAAGTTTGTAATCCCTGTTAAAAGGGAAAGCAACATAAAGTTTCTTTTAAATCAAAGAAAGAAGTTTCAAGTTCACAACCTCTCGAGTTGGTTCACATGGACCTTTTTGGACCTTCTATAGTTTCTAGTTTAAATGGGAAGATCTATGGATATGTCCTAGTAGATGAACATTCTAGATATACTTGGGTATACTTTCATGCTCACAAAAGTGAAGCTCATTCCTATTTTATTAGGTACTCCAAGTCTATAGAGAACCTTAGTGGACTTAAGATTAAGACTCTGTGAAGTGATCATGGCAGTGAGTTTGAAAATCATGAGTTTGAATCTTACTACTCACTCAATGGCTATATTCACAACTTTTCTGCTCCTAGGGAACCTCAACAGAATGGTGTAGTAGAAAGAAAAAATAGAACCCTTTAGGAAATTGCAAGAACTATTCTCAATGAAATTGATTTACCTATTTATTTTTGGGATGAAGCTCTGAATAAAGCTTGTTATATTATTAATAGTGTCTTAATTAGAACTGTTATTAAGAATACACCTTATGAACTGTGGAATAATAGGAAGCCTAAAGTTAGTTACTTCAGAGTTTTTGGTTGCAAAGTCTTTATTCTCAATAATAGGATAATATTGACAAGTTTGCTTCTAAAAGTGATGGCAGAATCTTTTTAGGTTACTCTATAACTAGTAATTCTAATAGGGTATTTTATAAAAGAACCAACTGTGTGGAAGAATCTGTTCTCATAAAATTTGATGAAACTGATCCCCATGAACCTAAGTCTTCACTTGAAAATCTTGAAGAAGATCTGTCTGTTCTGGATCATAATGATAAAATCAGTGAACCAGTTACAAAGACAACCAGTTCTAGAAATATTCCAGAATATGCTCCTAGTGAACCCAAATCTAGAGAAGAACCTGAAATTTCTAGTCCTACCTTTACTAGATCAACTAGGATTCTAAAGAATCATCATATAGATGTTGTTGTTAGTAATCTTGATAGAGGGACATAGACTAGAGCGTCTCTAAGAAACCAGGTTGGCCATCAAGCCTTTCTTTCATAGTTAGAACATAAAAAAATAAATGATGCAATCAATGATGAATTTTGTGTAATGGATATGTAAGAAGAATTAAATCAATTTGAGAGAAACAAAGTCTGTGAATTAGTTGACAGACCTAAGGACACTTTGACCATAGGCACTAAATGGGTTTTTATAAATAAGGTTAATGAATCATGAAACATAGTTAGAAAAAAAGCAAGGCTAGTTTCACAAGGATATTGTCAAGAGGAAGGAATATAATATGTGGAAACCTTAGTACCTGTAGCTATATTTTAAGCCATTAGGATTATACATGCCTATACTGCTCATTTGAATTTCAAGTTATATCAAATGGATATTAAAAGTGATTTTCTAAAAGGTTTTATAATTGAAAATGATTTTTTTGAACAACCACCTAGATTTACTAATCCTCATTCTCCAAATCAAATTTTTAAGCTTTCTAAAGCTTTATATTGTTTGAAACAAACCCCACGAGCTTGGTATGATAGACTTAGTAGTTTTCTTATTTCAAATGGTTTTTTAAAGGAATTTATGATCCAACTCAATTTTTTAAATTAATTTCTAATGTTGTTTTGATAGTATAAATCTATGTTGATGATATTATTTTTGGATATTCTAAAAATGATTTGTTTAATGATTTTTCAAAGAGTATGTAACAGGAATTTGAAATTAGTTTAATGGGAGAACTCAAATACTTTCTTGGATTTCAATTTTTTCAAAATGAAAATGGTATTATTTTAAATCAAAATAAATATACATAGGATCTTTTAAAATGTTTTGTTTTAGATAGTATTAAAGAAAGTGATACACTTATGAGTACTAATTTTATGTTGGATGCTGATGAAACTGGAAATCCAGTGGATCAAACCAACTACATAGGTATGATATGGAGTCTACTTTATCTTACTTCTAGTCGACCTGATATTATGTTTAGTGTGTGTATGTGTGCAAGATTTCAAGCTAATCCAAAAGAGTCACACTTGATGGCTGTTAAAAGAATTTTCAAATATCTTAAACATACTTCTAACTTTGGATTATTTTATCCAAAAGGAAAGTCATTCAATTTAATCAGTTATTTAGATGATTACTTTTCTAGTTGCAAGATAGTTAAAAGAGCACTACTAGAACTTGTCATATTCTAGGAAAGTCCTTAGTATCTTGGTGTTGTAAAAATCAGAATTATGTAGCATTGTCTACTGCTGAAGCAGAGTACATTGCTATTGGTAGTTGCTGGGCACAAGTTCTATGTATGAAACATACTTTTTTGGACTAAAGATATTAGTTTAGACATGTCTCTATAAAATTTGAAAACACTAGTTCAATTAACATCTCTAAAAATCCCGTGTCTCACTCTAGGACCAAACACATTGATATAAGGCACAATTTTTTGAGATATCATTACCAAAAGGGAGATATTAATATTGAATTTATAAGTACTAAACATCAATTATCTGACATTTTCACCATGCCTTTATGTTCGGATAGGTTAAGTTACATTAGACATGAGTTATGAATGATAGACTTTGTAGAATCCAAACCTCACCATTAGAAACATCACCGTTAGCCAAATCCTCATTGTTATACCTCGCTATTATACCTCACTAGTATAAAACTCACTGTTATAACTCACCATTAGATACCTCACTGTTAGGGAACCTCACCGATATACCTCACCGTTTGGAATCCTCACTAGTATGTATTACCGTTAGGATTGTGCTGTTTTAAAATTATGTATCTTTAGCCTCCAGAATCTTTATCATTTATATTTTACTTATTAAGTTTTATTTATTTATTTTGTTATTCCTAAATGATAAAACATAAGTCTTAACCTCATCTCGATCCACCTCAAACCCTTTACCTTCAATCCTTAACTCCCAAACATGTGTTTCTCTCGAACCCCAAGCCTCACGATTCACAAAATGGCAAGAGTGAAGAGACCATCAGTCAATGAAAAGGATGATGAGATGAATGCCAAGAGACTCAAAGGACAGTCTAGTAGTGGATGTGAAGTTAAGAAACCTACAAATCCACATCACGTTCAAAGGGAAATATTATTTGAGAAAGAGTTATGCGCGGAATGGTTGATGACCAGTAAATCTTTAGTTCTAGAAGTACTGGCGGACCATAAATGGGTAGAGTGATTCTCAAATAACAATGGTCCGTATTATCCGAAGTAGGTAAAGGAATTCTATGAGTTTTTTCATTTTGAGAAATCATAAGTTGATAATATAATGGTTTCATTTTTAAATGGAAATGCAATATATTTTTCTTCTGTTGAGTGGGCTAAGTGCCTGAAAGCTCCATGTGAAAGAGAGTTTGGATATTTCTCAAAATCAGTACCTCATACCAGTGACATCATTGAATATGAAGCTGTATTGGAATAATTAACATGAGATGGTACTCCAAGAAAGGTAGATGCTACAAAAATGGATGGATAGAATCAGTTACTAATCAAGATCATTCAAGATGTGTAAGTCCAAGAAGATGGGACTTTCTAAATATAAAATATGAAGATATTTATTTGATGCATCTATTAAGACATTGTGTTAAGGTGAATATGTGTAGACTGTTAATGATTCAGATTGAAGATATGACCAGGAAAAAATCAAAAACTAATGCTTCATTCTTTGCAATGCTGATCTCTGTGATTATCAAGGTAAGAGGTGTGGCTAAGTCTCAAGATGAGACAATGGTTTTGAAAGACAAATTTTGTATTACCAAAAATATATATAAATACATAAAGATCAATTGGAATACATGGAGAAGAGAATGGTTTAGTGGTGATGAGAAGATATATGATAAGTTTAATCTTGTGGATCATCCTTCTAGGCCTAAGGATGTGAGGGATCTGGGTCTATGACCTGATGAAGAGAAACCTTAGTATAGTGATGATACTGATGAAGAAGATACCTTTGTAGCTAATGCAAGGTATCCGAACTTTCCTCCATGTCCAGTTTCTGAAGTTGTATTATATATAAAAGAAACAGTGTTGGGAATAAGCAATGAAGAATCCCCTCTTAACGAGGAAGACCAACCTACTCCAGAGAATGAGGAAGAAGAAGGATCTGAAACTAAATCGTCTTCTTCTGCCTGCTTGAGTCTTAGTCCACTTATTGGGCACTCCTCAATGCCTACTAAGGAAGTTGCTGATGTAGATAGAACTGTACCTATTCTTGGGGAACCACTTTCTATTAGAGAAATGGAGATGATTGTAGAGGATTATTTTGAGGAAGACCGAGCTACTGAGGGTGAAATTTCTATACATATGCAAGAGAATGCACCAGTTGAGGGGGAGCATCCAACTAGACTTTGTATGGTTTCTGTATCTGATGGAATTGAAGACTGGGTAGAAGACCCAGGTTTTGTAGTTTGTGGTCTAGACTATCCTGATTCTAAAGATGAGACACGTATCAATAACCACAAGTTGACTATAATATCTTTTCTGAGTTTTTACCTGAGGATGTGGTAAGAAAATATGGTCTACATCTGTTGAAGTATGATCTTAAGATCTATTTTGTTAAAGATATTAGTAGAATGAAAACCACTTTAATATAATCCATTAAATTTGTTATGAACGATTTTGGGACTAGTATTGTTACAAAAAGATCAACTATAGTTGTGCCTAACAATCTGGTTACTAAGGATGATCTTGAATCTTTCAATGATGAGTTCAAGGAGACTTGGATTGTTTCTGTTGCAGATTTAAGGAGATATTTTTTTAAGAACTGATCAAAATAAAAAAAATCTTTAGATCTCTCTCTCGGGTGTACGGTGTCAGGCCCTGTGACAGAGATGATGAATGAGATAAGAGTGTGTCATTCTCTGATTGAGAGCTGGACAGGAGCTGTTGTTGCCTTGAAGGAGTATGTTACTTCTCTAACTACCTTGAGTAGTTATCAAGTTGAAATGAGTGGTGATATTAGTTACATTAAAGGTGTATTAAGGGAATTTATGGATGTTTTTTAGGGATGTAAGAAGTCCATAGAGAAGCATGTCAGCACCGAGGACTCTCTTATGAAAAATCTCATAAGTGGGATGACTAAATCATTTAAGGAAAAATTGGCCTTTACTGTTTCACCTCTAGGTTCTACCAAGCCTTATTTGGATATTGATCAGATTCGAGTTATGATGAGGGAAGAGATTGGACAGTCTTCTACCGGTGGCTCTGTAGACTCTGCCTCCTTGACACAACTGGTGGATTCCACTTGGGATATATGGAAAATTGTTCAGAATTTTATGAGAGAAGCCACTGCTTCTTAGAACAAGGTAAAAGACAAAGTGGATTACTATTTCCAAAGGGTTTATTCCAAGCATCAGCTCAACAACCATTTCAAGCTTATGTTAGGAAACATGAATCTACCCCCAGTCACTCAAGATTTCAAATAACATGAATGATGAGGGAGTTGAGTCTTTCTCTAGATAAATTTACAGAGAACAAGGATGACTCCATTTCTCTTATGGAAGGAGGAAGAGGGATCATAATGGACTTTAGGAATCTGTTGCTACCATTTTTTCATATAGATAGTACTCCTATCATTGCACCTCCAGATCTACCTACCTCTACACAGTCTACCTCCATTCATCAGATGTCTCCAGACTAAGAAATTCGGAACCTCACTCCCATGATCACACAGAGGAGTACCCACTACAGGCCAAGAATAGTCTCGTTTGCTCAACCACCAATCATGTTTTCTTGAATTCCCAAGCCTTCTTCCTAAATCTAGCCAGCCTGATTCTACCTTTGAACCCAAAGCCAAATCAAAATTTAATATTAAAGAGGTGAATTGATTAGTGGCTATGACCTTTTATGGTAATCACTTGTATTCTTTTTGGTTCACTTCTGTATTTCTATGTATTTTTCCCTCAAGTAATATATAAATTCTTTCATTCTCTCTTTTACCTTATGTTACTTCTCTTTTCTTGTATTTCATTTCTGTCCCACTTTTTACTAATCACAAAGGGGGAGAAATAATATCTAAGGGGGAGAAATAAGGGAGAAATAATATAACAGGGGAGAAATAATACAAAGGAGGAGAACTGATATGAAGAATCATTATATTTTATGAGGATAATACATTTCCCTCTGGTAAATTTGTTTTATATTTTTACCTCTGATACATTTATTGTATATCTCTGATATATTTTTTTTATATCTCTGATACCATTTTTTCATACCTCTGATACATCTGTTGTATATCTCTAATATAGTTGTTTCATACCTCTGATACATTTTCATCTAATAATCAATTCTTTGATATATTTTATTTGTAACCCTAGTACATTTTTTTTATTATTAACTCGGATACAATTTCATTTAATACTATATCCTCTGATACTTTTAAAATTTCATTAATCACATAGGGAAATAAGACCCATTGTATTTTATACTGATGATTTACTAATTATTTTTGGATTATAATATCATAATTTGTGATTCTCAAAAAGGGGGAGATTGTTGACCTCACCTATTTTGATAATCTCAATTATGTTTCAATATGATTTGATAATACCAAATAATGTTTATCTATATATTAATTATTTCAATCTATGACATCCTACTATTATGTTGATAAAAATATCAAAATAATCATTGGAATATGTTAATCAAGGTTTACCTATGTTTATACATACTTTGAAATAATTATAACTCAATATTTATATGTTTTGCATAGAATAGATAAGTGTTAAGTCCACTGGTATGCATAAGTCCACTGGTATGCACATAGATACCGATACAGACAAATAGATACACAGTTACTGATAAAGCTAAGTACACTTGTAGATATGGATAAGCTCACCGATATGCATAATATCTACGAATAGAAGAAGAGATACCGATAGAATAAGTCTACCAGTATGCACAAGTCAACTGATACAGACCTACAAGTACATATTCTGCTAATAATTAAAGGTTACTAATAGACCAAACTTTTTGTGACACAAGGTCACTGGTATATAGTTACCGATACAAGCTATTGATACAAACAGACATACATACAACTACTGATACGAAGTCCACTGATACATATAGAAATAGTCTACCGATACAAGTCTGCTAATACATAGTCCACTAATATAAAAGATCTACCCTTACAAAGGATCTATCGATAGAAAGATCTACTGATACAGAAGAGCTACCAATAGAAGCTCACTGATACTTAGAGCTACTGATAAAAATGAGTTACCATTTCTCTAACCTCTTTTTATATATTTTATTTAGTAACAGTCATATTTGATGTTTTTAATACAGCTACTATTATTTAATGATAGTGGTTGGAATTTCCAGAACTGTACCTCGTACCTATAAAAAGGTAATAATTCCCATTTTCAGAGCTCAAGGTATAAAAGGAAGATCATGCTAATGAAGAAAAGATAGAGGAATATATGTGCAAGTGTGTGACACCTGATGTTAAATTCAAAAAGAATAACATAAGAAGAACTCAACAAACATTCATACACATCAATAGAAGTTTTCAAAGAAGAAGCTAAAGTGTTACAAAGTACACTCTCTAACTCGAGTAGAACTCCTACACTGGAAGTCAAAAACAAATACGACACTCTATTTCATGACAAAAACCAGAGAAGGACTCAAAACCTCATCTGCATCAATTCAAGGAGTCCAGAGCTTCTCTCACAACACATAGAGCCTTTTAAACTCATCTATACTTTTTTATCTCTACTGTGTTTCATTTATTTACATTTTGAGTAGTGCGTGTGCTCTTTATTTTTAAACAAACACACTGTCTCATGTGTTGAACTGTAGAATTTCTAAATCCTCACACAATCTTTTCCCTAGACTCTTGTATCCCACCGTGGTTAGTGGTAGAGGTCACGTGTGACCTGGATAGCCTGTGTGATATTGTTTTTGTTTTCCCACGATGAACTGTGGTAGAGGTCTTTGGACCTAGATAGTCTTTTTACTATTGTTAACCCCGATCCAGGGTGTGGATCAAAGTTTATATAAACTGTTTGAGAGTACTAAGAATCGGCTTGAGACTAAACCTCTTGGTTAAAACTATTGTGCTCATTTATTTTGTTTTAAAATATATTGAATATTCCGCTGCTATGTACTTTAAATACAAATCTATTTTAAAGTAACTCTGATAGTTAAACTAGCAAGTGTTTATAACTTTTGTTATCCAGTAAGTTAGTTTCAAAAGTTAATAAATTTTCAGATTGAGTTTACTGAGAAATAATCAATAATTGAGAAACTAATTAAAACCTTTCAAGAATTATAAATTCACTACTGTTTATCTTATTATTCAATTTGGGGGATTTTTTAATAGATTTATTTTAAACAGAAATTTTAATTGGAACTCAATTCACCCCTCCCCCCTCTTGAGTATCCCCTCTGAACATACATTTGTTTTATATTTTTACCTCTGATAAATTTATTGTATATCTCTGATATTTTTTTTATATATCTGATACCATTTTTTCATACCACTAATAGACTTGTTTTTTATCTCTGATACATTTGTTTCATACCTGTGATACATTTTCATCTAATAATCAATTCTCTGATACATTTTTTTTCTAACTCTAGTACATTATTATTATTACCTCTAATACAATTTCATTTAATAATATATCCTCTGATACTTTGAAAATTTCATTACTCACACTGAGAAATAAGACCCATTGTATTTTATACTAATACTTTACTGATTATTTTTGGATTATAATATCATAATTTGTGATTATCAGAAAGGGGGAGATTGTTAACCTCACCTGTTTTGATAATCTCAATTATGTTTCAATATGATTTCATAATCCCAAATAATGTTTATCTATATATTAATTATTTCAATCTATGACATACTACTATTATGTTCATAAAAATATCAAAATAATCATTGGAATATGTTAATCAAGGTTTATCTATGTTTATACATACTTTGAAATAATTCTTACTTAATCTGGATATGTTTTGCATAGAATAGATAAGTGTTAAGTCCACTGGTATGCATATGTCCACCGGTATGCACATAGCTTCCGATACAGACAAATAGATACACAGCTTCTGATAAAGCTAAGTACACCGGTAGATATGGATAAGGTCACCGATATGCATAACAGGTACCGATAGAAGAAGAGCTAAAGATAAAATAAGTCTACTGGTATGCACAAGTCGACTGATACATACCTACCAGTACATAGTCTAACGATAAGTAAAGGTCACTAATAGACCAATATTTCTGTGACACAAGGTCACAAGTACATAGTTACCAATACAAGATACCGATACAAACAGACAGACAAACAGCTACTGATACGAAGTCCACCGATACAGAAAGACAAAGTCTACTGTTATAAGTATGCTAATACATAGTCCATCAATATAAAAGATCGACTCTTATAAAGAGGCTACCTATATAAAGAGGTACTGATTTAGAAGAGCTACTGATACAAGCTCACTAATACTTAGAGCGACCGATGGAAACCAGTTTCCATTTCTATAAACTCTATTTATATTTTGTTTATTTAGAAACGATCATATTTGATATTTTTAATGCAACTACTATTAATTAATGATAGTGGTTGGAATTTCAGAAACCATACCTCATACCTATAAAAATGTAATCATTCCCATTTTTGGAGCTCAAGTTATAAAAGGAAGATCAAGCTAATGAAGAGAAGAGAGATGAATATACATGCAAGTGTTTGACACCTGAAGTGAAAATCATAAATAAGAACACGATAAGAACTCAAACAAAATTCACACACATCAAGCAGAAGTTTTCAAAGAAGAACCTGACGTGTTACAAAGAACACTCTCTAACTCGAGTATAACTCTAACACAGGAAGTCAAAAACAAATAGGACACTCTGTTTCTTGAAAAAAACCAGAGAAGGACTCAAAACCTCATCTGCATCAAACCATGGAGTCCAGAGCTTCAGTCAGAACACATAGAGCCTTCTAAACTCATCTCTACGTTTTTAGCTCTACTGTGTTTCATTTATTTACATTTTGAGTAGTGTGTGTGCTCTGTATTTTTAGACACACACTGTCTCCTGTGCTAAACTGGAGGATTTCTAAATCCTCACACAATCGTTTCCATATACTCTTATATCCCACCGTGGATAATGGTAGAGGTCAAGTGTGACTTGGATAGCATGTGTGCTATTGTTTTTGTTTGCCCACGAAGAACTTTGGTAGAGGTCTTTGCACCTGGAAAGTCTTTGTACTATTGTTAACCCCAATCCAGGGTGTGAATCAATGTTTATATAAACTATTTGAGAGGAATATGTCTCGGCTTGAGACCGAACCACTTGGTTAATACTGATGTGCTCATTTATTTTGTTTTAACTATATTGAATATTCCAATTCTAAGTACTTTAAATAAAAATATATTTTAAAGTAACTCTAATAGTTAAAATAGCAAGTGTTTAAAAAAAAATTTAGCCAGTAAGTTAGTTTCAATAGTAATCAAACTTCCGATTGAGTGTACTGAGAAATAATCAATCTTTAAGAAACTTTTTGAAACCTTTCATTCTTTATAAATTCACTACAGTTTAGCTTATTATTCAATTGGGGGGATTTTTCAGTAGATATCATTTTAACAAAAAATTTAATTGGAACACAATTCACCACCCCTCTTGAGTATCCACTCCGACCAAAAATAATAATTATTCCTTAATTTTTATCATTATTTATGTTTAAAAAATCTCCTTAAACAACTCTCAGACATACCAGCTAAGATAAGGATATAGTTCTCTAAGATATCGGGTTGTGCAGACCATGAATGGAAGAAGATTAATTTTTCTAAATTCAAGTAAATGTGAATAATCACTCAAGTAAATATCTTAAATAAATGAGAATATTTATTATTTGTGGAAAAAGTGATTTGAATAATTAATTATCAAGTAAAAATTAACAGTTTAGTGGAGGGATATGAATTTATTCATAATGTCCATTTATAGTTCAATGTCTTATGTGCAGAGAATGATGGAATTATCTACGTCAATTTTCCAATCTAAGGTTTAACCCTAGACCTATGATTGACCTATGATATTTCAATCATTGAAGATTAATAATTGAAGTCATTTTGTATTGGAACATGATAATTATGTTGTATAAGTGTTGTATTATAAAAATTATAGTTACAAGAATCATTAAATATGTATATATTATTCTTCATTAGTTTTTATTTAAGGATTTGAAAACATATTCTAAATGGTAATAATAAGAATGATATGTGATTTAGGGTTTAAGTGATATTTTTGTAGAAAAAAATAATACTAAAAAGATAACCCTTTATATCTTCCTCGTGTTAATGTTTAGTTGGGATAAAAAGTAGATTGACATCGATGATGTAAATGGCATTGTATTGGTGGCCTTTAAACTATTTAATGATTTTATGAAAAAATATATTTATATTTTATTTATTAGAGGTTACTAATGTTTTTGATTTATAGAATATATTTTATAATCTATGATTTTATTTAATGAACAAGGAGATAGATAATTTTGGGAATTTTGTATGATTTTATTGAGGTATTATGGTCATTCATGTTGTTACCATGTTTTAAGAGGATATATGATATAGGTATTTAAATATTTAGCATGAAACATTAATATATACTTTATGTTGTTTCAAGAATTAATATTATATTGATTTTTATAAATTTATTTTCCTTATTTCAATTTACTGGATTTCAAATTTTGATATATATATATATATACATATATATTAGAGGAGTCAGAAGATTATCTAATTATGGAATGGTTTATGTTGATCATTGGATTAGGTTTTAATGATGAATAAATTATTTCATAATATGTATATTTATTTATATTGGATAACTTGTTCAAAACATTTTGTGTTTAATGACAACTAGAGATTTTAGAAATGAATTTTCATTCATTCATTGACATCACAATTATTTACAAGTTAATTTTAGTTGTTCAGATATAAATAAATTATCATTATATCGAGGAGTAACAAATAAATTAGAAATTAATCTAAGAAAATACAAAGGAAGGAATTGGGTTTATGAAATGGAAATAAATTAATAATATTTTCTTGTTTTCTCTTTATTGACATAAAAATAATCCCTCAACTTTCGGAAAATTATATTGAAATAAAAAAATTTCTTTTAACTTCACTTATGATAAATGTATGGTCTTTTCAACCCTCAATGATTTAATATCTTGATATTTTAAAAGAATAATATATTTGATAGCATATATGATACATAACATTGATCCTAGACAAACCACAAAATATTATTATTTAATGTAATATATATTTCCTAGCTGTTTTGTTGGTGGGTTTAAATTTGTTTAACTACATAGTGATAAATATTTATAATAGTTTCATATAATTTATTAATTAATAATAAATAAGAAATAATTATTTTTTAAATTTATTTTATACATCAAAAATATGATTTCATAGAATAAAAGGTTTTTGTTGTTTTATGTGAAAAAATATTAAAATTAATTTTTAAAACTTTTAGAAATTATATTTGATAAAAATTATATTATTTTTTGTTTTAAGTACATCAAAATATTCGTAGGATGAATTTTCGTGATTTTTTTTTAAATTTATTTTTTTAATGAATAAGGAAAATAGCTTAATCATATTTTGAATAAATCAAGTAATTTAAAGGTTTCATTTTTTATTTGGTATAAATGTGTTATATGATCCATTTTATTTAAAATATTCTAATTTGGATCAAGAATTTTCATTATTTTGATATAAGTTAATTTTTATGATTTCAAATTCATTTTTTCAAAAAATAAACACTTTTCACTGAATTTTTTGAAATTATATTAAATTTAACATTTCCAATTATAGAAATTGAATCATAAAAATTGGATACTATATTTAGAATAATATCGTTCAAATTTAGTAAATAGGACTCTATTATTATTAAGCATTATGAATTCTAACTGTAGTAAAAAAATCACTCAGGTAAAATGTAAATCAGGTAATTAGTTTTAAAAATATTGTTATATGGCATTAAAAATCGACAATAAAAGTCTCTTTTTTTATTTTATATGATTAAATCAATTTTATCCATAAAATCATTTAATATATAACATTTTTGTTCTATTTTAAATTGGTAACCACATTTATATTATTTTATATAAAGAAAATTCCAAAATATTTCTCTCATGCTTCAAATTTCTATTATATGATCACATAAAGATCAATTTAATTAATATATATGATATTTATATCATTATTAACCTTATATATTTTATTAAACAATAATAAAAGTAAAAAGACTAATGCTTCCATGAAAAAACATGCATTAGAAAATAAAGTAGTTAATACTGGAAACAATGATAATAATAGAAGATTATTAACAAACTGCAGATACGATATTATAACAGGATCATATATGATATTATAAATTTTAACATGGTTCTTTTATAAATAAGAAACATTTTTAATACCATTTAACAAGGGGTTAAATCATGTTCAACTAAAAATAATGTGATGTAAGGGGTTTCATAACTCAATTTTCATTCATTAGGTTATACATCTACATAATTGACTATGATATGCAATGATTATGTGTGAAATGACCTATAATTATTTTTTGGTTTATTTATAGTTTTTTATTCATTTTTTTTACACATAATAACATTACGGAAAAATTCTAACTTTAGTGATGTGATCTTTCTAAGGGATTCCATCTCAATTTCCACTCTATTGAGACATATTTGGTGTTATGCACAAGTTTTTTATATGATATATTTACTAACCATTTTGGCGTATTTAAATTTAATATCAATTTACTCATGATTATTAAACAATAATTTCAAATTTACTCTTTTAATGGATTATAGTTTAAAATTTACCAGAGTGCTAGTAATTTATTTTTCAATATCATTTTTTTAGATTAATCTTATTTTCATTTAAGGAATTTTAAAAAATATCCTTCTTAAAACCCATATATTTTATTTTAAAGGATTATTTTTGTATTTTCAATATTTTATTCCAAAATTTCCACAAAATTTTAATATAAATAAATCAATGAAGTGTTTAAAAGAAAATTTGATCTTATATATCTTTTTGATCGGGTGAATTTTAATTAATAATACATTTCAAAAGACTTTTTTATTTTCAAAAATGATTTATTAATGAAATTATATGTTATCGTTGAATAGTTAAAAGGTTTCAAAAGAATATTTATATTTATTTCTAAAATTTTCATTTTCCGAACTCATCATGAAAACCCAAACAGAATATTCATTTAAACATATGGTCGTCAACGAATTTTCCCTACACCAAAAGTGTATTATTAAATAATATCTTATTCTATAATATATCAATGGTTTTATAAATAAAAATATTCATTTAAATATTATTTTAATATTCAACGTCATTTTTCTTTATTTCATAGAATGATGTGGTTTTATAATAAAACATATATTTCTGATACCTTAATGGTTATCACATAACCCATATTAATTTTTGGTTCATTAAATTTCTCTTAATAAATTAATATTATTTTAATAATGGGATATTAAATTTCTCTTAAATTTCAATGTTCTCTATATCATGGATATGACTATTTACTTTACATTATAGCGTTTCTATATAAGGTTTCTTAATAATAATGATATTTAATTGAATAGGTAAATCTTTAGATTTTGTATCATTTATTAAATATAGATATTTTTTATATGGATTATAGTTTCTGAATTAAATTGATAATTAAAAATATATGGAATTTATAGATAATGCCATGATATGTGGGGCCTGAATTATATATCCATATGATGCATCTGTTAGTATCATGATCAAAAATAGTGGGGCATCCATATTAAATGGGTTTTTTTTCTATGTCTATACATAGTTTAAATTGACTTTTCAAAAGGCCTTGGCATTAGAGATATCATTATATCTGAAATCAGGACTTCAAATATTATGTATTTCCTTCATTGAGAATTTAGTTATGAATATTCATGTCATTATTTCATTGGATATTATCCATGGATTCATTTTTTCTCATGTTATAGATTAAATGGAATGTGTTTTCATTTTTTTACCTTTCCATATTGATTATAAATTATTTACTCCTAATATAATCAATTTTAGTTAAACATTACTAATCATTTAATCTCAAACTTATTTTATTTCCATTCATAGGATCTGAAGATGAAATAATTGAATGAGTTTTAAGGGTTCCGAGCATTTTTTTCTTTTATATTTTATTTCCAATTTAAAAATTGAATCAAGTTTTCATATAGTTATTTAATAATAGTAAACAAATTAGTCCCTACAAATAGGATCCATTATATATAATTTCAATGTAATAATGTTGACCCTAGATCTAGGTTATATGATTTGGGTCATTTTCGAAAGGATCACAAAGAAGAGGAAAAATAACAAGAGAGAGGAATAGAATAAGATATTACCTCTAACCCATAGATCAACATATAAGAGAAGATGATAGAGAACCACCATCATAGGGGAAGGTGAGGGGATTTACTCCATGAACTCCTCTTTCTACCCAAACAATATAGGTTAAGAGATATAGTTTTTTTTCAAATTTTATATTTTAATCCATTAGTAATAATATTATTTTTATTAACATTAGTTTAATAAATCATTAAAAAAACATCATTTCACCCTCTAATATTTCTTTAAAAATAGAAACATTTAATAAATCCCAATGATAATCGAATAATTTAATTTGAAGAAGATATGAGAGGTCTAGAGATATAAAATGAAGTAAAATGACACTTTTTTATGAAGTATGCTTAAGAAGAATATATATATTTATTTGTAACAAACTAGTTAGGTAAATATAATGGAAAATTATGTGATCCACAATAATTTTATTAGTTTCTTAACCTTACATTATAACTATATTCCCATTAAATAATTTATAAAAAATTATTTTCAAAAAAATTAATAAATAACAAAATATTATTTATTTAGAAACAACTAGG
This sequence comes from Viscum album, assembly GCA_963277665.1. NCBI lineage: Eukaryota > Viridiplantae > Streptophyta > Magnoliopsida > Santalales > Viscaceae > Viscum > Viscum album. The sequence continues at coordinate 63,514 of CAUJRU010000447.1, read as the reverse complement.
CTGTTACTTGACACCCCAAACTCAAACTCTTGCACTTATAGGAATGATATACTTAAAAGTCTAAATATTACTACCCGTGTCAATAATGTGAACATTTATTGTTGGGTACCTACCTGATTATAACTCCATTATATACATATCTTGGCCTAGATTAATCTCAAGATGGGTGACCTTATAGGATGTTTTATAGGGTGTGTATGAGTGATGAAAAATCAGATTTAAATGAAACTTGTTGGCCTATAGAGAAAATATTTAATATGATTAGTTACCCAAGTGCATAACAGCATGTGGTGAGTTAGGAAGGAACCATGGTATTACAAGATGCTTGGGGTTCAAGTGATTAGGTTCATGGACCGAGGAAGTTGTGTAATAAAGAATGGTATTAGATCTAATACCTATTTAGATGTGTAGTGTACTTTCCTAGGTTTAAGGTGTGGGGTCTATAATGAGGATAGTGTGCTCTAAAGGGGCGGAGAGTGTAACACCCCTGGAAAAGTTGCACATAAAATGATAAATTTTAAAACCTATGTAAACAAGGTACACTTTTATTTTTATAAGATTATGTGATTATGAATTCATAGTTAGGATAGAGTATACAAGAGTAATCTCATGATGATTGACCTTCTAGGATGTTTTCTGGAGTGTTTGTGTGTGAGGAAAAAACACACTGAAAGAACATGTATTTGGCCTGTGAGTAATGTCAATTTTCCGATAAGAGATCCCGATGAGTAATAGAATATGGTGTTCTAGGAATTCAACCAAGGTATTATACGAACCATGGGAGTTTTAGGTGACTAGTTTTTTTGTAACACCCAAATATTTTAAAGAATAAAATTTTGTTCGATAGCATATACAACACACAACACTGATCATAAATGAACAATAAAATATATTAACATTTTAACCTAGAAATTAAATTAGTGGAAATTAATAATATAAAATTATTTATTAAATACTTATAAATTTCAGAATCAATATAAATTTATTTATAAATTATTAATAAATAATAAATCAATTCATAATAAATATATTTTATTCCACAAAACATATGTTTCCATAAAAAATGAATTTTAATTTTTTTGTTAGACAATGTTATAATTAATTTATAAAAATTTATAAATATTATTTTATAATATTGAAATTATTTTTAAGATCATCATGTAAAAATTAACAAAGGATAAAAGTTTTGTATTTTTCTCCAATGTTTGGTTTTTGAGTAAATAGTGAAAAATATCGTTATTCCGAATACAGTCATTTATTTCCGTTAAATAAAGTAATTTAAAAAGTTCCATAATATTCTTATTCTGGTCATAAATTTACATATTAACCATATTATTTATAATAATATTATTAATTTCATTTGAATCAATAATTTTTAGGATTTTGGTATAAGCTTATTTTTTTTCTTAAAAACTATTTTCTACAAAATACTTTTAAATAAAAAAGATTTACCATTTTTAATTAATCGTAATAACCCCTTTTAAAGAAATAATTAAATTAAATAAATATTTAAAAATTTATTTATATTAATTTAAATTGATATAATATTTAATTCTAATCAAAAAGTTAATATAAGATCATCCATTTCTTGAGAAATGAATTTCTTGTAAAAACTTTTTTTGACGCATTTCATGAAATTAATTTTAAATTGAATTATGAAAAATATATGATATGAATTTCATGAAATATATTTAATATTTTTAATTATAACAATTAATTTTAGGTAATAATCTCAGCATAGTTTTGGACTTAATGAATAGTAAAAATAATAAACCAATTAGCTACGATGGTGAAAAACTTAAACAGTTAAAGTGAGTAACCTTAGATGTAAATGAATCAGTATTTAATAAAAAAGTTTATTTTTGAATTTTTAGGTGTTTATATACCATATCACCTCTCTAATACATTATTTATTATTTTTGGAAGCACTTTTTTTAGAGTGACTTCCCATTATTTTTTAGTCTTGAGTATTCACAAAAATGAAACTCTCCCTCACTTATAAATTGGCACATATCTCCCCTCCTTCCCATAATTCATAATCCGTGTTATTTTCCCATTCCATTAAAAAATATCATATTTAATTCCCTTATCAATTCCTATAATCCATTTTTTAATCCTAAATGTAATCTAGTAAAGCTTTTGGTATAATCCAAAAGCGGTGGTCTAAAGAATAAGTATCGTTCTTAACCAAGAATCTTTGTTTAATTTCCTATTTGAACTCCATTAAACAATAATCATTCATAATTATAAAATAAAATAAATATATCTCATATAATAATATTTTATTATGTTAATTTAATAACCAATATCCATATCCTCTTCTAAAAAATGGGAAAAAACCACCATTCATGGGTATGGCAGACTACCATATTGCTAATCGATTTAATTTATTTTCCATTGTCACCTCTCAAAAATGTTAATGATGATAGATTTAATGATTATATGTTATATTGATGACATATTAATCATTATTTAAAAGTAAAATATCATATAACTTATTACCTTAACATCTATTGAAAAAATGATAACATCATTCGTGTGTTTGATAGACTACCACCTCACGAAGCGATGTGATTTTTTTTATTACCACATCAATTTTATGGTATATGTAAGTATATTAAAATATATAATATTATATTTATTATATAATTATAATTATATAAATATAATATAAAAATTACCTTATTTTCATCATGATCATTGAAAAATGGAAATGTTACTCATGTGTATGTGTGGCCTACTACCTCCGTGAATGTAACATAATATTTTTTCATAAACATATTTTATGGATGGTTTTAAAAGTTTAATTTTTTTATAAAAAATGATAATTATGTTATTAATTTTATTTTGGTGATGAAGGAATAATGATACCTTTGACCATGGTAAACACACTAATGGTGTTTCTAAATTATGAATTGAATGTCCACAAAACACCCAACATCGAAATAACTCATTATTTAATTAAATATATCATTAAAATAAATTATTTAAATGGGTTACGTATAAGGTATTAAACCTGGAATATTATTTTAATAAAACAAATAATTGATATAATTCTATTATACATGAGATGAAGTACATAATTGACAATTCTGGACTCAAGGTAAGGGCTTTATCACCTCCCTTTTACTTTCATGAGTCATATTTAATGTCAACCAATTATTTATTTTATGTATTATATATAATTCCGATTTTAATGATACATCATGAATATTTTTATCTTCATGGTATATAATATTTCATTTAAATTTACTTATTTCATTGGTGGTATGATTTAAATGCAACAAAAATTGTAAGAGTTCATTTCAAAATGTCATCATTATCTGGGATTATTTATAATTAACCCCATTTGTAGGAATTGTATAATATTTATTTCATAAAAACAATATATTTTATTATCCTATAGTTATTGATGAATTTTTCTTATAATAATACAATTTTATTTCCTTTTTTAGTTAAAATTATTAACATATATTTTTATAAGAAAGGTTGACTTTATTTCTCTCTTCGGTCAAAAACCCATTTTCTTCCACATCCTTGTTTTCTAATACTATTTTAAAGTATATTTTTAAAATTTTAGAAATGATATTGAAATAATTTTTTACCCCTGTTTGAAATTCCACAATGTATATTTAAAGCCATCTACCTATCAATTTTCGAATGTGGTACTTTTTAACCTTCTTAAGATAGTCTGAAAAAAATAACTTAAACTGTATGTACTGAATTACCCAAAAACATGACCACTCGATTATTTGAATATTACATTATTATTTTCTGTGTTTTATTTAATAAATATTTTTATACAATATTTGGAAAAATTTTGAATTTTAAAGAATAGATTTTAAAATGAAAATGGTATTTTTATCAAGAAATATTCAATTTAATCTTTCAATGAAATTTTCATCAATGATGAAAACCTAAGATGTTATTTATTTCATAAAAATTATGTATATATGTCTCTCAAAAAAATAACATGATTGGTCTCCCTTTATTTATTGGATTTATGCATTCCTTATATTTATCTATCAAATGCCTTCATTGATAAATTTAATTTAATTATGATATGATATATGATTAGGAATCCTATTTTTTTCCATTGGTAATTCTTATGTTCATTTACTATGATAAATTTTTTTTTGTGGAATAAATAATCATGAACATGTTTTAATGGGTGCACCAATATTTTTCTCTGATGCATTTTGTAAATCTTTAGTCTCATGAGGTGCCATGTGTGGGACTAAGGAGTAAACCTAATTAAATATGGGACTTTTTCCACTATGTGATATTGTCTTAGATGTTTTCCATGAATAATGATTATGTAATGTTATATGTAACATCTAAATGTCCTATAATTTCATGATATTATGATACCATGTTATTTAGGTTATTCATCCATGTGATTACCCATGAGACTTATCTTTTATGATATCATTTTATCCTTTAACTCACTAGTTATGTTTCCTTATTAAGTATATTCCATTACAATGGTTTTTAGCTCACCCATATTTTCTATGTATTCCCAAGCTTATCCCATGTAGTTTAATGAGATAAAAAGGATTTAGGATATCATTATGGATAATAAAATAAATATGTTTTATTTTATTCTCACTTTTATGTATGATGAACTTATTCATCCAAAGACACTAGGCCTCATGATCTTTGGGGTTTAGTTAATGGATATTTATGTTAAAAATTATGGAATAATATTTCTAAAAGGTTTTGGAGAATATAATTGGTATTCGATAAAGTTCTAGTTATATTTTGGTATTAAGAATAAAATTATTTAGTGGTTCCCTAAGGGATAATTATATGGAAACTATTATGTATAGAAAAATAAACTAGAATTTCATTGAAATACAGAGAAAGTGTGTTCTATGAAATTAAATCCATTTCATGATACTACAAGTGAATGTAGAACTAGCATAGTTGCACCTAGTGGTAATAAATATAAAAAGGGAATATTGGGTTTTAATTGACCATCACTGGTTTCATGACAAAGGGCCTCACTATACACCTAGTTTAACACTCCCAGGAATATGTTTTTGAAATTCATAAACTCGTCACGAATCATTTTAAATTACTTGAAGGAATTTTTAGGTTAGAAAACTTAAAGAAACTATTTCCATGGATAAACTAGTTTAAAACCTAGTGATCATAATTCATGATATAATTATCATTTATATGTTATTTCTTCTATAATGATAAGTTTTCCATTTTATGTTAATGAGTACGCATCGTTTTTCTTTTATTCATTTTGTAAAATTATTGGAAATACGAGAACAAAATCCAAAATCTAATGTGATGGGAAATGTAATGATTTCCTTATTGATATGCATAAAACAATGGGAATATAATTTAATCATCTTTTTCTCATGTCAATTGAGCTATCTCGAATTATCATTAAACTTGGGAACACAACTGAATTCCCAAAAACCTCAGTGAAGAGAATGATTTCATCTCATGGAAGTTCAAGTGTTAATGGTGAAATAGAAAAGGAGATTAAATTTCATATATGTCAAAAATATGGGAAGAGAAACCATGTAAAATTACTTAAATTAATTAAAAGAAGATTTATTTTTGGAAAAGTTGGGTACTTATGAGATAATTTATGAAGAAATGTGAAGAGTTTAGTAAAACAAATTAACGAAATAAAGTTCAACCTAAGGGTCCATTAACAGTTCAATGTAATAGATTTGAGGAATGCTTTAATTATTTGGGTAAATTTCATAATCTAAGGATTAATTACTAATGTAATATGTCATAAAAACTATTGAAGTGGAATGACCAACGTGTTTATGTGTTAGAACATGATAATCATGTTGTTGATGTTTTTTTATCAATGATATTATTATTATATGATTCCAGAAACGTCCAAGGATTGTTCTACAATAGTTTTTCATTATGGAATTATAAAATATGTTGAATGGTACTAATAAACAAGAATGGTGACTTAATAGTGAGGTGATATTTTATCTAAAAATCAAATTATTGAATAAAATAAAATATTTTATATTTTCATGATATCGACTTAAATATATTCAATTAAAATTATTTTAATTTTTTGGAAATAAATTAGTTGGATAGAAAACATTATAGATTAAAACATTATTTGTTATATAATGTTATTTCTAAATATGTTCATTATATTAATGGTGATTTTATTGGATGAAGGTTAATTGTGAATATGATTATCACGTTTTTTCGTAGTTTTATAAATAGGACAAACCATGTGTTGGGTGGAAACCTGTTTCTTTTGGCAAGGCTGTGAGGCTTGAACCCACTACCGAAGGGTTATATGGGTGCAGTGCCTACCACTAGACAATGTGATGTACATCTTAGTATGAAATTGTTTTTACCTAATTTTTTTAGATTATAAATATTATGTTGAATCAGGGAAACAAGTTTTAAGATAAAATATTTTTGATTTTTTTTAGTATTTTGAGGTTATTAATGGAATTTTTGGAAAAAGTTCATTAGGTTGAGTTATATATAACCATTAGGTATAAAATGTGATTTAAAATGAAATATTTTTTAGGAAGAACATAATTTAATCCTTAAAGTTTGATGTTATTTGGTATTTAAGGTTATTTAGTTATGTAATGATTAAAATTTAACTTTGGATTTAGAGATTAATAATGAGGTTTATTCATTTTCGGATTTATCTTAAGGTGGGATAACCATTTCTGATTATGGATAATATCTAAATTTAAAATGAATATTATTCCACCTCTGAGGTGGCGCGCTTCAGGTGGTGCGGAAATGGTCCAACTAGGATCGTCACTTGTCCCTTTTCTATAGATACAGATTCTCTTCGAGTCCACAATTCCTTTTATTTTCACCCACCCTACATCATTATCCTTTAAAAGAGGTTGGATTTACCCTGAGGGAATTATCGGTCCCAAAAAGAGATTGTGTGCGGGTCAAGTATTAGTGAAATCAGTCCTCCTCAGATATGAATTCCTCGAATGGTCTCCAATGGGTTTATTTTTGGTTCCAGAAACACCCAACTGCCCTGGAATCCATGATACGTTGACCTTCTTTCCAAAGTTAGGCACTTGTTAATGGATGATTCAGCCAACAACACTTGAGGACATCATTGGTCGAGAGGTTGGGAGGCCAGTCTCACTGCACCCTTCCCAGGAAATATTGTTTCCTATTCTAGGACTCTCATATAGATTTAAGTCATGTTCATATGATCATGAATCATTGGTTCATTCATAAAGACTGTGTCCATGAGATACCCTTGATTTGCAATATCATCATAGACATGCATATATTTGACGCTACAGAGGTGTTTCTGACTTGAGCCACATAATAAGGAGATCCAGGGTTTATTGTCATCCTGGGGGGATAAAATGTGATTTGATGTTGGGATCAGGCATATATGATTGGTTTCTTACATATCCTTAAGCGAGGAATCTGAATCCTTGTAGATCAAACTGTTGGAGGATTATGCATGGATGATTCCCGTCGAGTGGGGCATGATTGGGTGGTCCCTTTTGTATAGGTACCCTTTTGTACCTAGGGCTTCTGGTAGGCATCCTACATATCTTGGTTTGGTCAAGATTTAGAGTTCTTAGGGTTCAGAAGGTGTTGGGTGTTGTAATTCTCACAAACCACTAAGCCCACGTGAGTCATGCTCAGTGTGAGAAACAAGAGGATTTTAAAGATTCAACAAATCACATTCTTCTTCCCCTATTGGTGGGGGAGGGAGAGCCCATGGTGGAAGAAGCTCGGGAGACCGTGGGTGAGGGCGCAGAGTAATGTACCTTTCCATGTGAAATCGCATTAATGGTCATTCGGCCTAGCCTTAAAAAGACGGGGACTTACATTAGTGGGAGGGCCCCAGAATATATTCTAGGAAGGGGATGATTTTCATCCTCATCAAAAGGAGAAGCAAACATAACTCCTTTGACTGGTCACTATTCATTGTTGAATTGAAAAGAATGTGATCACCCTTAACCCCTAGAATGGGGAGGTTCACGTCGACGTCCCAAGGTTGGACTATGAGTTACTATTAGAATATAGACCCAGATACATTCCCGGAGTCCGAACCATTATGGGGAGAGCCTTTGTGACTCTACTTACCATGGGTATGTATACTCAAATGGGCGTACTGATGCACCTAATGGTCTGATCATATGAGTCAGGTGGCTTTGGAGGGGGAATTGGCCTGATACTGGAGGGATGGTTAGTAATGGAATTATAGAGGACTAGACGGTAATTGAAGTGTGAGGTTGGAACTGAAGGAAATAATAACAAAAAACACCCCATTATTCATAATGATTTCTTATGCAGGATGGGGGAGGCTCCGCATATCATAGTGGTATGCGGTCAGAAGGGACATCTGCGTACCAATGTAGTACATGGGCATAGGTATGGTACACCATGTACCATAGTTGTAAATGGCCCATCGCCCCGCTTTGGGTTCCATCCACGTACTGATGCAGTACGCATCGTCGGCTTCAGTCTACGTAGCGGTACACTACATAGATCACCATATTGAAGGAAGTTCTGGGGAATTATCATTTGAAGGGAATTCATCCATGAGAGGTATGTAGTTCCCAGTTCACTAGTTTGGTTCAGAGTTCTATTATTAATTTTCAACTATACCATTTTATGTTTTGTAGCCGGCTGTACCTATAGAGAGTGTTGGTCACAATTCAAGATTCATCGATGAATCGAGACTAAAGTAGGGAACTTCTCTGAAATCATTCTTCCATCCACTAAATCACCTTCAAGATTTCATCATCCTCCTATTTTTTGGTCATTCTACTATGATCCTTTTATAGAGCATCATGGAAATTGTATATATCAAGTATCTGACACTATTTGCGGAGGCCCGTGAAGGGATATCTGGACCCATGGAAGACTCGGTCAACCAGAGTTTGCAGAGGCTTCGGTTTTTTATAATGGTTCGTGGAACCCTTCACATTTTCATCGTCCAAGAACTGATGAGTTCGTAGGATTCTATATGGATGGGCTTCACGCGCACAAGTATTTTGGTGATGCAATCTGTGATATACCTTGACTGCTGGCCATCGCTCCATGGGCTAGTGGTTCGCATATCATTCCACGTACCTATTTGGTCAAGTTCTAGCTGGTCCACATACCTTTCCTACTAATGGTACGTGGGCCCCTTGAAAATCCTTATAAACATGATTTCCTTCATGTTTCTTTTGAAATATTCAACTTGAATGGAGTCCATACACCTTTATAGACTTGTAGAAGTACTTTCTTCCTTCTGGAAAGTGATTGTGGGGTTATTTTCTTCCCTTGGTGGAATTTTATGGACCCTAAAAATGCCCCCCCATCAGAATGGGGTCCGTTTGGAATGCAAAGGGGACTATTCCGATGTAGAAGTGATCCTGAACTGAAATGGTTCATTGTAGAACGTATGGGCCCGAAAGGAGGGGTCCACACCTATATATAAGGGCCATTTCATTTGTCTTTTACCATTTCTCATGGTGAAAAGTGATAGTGACTTCCCCATCTTTCAATTCTCCTTCATACCATACTCCTTGCAAAAATCTTGTTCACAAACTACATCGTACGTACCCAAACTGATCTTATCTCCATTTATCTACCATCGTACCATTTTTTAGGTTTTCCGAACATCATTGTAGAATCTAAAAACTATAATCCAGATTCCACGTAAGAGGACACTATGTGGTTGTTGTGTCCACAAACCAAACATGGATCGGAGAATTGAACACTGAGAATTAATAATCCGAACATAATCATTAATCTGCAACATGTAAACATGAACTTAACAAATGCCTAGGTTTGTAGTATCCACTTTCTGCAAACCTTTATATTCACTGGCCAATGATCTTTTTTCCAGCAACTCATCAACTGTTCATGTACCCTGGATTTATGCGGTTATATGCATCTGCGTACCATAATAGTAGGTGGAGTTGCCTCTGCGTATCACACAGTACACGGATGTGCCTTCCACACAGTATGCAGTACGTGGGATGTGGCCACCATGTACCATTTCCATAATCAATATGTAGAGCCTTATGTGGATACATTTTTGAGTCGTTTATCCATTATTCCATTGGTTTTATCGAAAAAAATTTATTGGACTGACTTTTTATCAGCTTCTGGATCATCCTATGCAGGTTACGATGGCTGCTTCCCAGGGTGCTGCTGATGTCGCTACTTCTTTTGAGGAACATATTGCTTCCCCTCTTTCCACTTCTAACAAAATATCAATGAACATGGAATCTTACATTAAATAAAAAAATATGTTTGTCCCATTTCACCAATCTCAGGTGATTCTGCTTATGGCGGGCCAACAAGAGTACCTGGTATCAAAGAGGCTTCCTTCTTATAGCTTTGGTCTTTTGTCTGACATAGTGGTCCCGACGCCAAATCCGATCAACCATCCTACCACCTGGATAGTTAATACCTCATTTAAAAAGACTCTAATTTCTTCCAAGGGGCGGTACCTTCATAGATATACTATTTCTAGGTCATTGTTGAACTATGCACCTCGAACATTAGAGGGAGTACAACAAAAGCCTGACCTGATGACCCACCGTTATCAAATCATTGAGAGGAAGGCCACAACAAACAAGCAACATAGTTGGTCGTCCTGGTGGGACGTTCTCCCATGAGGCTCTTTTGGCTTGGACTGTGGGTGGCCTTTTTGGGTTCACGAGATATGTGAAGAATTAAAAACGTAGCAAGATATTGTGTGGCTATACGAGGCCTCTTGGGTTTCTTATACATACACCCATCATCCTACTATCGTTATTTCATAGCTCTTAAGCATGTGGAGTCCTAATACCAACACATTCCATTTGACCCATGGGGAGGTCGACATCAGTCTTTCGGACATCCATTTGATTTTAGGAGTCCCTACCATCGGGGACATGTATGATGATTTTCTTCCCCACTCCTCTGTTTAGGATAAAAATGAAAGAACCCCACCCACTAAAAAAAGAAACTTTTTGTCCAAGCGAAGTCACTTCTGAAGGAATGAAATCCCTTTATGAAGCACACCATTTTTTTGTGATAGGTTTGGATATTTTGTCAAGCATACGAGTCAAAATCCTAATCCATGAACACTGAGGGATTTCCATAGAAAAACCACCTGGAGGCGAGCAGGTACTTACTAGCTCACCCTGGAAGATGGGAATTTTAAAAAATAGGGATGGGGGATCATCCAGAATGTTGATCGATTATTTCGACTGGAGGATTTCTTGTCCATGTTTCTGAGTGGGTGGATCCTACTAGTATAGGAATCTAGTGGTGTACAAGCCTCATCTTTTTTCATGGATGCTCAATTGGACACCGTCCAATGCCTTAATTTGGCTATTCTAGTGTTGGCTAAGATTTACTGCCTACTAGGTCAAATCAGATAGGGGGTCACCTTATCATATGACTAGGCCCTTCCGAATTCATTGGGGATAGATGGGAGCCCACATAGGGGGTTATTCCTTGCGGAATTCCCTACCAATCCTGTATTCCACCCTCTGACCTTACCTTCATAACACCAGTAGGGTCATGTTGGTTGTTTGAGCTTCATAGTATAAGTAAGAGGAGCAAGCTGAAAAGGAAAAATAGGACATAATGGATTTTCTCCACATGTATGAACTTTTCTCTTACCACCCTTATGATTCCCCTACTGGTACTATTTCAAAAAAATCATCTGAATACTTAGTCAATTGAGGTTACTTATTTTCTTTGTGAGAAGTCATCCTGGTTTATCGTATCAAAAGGGAACTTATTTTTGAGGGGTTTGAACCCTATAGGTTTAGTCGACAATTCAACTGGGTATAGAATTTTTTCCGTCTCAACAGGGCTTGTCTGGAGAAACATCTGATGATATCCGTTCAACTATGTCTACGGTTTACCTGGGAGGATACCCAGATTCAGGCCAGAATTCTAGATCCTTGGGATTCTGTTCCTTTTCTTGCCACGAACTATAAAGAGGCCTGCGTTAGTTCATATCCCGATGAACAATTAACCGACCAGGTTCCCATCGTGACCACATACAAGGCATCCAAGGATAAGGTAAAAGAGAAAAAAGGGATTTTTGAACACTCTCGTCCAGGAAAAGTCTTCTAGAGTCCTCTTGGTTCCTCCCCAAGAATGTTGCAATGGATGGGGTTTTGACCTCACGGGGTGCTGAACAAGCTGATGGAAGTCCACCATCCATTCATTTGAGGCTAATATTCTAGTGGCATAAGACAATGTGAGCTTTTGAAAGGTTTTCCATCTACTCGTGACCAGTCTCCTCATGATTTATGGAATCTCCTCCAGACTAGGGAAGTGTCCCTTAATCACATTGGCTACATGTCAGCACTGGCTGACCATTCTTTTCATGAAAACCATATAGGGTGGGTTTCTATCATAAGGACCTCAAGACCCTCATCCAATCCCAATGTGGTCACTGTAAGTACTCTCATTGGGTACTTACCATGCTGTGACTAGAATCCGTTAATTAGGATGACGATGTCGTTGGCTGAACATTTTCAGAATCCATCGAAAAAATATTCCTACTTTCTCCCAAAACCTCATAAACATTCCTCTTATCAACGTCCTGAGTTTGCAGGGACACCATGAAAACAGTTAGAGTTTTTGAAACCCACTCCACTTCCTTTAATCAACCCTCCCCCACTAGCCTTCCCAATTACGGCTGCATTCCCTGATTCCTAGAGAGGTTGGGATGAATTGAGGGTGAGCGCTTTAGATGAAGATATATGGAGGCATCGCCAAATGGAACTCTTTGATATTTCGGGTTTTTGGGGATCCATTTCTCATATGGGTATTTCAGCTAATGAAGATCCTGAGGAGGTGGCTACTTACTTTACTGAAATGGATAATTTCATTCATGCTCTTAAAAACAGGCATTACTGGTCGGACCATGTGGAATTGATGGAGGTATTCCCACGGCCAACATGAGAGGTTTCATCTACAACCTCTGGCCTTAAATTATTTTATTGTAGAGATGCTAAAAACTTCCCCCTTTCCTTATTATTTTTTAGGGGCCTGCTGGGTCTTGGGAAATGGCCTTTTTGCCAACTTATTATCCCAAAGGTACTGTGACTGGGGATTATATTGTATCAACACCGAAGGGTACTTAATATGGATACCCCATAGCCTAAGAAAATGTGGAAGTGGTTATTGTAGACCCTTCCATGGGAATTTCCTCCTCCGGCTCCTCTTGGTGAACTTATTTAGGAACCATCCCCCAGATAGTCATTGAAATGCAAGAAAGCCTCCCAGGTATCTAATCATATTCAAAGGGGGGTCACTGATAAGTGTCTGTTTATCTGGTAATTAAACCAAGTACCCTTATCTTTTCAACTTACTAGTACATATATGTACTTTGATGTAGGGCCTATTGGTGACCAGACAAAGACCGTTCATGAATCCACAATTCCCATCCCTTTTAGGGTAGAGGAAGGGGAACCATTTGTTGCGGTTGATCGAAATAAGGAAGAAGGGCCATTGTAAGTGACCAATGGTGACACTAACCCCTCAGGTGTGCCTCCTTTTACTCGAACAATCTCTACCCCTATAATGGAAGGTTATCTAGAAGTTGAGGAATCTCTTGACTGTACTGAGCCGGCTCTCATAGAGAGAGATAGGGTGGTCTTTATAGTAGGGGCCGAGTCCAGTGGAAATCTCTAATCCATGCTGGATCATAGAGGGGATTCAAATATCAAGGATCCAATCAATCTCAATTGAGTTGATTTTTCCCCTATATAGGGAGTCACTTCAGAAACTGATGTTCCGCCTGCTCGTGGAGGCTTTAGGGAAGTCACAATCAGGGAGGCTGATATTCCAACCCCTAAAAACTTTGAGTAGGCTATTGTTCCCGTATTCCTAGTTCTTAGAGGGGTTATGTTTCCTGCCCCTAGGATTCCAAGACTAGTACCCTTATCTAGAATGACTATCCACACAAGTCTTATATTAACCGAACCCTTTTGAGGGTCGTGTTGAGGGCATGTGTTCTGGCCGAGCATAGAATTAGGTCTTCAGTATTCCTGCATATCCACAGAGTGCAACTAATGATTGGAGATGCAGCACATCCTCTTTTAGATAGCAGTACTACTGCGATAATGGTTGGTATTGAAGTCATCTCCCCTCCATCCATAGAATCACAACCACAATCCTTGGAAATGGTGGAGGAAACCCCTACCTTGAAATCTATTACAATTGATAGGGAAGTGTTTGTTGTAGTTTCAAGCTAGTTTGTAGCTACAAAATCAAGTCCCTCTATGGTGACATTCAATCATGACTACATTTCATCATTAGGGAGTGATTCCGAGACTATTCGAGGAATCCTAGTCGATATTCATCCAACTCAGAAAATGTCATGGAGGAACATTTGGCGATTAATCTCCCAAACTCCATTAGATGGGGTGATAGTGAAATTTACAAAGTTACACTACCAGTTTGTGGTCTTCGGTTTTGGTGGATTTAACTATCTTGGTATTTATGATATAGCAAGGTATGTGGTTGCTCCTTGGGAAGCAACTGGTGCACATGAATCTTGACTCTCCACGGTAGAGTCGACGACTTATTTGGTTAGTACACAAATAATTATCATTGATGAAGATTCCCCTCATGCTGGAACAGTTGAAAAGTATCAAAACAAACTCATGAAGAAAGAGTTTTTAATAGAACAACATGATCAGGAAGTTGAGAAACAAATCCAAAAACTGGAGTGACTCAAATAGGAATGGGCCTATGATATAGCCTCCATTTAGGAGGGGTGATGGAAAATGCAAGGGAGAGAAAGGATCGGCCTCCAAGACACAAGGTAAGAAAAGCCATTGTGGGCGAGTGCAAAGGTTGAGAATTCGAATTTATTAAAGCTTCAAAAATCTATTGAGGAGTTGTACTAATCGATTATGAAACTCGACAACTCTGCCGAATGTCTTTTGAAAAGGTCTTATCTTTATTACAAGGAGAGGCTCCAGGCTGTTGATTCCCACTATATATTTCTATTTAATATGATAGAACCAATTTTCCATTAAATTATTATTCTTCACCTTTTCCTATCTTGTCAAATAATCAACATAAATCTTATAAACATCATTTGAATCAGGTATTATTTTAAATCCATGATTGGAAACTAGTTAAACTGAAATAATTAAATTGGGCTCAAATAATGTATTTTTTCCTGATCTGAAGGACTCATCGAGTGTGTTTCTACTATTAATAGGGTTTCATGGAAATCCTCATGAACCTTTATGTATTTTTCATTATTACCCTAATTTTTTCCTAAACCTTCTTGGAACGTGCTTAACGGTCATAACATCACTTTTACTTAGGCCGCCCTTTGCAGGTTTTTGACCTAACAAGATTTTTCCTTTTTTTGGATGGCTCAATGATTTTTTATGAAACAAATAATAGAATTTTACCTAGAGGTGACTTATAAGGATATTCACTCTGAAATTTATAGCATCTTTTTCACTAGCAATTCACAATCCTACCAATAAAACTTATTACTGATGTTTTAGGTCGAACAGCTTTGACCAAACTTAACAGGGAAAGGGCCCTTACATGGTATCGTCATATGAGAATGTTAAAATTTCATTCAAACATAGATTAGAAAGTTTTCTCGACCCCGTATCTGTGAGTTTGGACATGAATAAGGCTCAGGATCCATTTTAGGCATACATAAGTTGGAAAGAACTCTCCTAGGGATGAATTTTCCTTTGATCGATGACTATTTTTGTGGGAAACATATACAGATCCATTGAGGAAAAATGTGCATAAATAAACAATGGTGCATGCAAGACACTGGACTTCTATTTCAAATATCCTGGTGGGATTTGCAACATTTTGACTTTATTTTGATGTTAAGAGCCATAGTGAGTAGCTGGCCTGAGAAGTGGTTTCTGGAAACATTATAAACATTCATGTTAGCTTTGAGTGGAAACAGTTCTTGAATAGTTCTTACTTGCATGAGGGAGAGTTGGTGAATGATATGTTTAGTTAGTAGTCCATTTTTATGTTAGGGTAATTTGGAAAGAAGAAGGTATGTAAGTTGTTATCCAGGATTTTTTCAAATATAGGGGTGTGACAGAACCAGAATGTCATTTGATCGTACTGGAGATAGAAAGGAATCTCGTGGGGAAAAATTTACCTTTAATTGATGGACACTTTTGTGGGAAAAAATGAAAAGCCTCTGGGACATGTGGTGCATAGTCAAAAAATGGTGTCTGTAGGACACTGGCCTTCCGTCTCTGATGGGAATAAAGGATTATAGAGATTTATAACATTCAGAATATGATATGTGACCATCGAAAAGGGGTTCCTGTGAACAAAAAATGTGAATTTTAACTGGAGATCTTCGGGGGAAACCTTGAATTTAGTGGGGGAACACTTCTTTTTCATGAGGATCAACTTCAAGCATATGGATGGGGTATCTTTTGAATTTCCAAAAGGAATGAGAGGTGAATCGGGCCTGCATGTTCTAGTATATTTGGAATATGCGTAGGGGGAAATGTAAACCAAGACTTCGAGGGCCCCTGAATCATGAAGGATGGAACATGTCCTGGAAGCCATTGGGCATACTGATATGGGAGAGGACTCTCCCAAGGAAGAATTTTCCTTTGATTAACGGCCAGTTTTGTGGGCAATATATGCAGATCCACTAGGGAATGGTGTGCATTTAAAAAAAGGTATATGCAGGACACTAGTCTTCCATCTCAGATGGATTTGGAGGGTTATGTGGATTCACGATCACTCATAGTACAGAGTATGAGGTATTGAAGGCATGTATCTAGACATATTAGGGACATTTGTGCTACAAGTTACTCATGGAATCGGGTTTCCCTTATGTAAATCGGACTCATGCATAGGGTGAGGTATTCATCTCATCTTTGAGATACTGGGTCATTTAACATTTTATGACCAAGACGTGGGGTTCCTCTTGGGGAAGGAAACCATGACATGAATTTTTAAGGTCTTGCTTCTATGACCAAATTCTTGGACTGTTTTTCAATAATGTCATGGTGGATCTCTTGCTATGATTCCTAAGCTCACGTGAGCTATGTTCAGTGTGATAAACAAGGGATTACGAGGATTCTGGATCATTAACTACGAATAGAAATATCAACATCAGAGGGAAATTTGGGCATAAAACATTTCTAGGTAGCATAATTTTGTATAGAAAAGAGAATTTTGGACATGCATTTTAATGTCATGCAGTGAGGGGAATAATGTTGTACAGTTTAGAGTCTTGCAGTAAGGAAGATCATGTTGTCATAAAGATCATTAATATCATTGAGTTAATCACAATCAAGATGCTCTGGAATTCCCTATATGTGAGTGATGATAGAAGGATTAAACCATAGTCCAGGGGGTAACTTAAATAATAAAGGATGACATGGGGCTTGGAAGACATTAGGCATACTGAGATAGGATATGACATTATTTGGGACAAATTTTCCTTCGATTGATGGCCATTATTTGGGAAACTTATACAGTTTCACTAAGGCACGATGTGCATAGTCAATCAAAGGTGTCCATAAGAAACTAACCTTCCATCACATATGGCCTTGAATGATTATGGGGATCCATTTTTTCCTAGGGTATGGAGTTTGAAAAATGGAAAAAATGTTCCTGGGAGAGTAAAGAATACCTAGAACATGATTAACTATGAACTACCAGAGCTTCCACATAGGTCTAACTCATATGTATTGGGGAAAGTAGGATCATTTGACTTCTCATGAGTGGGGGAATGTCTGGGATCTCGTAAAACTGAGAATTGGGCCACACATAACTCTTTAAGAAATTAACAGTTTATTGTCATGCAATTGGTTACTTTCAGGGACAACTCATACAAGTTTGACCTTGGCACAGGGGAAAAGGGGCATTTTTTTAAAGTGGTTGGGCTGGAATGCCAAATCTAGGCATCACTACGTATCCTAAAAGGGTAGGAATCCTACCAGACATAGTTCTTAATGTTCCCTAAAAAATTTTTCTCGATGTTTTGGGACACTTGAGGGAATTGTTTTTCCTTTTTTGATGATGGCTGGGCCGGGATGCCAAATATGGGGATCACTACGTATCCTGCGAAGGTTGGAATCAATCCATCCATAGTTCTGAATGTTCCTTGTACCGATCTGGCTCAGTAATAGGGGTAATACATCTTTGTTCTATCCATCATGGTTGCCAGGTCTACCATATTACTCTATAGTTCTGTTTTGTAATAGAATCCCTACCACTGATCCTAAGCTCACATGAGTTATACTTTATATGAGAAACAAGGAGTGATAAGGATTTCCCTTATGAATATGGGTAGATAAGTGGCATGATGGAGGAATTTTTTCAGTGGGGGATGGGCCAAGATCGAGGATTAAGGTGTCTCTACATATCCTGCGAGGGTAGGAATCAAGCCACACGTAGTTCTGAACATTCCCTATACCGATTTTTTTCGTTTCATATGTAGGGACATTTTTGATTCATTTTTTATGGCTGAAAGGTCTACCATATCTCCATATAATTCATTTGAGTAAGGGAATACTTACCATGGATCCTAAGATCACGTGAGTTATACTCAATGTGGGAAACAAAGGAGCGGAAATAAGGTCTCCTTCATTAGTGTGGGGTGGTAGAGAATATGATCAGGGTGTTTTTCTATAGGGGATCGGCCAAGATTGAGGATCGACGCATTTCTACGTATCATGCAAAGGAAGGAATCAAGTCATATGTAGTTCTCTGAGAGATAATGCAGTTCATTATCATGTGTTTAGGACACTTTGTGCCATGTAGTTTAACGTCTTACAATGAGGACATGAGTCATAGTTTAATGTCATGATTTGAGGATGATTTCTTTACTATTTAACGTCATGTAGAAAGTAAAGTGACTCGTAGTTTAAGGTCATGGAGTTTTGACCACAGCTTCTGGGTATTATAACTCATAGTTTATGGTTATGGAGGTTGGATCATAACGTGGGGGGCTATTACTCTTAGATTAAGATCTTCATGTTTGGACTGTAACATGGGGGGCTATTATACAGAATACATCTTGAAGAACTATTCATTCATGGGAGCCATGATGAGATTCATGTCCATTGATATTAGGGAATATGCTTTATTGGAATAGACATTATGTATGACATATGTTCCTTCCCACTTTGGTTCAAAATTTGGGGGATTATTCCCAAGTATCATCGGGGCTCTGAGGACTAACACCATTTCTCCTTTGAATAATTAGGAAAGGAGAACATTTTTGTTGAAGGATCGTGCAATCTAGTTTTGGTATATTTCTAAATGGTGTAGAGTGTCAGGCCTTTTCTCATTTAGATGCTCCAATTCATCAAACCATCTCTAGGGTTGCTCGTCCCTAGAAAATTTATCACAAATGGACACACGAAGTGATTGAACTTTGATTTTGATAGGTAACACCACCTTTGTCCCATATAATAGTGAGTAAGGGGTTGCCTAGTTTGTAGTGTGGGTCATGGTCTGGTAAGCCCATAGATCATGGATGAGCTTGTGTGGACACAATTTCTTACCTTTATCAACCATCTATGGGAGTATTTTGGACATGGTCTTCTTGAAAGCCTCTATTTTCCCTTTTGTTGTTGTGTGGTAATGGGACGACTGGTTGGATTTAATTACATACTGCCGATATAACTTGTCCAACTAAGAAGAATAGAAGTTGGTGTCATTGTCTATCAGAATGGTATGATGGACACCAAATCTTGCAATGATGTTGGCGTTCAAAAATCTAACAATGTTTTTTTCTGTAAATTATTTAAGGGGTATGGCTTTATCCCATTTAGGAAAGAAGTCGGTCGTAGTGAGTATGAACTTGAATTGTTTGGCAATGGCGGGATGATATGGTCCCACAACATCCATCCCCGTGGCAATGAATGTCCATGAGTACTTATCTATACAAAGTATCTTCGAGGGGCCAATGTTTGATATTAGCATGAACATGGCAGGAAAGGCACTTCTTGGTGAATATGGAACAATCTTTTATTATAGTGGTCCTTTAATACCCAAGCCTTCAGATTTGTTGAGAGAGATTGGATGATGATTGATGCACTCAACAAGTTCCGCTGTGCACATCATTCATGAAGGCGGTAGTCTCTTCTCCATGAATGAAACTGAGAAAGACTCTGTCATGGGCTCATTTGTATAGAACCATTTCTTGGTTTACTCCATTTTACAAGAAAACATTGACTTTCCTTATTCGGACTTGTTCCCTTCCATCCCTATCTAATGGAAGTTTCCTATTTCAATGGTAATTTCAAATGGGTGTCATCCAACTGGTGGTGTGACCATAATGCTTAAGAACATGACTATTTTTATCTATTTCCTCTATCATCAGATGAATGGAAAGACCATTTGATAGTGGGCAATGCTAAAGATTGTTTCATCCCATTCTGGATTTTCCTAGGTTATGGCTTTATTTTAAAAAGAATCATCTTGATCATTTTCGGACTCAGGGACATAGGTCATTGTTGGTTCTGATGGGAATTCTTCCATCATTTCTCGAACTTGGTTCATCAAGGGGGTCAATACTTCTTTCTTAATGGCATAGTCACCACTAACATGTTTGATGACTATCTCTTAATCAACCTTTATTTTTAATTTTTTGGATCACACATGAATTTCCGGCTCCTGGCCTTCAATGAGGGCCTGATATTCGGATTCATTATTTTCACACCCTTCCAAAAGCATAAAATAGTAAGGCAATATGGAGATCTTTTGGGATATGTTTATAACTCCCAAATCCCCTTTATTTATCTTTGTATTCACTATCCTTTTCCTTGTTGGGATTCTGGAAGCGCCATTGAAATAAATTTCCCATTTCTGGGGGTCCTCCTGAATGGAAAACACTTCTTCATCCGTAATTTCTGCATCCAACGATGGTTTTTCTTCTAAGGGGTGCTTGGACAAGAAGTGTACTAATGTATGGACTTTGATGGCCTTTTGGGAAACTTACCTTATATCCAACTGTTATAGGATGACCACCCATTATTATAGGCATCCATTTAAGATGGGAATATTGAGAATATATTTTAGTGGGTTGCATCGGCAAACCTGGTCGACCTCATGGTGCTGTAGGTAATGCTTGAATTTCTTAACCACGAATATTAGGGATATGAAGTTCTTTTTAATTTCTGAATTCTGAGTTTCAGATCCAATAATTGTTTGGCTGAGGTAATAGAGGATGTTCTCACTGCCGAAATCATTATTCTATAGTAGGAAAGCACCTAATGACCAGTACAAGGTGGTCACGTAAAAAATGGGAGGTCTCCCTTAAATTGGGGGAATCATAATCGGTAGGATTAGGAGATATATTTTGAATTTTTAGATTGATTCTTAACAAACATTATCTCACTCATATGTAACTCCTTTCCTCAGGAGTCTGGTAATAGGTAAAACTTTACCTGCCAAGTTGGCTATGAAGTGTTGGATGTAGGCTAGGTGCGCCTAGAGACCTCTCAACACGGTGAGGTTGCAAGGTGGGGACATGCCAAGGATGTATTTTGACTTCTCATGGTCGACTTTATTATCACAGTGGCCTGTGACGAAGCAAGAGAAATTTCCTGAGGTAACACCAAAGGTGGACATTAGGGGATTCATCTTTAGATTGTGTTGTCACAACATGTTGAAGATGGTTTGAAGATCAGCTCGGTGGTTTGAGAACTATCATGATTTAACCACCAGGTCGTCAACATAACATTCGACAAACATTCCCAAGAAGGGATTGAAGATGTGATTTATGGCATACTGATATGTGGTGGAAGAATTTTTCAGACCAAAGGGCATCGATTTATAACAAAAATTTTTTTGACGGGCCCTAAAAGCGATAGATTATTTTTTTCACATTGTGCCATCCAGATATGGTTGCTTCCAGAATATCCATCCATGAAAGAGAGAGCTTCATATCTAGTTGTTTCATCGAACAAAAATTATGTGACCAGGACTAGGAAATCATCATTTTGGAAATTCCGATTATAGCCCCTGAAGTCAATACAGATTCTAATGTGTCCTTTTTTTATATGGACTATGTTTTCCATCCATATTGGGTATTAGACCTCCCGTATAAAGTTGTCTTTGATCAGCTTATCAACCTCAGTCTCTATTTTTGTAGCATGCGTTAGGTGGGTCCTTCTGGCTATTTTCTTATAGACCATGTGATCTTCTAGTAATCCTAGATGATGAGTGGAAACCTCAAGATCATTGCCTTTTCATTTCTATGTTATTATAGGCAAACACATCTAGATTATTCTTTAGGAAGGAGGTGTATTCCTCCTGCTTGTCAACAGGCATAGACACACTAATCATAGTAGGATGCGGGTCGTGTTTAGTGCCCATTTTTAACTCCATATGTTCATTGATTATGGTAGAGACACCTTCTTCGAATGCAGGAGGGGAATCTTTGAGGTATTTTTACTCTTCTTCTTATTCTTCTTCATCATCTTCTTCTTTTTCTAATGGAGAGTGGATTTTTGAGACGAACTCTCCAATGTTGGGAGATAAATTATCTTTTGGCTTAGTTAGCAAGGTGAGGGTAGTTTGAGGTCTCATGGATGGCTCCGGAGCATCTTTGATAGATCTTCTTCCAAAATCATTCAACTCCTCATGTTCTTCCATTTCTTTAGACTTGGAAGCCATAATAGAGACCATGAAGGCAATTGAGTCCACATTCAGACTTTCACTTTTGTATTCAACTTGGTTGATGGGTAGTACAAACTCTTCCCCAAGTTGCTAGATGGGATTGGTGAGAGCCATTTTCAATCCATTTGGGGCTTTGATCCAGCCCGTTTTGTCAGCCGAAAGAAGTTAATCTTTGGATTCAAAGAACCATACATCGATATAATGCGACTCACATGACTCAAAAGGGGATTTATTGGCATGGAATGTCCTATTTTCTCCATTAGTGAAATATTAGACACATTTATGGAATGATGATGTAATTATAGTGTACTGATGTAGCCAAGGACTCCATAATTTAACATTGATGGTTGTACATTTCTGTACTACTAGTAACTCAGAATATGACATGAGATCTCCAAGCCATGTATTATGGTTGATTCATCCCAATGGATTCTTGATGGTTTTTTCATATCCCAGCATAGTTATAGTGCAGGGTGTTAAGATTCCTTCATCATAGACCAGTCGAAAAAGTGTTCAGAGTGAGAAGAGGTTAACTCCAGATCCATTTTCAATGAAGATCCTCCATACATCAATTATGTTTACCTTGCTGGACACATATAAGGGTTTTATGTTCCCTTGCGTGATAACATCTTCATCTTTGTCTATGAAGGAGATGATGGAGTGAAATTCTTTGGGATTGGTCTCTGTTCGATAGACATAGGCTGCTGCTACTTCAGTTCTGAACTCCTGTGGACTTAGTAAGGCTTTTATGAGTGCCTCCCAAAGATATACGGTCAGATTAATGCATCTAGGATTCACCGTTTTTTCAGTAATGAAGCCACATTCTTTAGAATATCATACTTCTTCTCTAATGGTCGGCACTTCCCGATTCAGGGTTTCTCTTTCACATACACTTTAGAGGTTTGGTCTTTGGTCGTAGAAGGTTCAGCCTATACAATCTGGGATGGTGGCACTGTGGTCCTTTCCCCATTTGGCCGAACTGGTCTGACCATATGCCTTGGGAAATTTGATATTTGTTCCTCCCTTAATGGATATTCCAAGATAAATTTCTTGGATTTAATCTAACGGGGGTAGAGGAGAATTCTGGTTCTTGTTGTATCTGTTGTAGGGTCCTTCCAAGAGTATTTGAGATGTTAACAGTTTGACTTATTGTGTGGCTGAGAATATGACACCTCCCAGAATCATTCCTTTTGGGAAAACTCTAGCCTCTGTGGCTTCTTCCTCTAGCTCTCTGATTGGGCGCGAGGTATTCGGGTACATGGACATAGTCTCTATCTGATAAGGGGTCCATCAAGTGAATGAAATTGATGGAGCTGAAGATTATTTCTTGATCTGAAGATGTTTTCGTCTGACTATATCCTTATGATTGTACTGTTTGGTGGGGTAGTGCCTATTGTACCATTTTGTGGGGTGGGGCCCATTGTACCAAGTCTGTTGGAATGATGCTTGAATGTGTCAATACTGACATCATCTATGTTATCATATCATCTTATTTCTCTTTCTTTCTTACGTTATGGCCTTTAGAGGGTTGCAGGGTCAAGGAGGATGGTTGTGTTGTATTAGGATATTTTGGCAGGAACAGTTGGTTGTTTCAACTACGCCTCGACGATGCCATGAACTCGATTTATGGTCTTCTGGGTCATCCAATTTTTGAGAATTTTCTCCTCCATACTAGTGACTATTTCCATTCCTTTTCCAATATTGAGTCTGAGTGGGAAACATATGCCACTTCTTCTTGTGGTGAGCCAACATAGCTTGTCCAAAATCCACCAACTTTTGTAGAAGATCCTTGAAGATGAATCATTTTTGGATTGTGTGTCCCAGTATCCAGTGATAGGGAATATAATTTTAATGGTCATCGATACCCACTTCATCATCCCTCTTTGGCTCTAGTAGTCGAGGAAAGTTGAAATTCATAGCAGCTATGAAATTGCCCCTAACTTGGTCATCTTAGAATGAATAAACTTTATTTCTTCATTTTTCAAACTATTTTCATTTAGAACCACATCCCTCGTCTTGATGAGGTGGGGGTGGTTGTTGGCGTCCATGGGGACCTTTACGGTTCGGTGGGGGACTCTTGGCTGAAATTTGTTCGAGGGGCGGCTTAATCATAACCGATGCCACTTTATCTTTTCTCATTCTATTCCTATGGGCTGAAAAGGCCATTCAAGACTTATGATTGGTCCTTTTCTAGAAGTCCTCTATCATTTGGGCAGTGGAAGAGAAGTATCTAAAACTAATTTTTTACTTCACTGGGATGAGAAGTGTTCGAAATTCACCCCAAAGGTTATTGATTCCCATAGAGAGCATCTTATCCTCGGGAAGCAGCCAGTTCAGAGAATATGTCAGGCCTTTCCATTTGGAGATGAAGTTCGAGGGCCTTTTTTTCTCTTGAAATTTATAGTTCATGAGGTCACTGAACGTCATCTTAGGCGGCATTGAAATGAACTGGAAGACAAACTATCGCCGAAGGTTCTACCAGCATGTAATTGAATTGGCTGGTAAGATTGTATACCATATAATGGTCGAACCTTGTAGGGTTCATATGAAGTACTTGTGTTTTACTGCTTCTTGCTACTCTAGAGTGCCCATCATGGGTTCACAATAAGATTAATTGTGAATTAAATGCTGCTCTAGGTCCTCTGAGACATTGAATACTGGGAATATGATGTTTCTTAAGTTTGGTGGCAACAAAACATTGCTCAACCAATCAGGGTAGTGTTTGCGCTCTGGCTGTATCAGAGCATGTCGACCCTCCCTGGCTTCTAGTTGATCTGTTAATTATTCGACAATATTCATGAACCCTTGATACATATCTTTTTGGGCTGGATCTTGGGCTGCTGCGGTAGTGTCCAAGACAGGGTGTGCTGATGCTGCTGGAATTTGGGGTGGATTCCAAGTTGGGGGGGGGGGGTATCATTTGTGGGTTTACCTGAATATATTCTGGATTCCTTCGTAGTGGGGGGAAGTCTTGACGTCCTTCCAGGGCTGTGTTGAACTATCCTATGATCTTGGATTTACTCACCATGATATGTGCATGTGGTATGGACACCTCTTCTGGGAGCACATGCTAACTTTCCACAGGAGGAACACATCCAGTGAGTTAGCTCCCTTGTACCAACTCAACATTAATTCACTTGAGCTCCTTAATTTATTCGTCTAGCTTGGAGAAGCTTTCCTAGGGGTGAGAGGCATATCCTCTGGGGGAGGAGGAGTCGGTTCATAGAAGACCTTATATTTATTCTTCTCCTGGTTAGGGTTTCGCAGGGGAGGTAGTGAAGGATTAACTGAGGCGAACCCAGATTTAGGACCACTCTATTGTTCCAGGTATGCACACCATCATGCTTGGTGTAAGATTCCTCTAGGAGGGAACCATCTTTCTTCACATCCTCTCCATCCAAGTCATTTACTAGGAGATACGTGGAGTTTATGTTTACCACATTCACTGAGGAATGTCTCATTGGTGTGTTGTACCTGGTGCCGAATGGTAGGAAGGATTTATTCACCCTTTATTGGACTTTATATTTCAATTATCCAGTATTATTGAGGTTTTTAGTGAATATTAACCCGAAGGGAGCCTTGGTCTAACCTCATAACACACCTTTGTATCAGAGGGTATGAACCATGATAAGGAGTAGAACGGGTAACTCTTATGTCTGTCATTCTTCCTAGACAGTGGAAGAAAGATGTCTTTTGTGTGGGGATTTGAGGTAAAAATGCCCCCATCCATGCTGGTTGGGGTTGCGTCCGTTCTTCCATTGATGCACTACATCCTAGAATTGTTGGAATTACGGGGGTATTTTGATTTAAAAATTCCCCTATCCCCGCGGGTTGGGTAGTACTTTTATTGCGGTGGTATCCACTGCAATTTCTAACATTTTAATTTCACATACTTTCGTGTGGGTGTTAGCTGAGTATGGAATTGGGACTATGTAGAGTCTATGGTATTTTGAATATGTGAGCACTGCTTGTTGGTTGGTTTCCCTTAGACATGATGCCTGGTGGATATTCTTGGTTTCTTAATTTAGAAACTTTCTGATGGCTTGATATATTCAGCCTCGATGCTTTCAATAATTACTCCGGGATATTTTATTCAAGTATCCCATGTTTCCTAAGTAGAGGCTTCCTCTGATTGCATCCCCTGGGAGATGACATTTTAGGACGTCATTTCCGATGGGTTTTTCAGGACAAGACGTGGAGTGAAGTGTATAACTCCATGTTCTCCCCATCCCTGAATGCGAACTCCATCTGGGGAATTTCCAATGAGGTGATGCAACTTCTTCCACGCATGGAGGCAGGTCAGTTCAAGTTTTCCTCTTTCACCTTTATGATTTTGGTTGTCATCTGGACGAGAGCGCTTCTAGGTTGATTAGATAGCGAAGCTCCCCTAATGTGTTGACGTGGTCCGCATACCCTTAAAAGGGAAAAGAATTTTTCATTCAGCTATAAAAGGGTCATCTATATATTGAGGTGAATTTCATGTGTGCTTTCCATAGGGAACTCTCTTGCTATATCAAGGTGAGAAGTGGTTATAGGCCAACACATCACCAATATATTATCCATAGGTAGTTGTCTTCTCACAAGCCTCATAACCTAATATTTTTGTTCTAGAGTCTCCTCTACTTGATATGCCCAAATGTATTGCTTCTTAATAATTTCATTTTTGAGCTATTGGGCTGGTGGGAGCCTTATTGATATGTGAATGGTGTAAGGGTGGCTTAGAATATGATCATGGACCGAGGCCATCCTTTGGTCGAGAAAGAATATCAATCATTGTAGACGGAATTCCTGATATATCAGAATCCTTGTTGAGTGCCTCAACAAAGGTGGGATTTCTAAAACTGGTTCCGACAAGGTATGGACCTTCCTAACTTTATGAATTTTTAAAGCTGGGAGGGCCTTCACAATTGGTGCTGCAATGGTGAAGGATACTATAACAACTTGATACCTGACTGCAGGAAAGGTCTTTGTGCCGTATGCTTGGGGGGGGGGGGAACTTCAGGGAGGGTTACAGTAAGGGGAGGTCCATCTTACTACTTTATGTCACTGAGGGGAGGACCTTCACAACAACTATCATTGTGTTGAGTGCCTTCGCAATGATCAGCATCATGGCGAGGACTACCATCGTGACTTGGTACCTGGCTGTATGGAGAATTTCTATAGTGCACATCTTGGGGAGGACCTTCAAGATGTACTTAAATTAGGGGAGGACCTTCTTTTCGTAGGTTCTGGGCGCAGTGGAAGCGTATTGGTGGGTTTGGAAAATATTAATTTTAGCGTTAACAATGATCAATCTGAGATCCATCATGATAATAAAATTCCGGATATTCGGAATAGAATGAAGAATGGAAAAAGAAAGAGGGAGTCCCGAAACCATAACAATATAATCATCATATATTGGTTATAATTAATTTAATTAATTGACCAGAATTACCTTGATGGAAATTATTTCTTCTTTGATGTTTTCTGGTCACGTTTCGATGTGATTCGCCATTGCGTTGTAGAAGCCAAGTGTAGACTTCCTCTATCGGTGATCCCCATGTGCACCACGTATCTCTAGACGTCTCCAAAGAAATCTCTGGGTGCTAGCGTGGAGAAGCCTTTGCTTATGTTGTCCACCTTAGATCGCCTTGATCGGATGGAGGAAGATCTCTCCTGGTCTTGAGAGCGTTCTTGGAGGAAGGAGTTCTTTCGGCCTTGAGAGAATTCTCCAAAATTATTGTGTGCAACGATTCTCTCTGGAAAAGTGTTGGGGTTATGAGGATATTTATAATCGGGTTTGAGGTTATTGAGTTATGACAATAAATAAAAGCATTACACGTTTTATTTATTTCATTAAATCTTATTTAAAACCCCCATTTCAAATGATTAATTCCTTGACATGCGCTCATGCAAGTTATAATAAATATAATTTAATAAAATGATATTATTTCATCAAAATCCCGACTGGAAAAACTACACATCATGTAATCATTAATACACGGTGTGTACTCGTTTTCCATGAAAACTACATGGCGTGTACATTCAATGTTCACAGCGTGTTTATCTTGTTCTCATTTTTATTTATTTCATCCACCACATTTATCAGACCATGAGTAATGTCTACTTATTTCTTAAATAAATGTAACTTCATTACTCTCTAATAAATATACATTATTTCACTGATAATATATTCTCTCGAATAACTAGTGTCGAAGTAGATGCGATCAAGAATCCTTAAATAATTATTAAACCAAAGTCAGGAATAATCTTTTTTTAACATGTTAAATTCATATTTAAATGAGATACATAGACAAGCCTAGTGTGTAACCCCTTAATCCTATTTCTCAATGGAATTAGGCGGAGCTTACCTAAAGTCCAAGGTTAGCATCTAGCAACATGCCAAGGCACCCATAGAGAAAGAGGATAACGCCGCAATGATGTTTCACCTTGTATGAACGCTTTATGTGTAATATAATCCATTTTTCATGATATCTCGAATCAAGCGGGTTTCATGCTAGTGCCATCAACCCATGTTCCCGATTATTCATTCTTTGACTTTCCGGAATTGAACTTTCCCACTCCATACCATGGCAATGGATTTATTTAGGCTATATCAATTCCATCAAAGGGCTTGAGATATCTACTTCTGTTATAGAATAGAAGGGACAAATACTTTCTCTCATTATCTATTAATGTAGTATTACTCGTGCCGCACCCAATATATCCTACCTCATTGCGAATAGTGTTTCATCACAGTTTTCGTCAATACACCTAAGTGTGCAAGTTGTAATACCCATTAATAATAATATTAATGTCCATGGACCAATTCACACGTCCAAAGGTAGGAACATCCAATGACACTATGAAATGTGGATTTCCTACTGGTTGGTCTTGTTTACATAATATCCTCCTGGATATTACCATGGGCGCACACCTTGAGAAGGTGCCTCAATGTTTTTTGAGTCCTCACCACTAATGGCTTGTATTATTTGTGTCCCTCAAATAAAATCATCTGGCCATAGAACATATATTCAAGAACAATGTTATGGAACTTCCGAGTTCTCATCATAGAAGGGATCCACTATGAACCTTTATTGAAATAGCAATCCTTGGGACATTATCACATGAATTGTCACACAGAAGAACAATGAAGATGTGACAAGGTTTTTATTTAATGAATAAAGTAAAAAGTAGTAGGATCAAGGACATCAACTCCCACACACTCCCACATGGACTACAGCCAATGGCTAATAACATCTAACCCGTTATCTCTCACATGATATTCATGCTTCTCCAGAGATAGGCCTTTAGTCATGGGGTTCACCACGTTCTCTTCCGTGGACAGTCTTCTCACTGTAACTTCACCCCTTTGATAAAAATACCTCAAGAGGTGATACATTCAGAGTATGTTATTTGTCTATTGATGTGACCTTGGTTCTTTTGCAAGAGCCACCGCTGTAGTATTATCAAAATACAATGTGATAAGATATTTACTACTAGTCACCACATCAAGGTCTTGTATAAAGTTCCAAATCTAGACGGCTTCCTTGGATGCACTAGAAGCCGCTATATATTTGGACTCTACTATAGAATCAGCAAAAACCGGATTCTTTGAACTCTTCCAGCTCACAACTCCTCAATTAAGACAGAAAAAATATTGAAATAGCAATTTCAAATCATTTTGATCTGTTTGAAAACCAGCATCAGCATACCCTTTGATGACAAGTTCTTCATCTCCTCCATACACGAAGAACATATAGTTAGTTCTTATCAGATACTTAAGGGTAGTCTTAATATAATTCCAACACTATTCCCATGGATCGTCTTGATATCTTCCTACCATGCTCAGTGCATAGACAACATCAAGCCTAGTACATAATATGGAATACATGATCGATCCTATAGCCAAAGTCTATGGGATCTTACTCATTCTATCTTACTCTTGTTGTGTATGAGGACACATTTTCATAGAAATATTTAGTACATGTGACACTAAAACCAATCCCCTCTTGGATTATTTCATACTAAATCTCTTTAGAATCTTGTCAATATATTTACCCTGACTTAGTCCAAGAATTCTCTTAGATCTATCATGAATGATCTTGATCCCTAGAATGTAGGATGCTTCACCCAAGTCCTTTATAGAGAAACACTTGTTCAACATGTCCTTAACTGACCCTAAGACTGTTACATCATTTCTAATAAGCAATATGTGGTCAACATATACTACTAGGATAACGATTGCATTCCCATTAAACCACTTATAAACACATGGATCACATTCGTTCTTAATGAAACAAAACTCCTTTATGGCTTCATAAAATCAAATTTTCCATGACCTAGATGCTTTTTCTAATCCATAAATGGATTTCTATAACTTAAAAACCCATTTGGCTTCACCTGGTGTCACAAACCCTATTGGTTGTGTCATATAGACATCTTCCTTGAGCTTCCCATTAAGGAATTTAGTTTTGACATCCATCTGCCAAATCTTGTAGTCATGGTAAGCTGCTATGGAAAGTGTGATTCTTAAGGATTTATACATGGATACTAGCGAAAAGGATTCATCATAGTCAATTCCTTGACGTTGTATGAATACTTTAGCCACTATCCTTGCTTTATAGGTAATAAATTGACCTTCCACGTACAATTTTCTCTTGAATACCCATTTTCATCCAATAAGTTTACATCAACTGGCTCATAGACCAGAACCCATACATGGTTCTGATACATAGAATCCATCTCAGAATTCATACATTCTAGCCATCTTGCAGCTTCTAAGATTTTTAACTCTTCTTTGTAGGAGATAGGTTCATCATTTTCAAAAAATAATGATTCACCATCTTCAGTGACTAGGAAACCAAATCGCTCTGGTTCCCTTACCTCTGTGGAGCTCCTACGCAGTACTTGTGTTTCTAGAACCTCTTCAATGGGGACCTGTAGAACTGGTTCCTGTACCAACTCTTGTGTATGTTGAGCATCAACTTCATCGAAGTCAATCTTGCTCCCACTATACTTTTTGAGTATGTGCTCCCTCTCAAGAAAGACGGATTGTCTAGCAACAGTCACTTTCTTGTCTGAAGGGTTATATAGGTAATATCTTTTCATTTCCTTGGGATATCCTATAAAGATGCACCTTCTACCTCGGGGTGCTATTTTGTTACCTAAGAAGGCCTTTACAAATGCCTCGCATCCCCATATATGTGTGTGAGACAAAATGGGTTTCTTTCCATTCCATAACACGGATAGAATTTTATTTTCCGCATTAGTTCGTACTCATTTTAATGTGTATGTTGTAGTCTGTAATGCATATCCCTGAAAGGATAGTGGAAGATCTGCATGACTCATCATCAACCTCACCATATCCAACAAGGTTTGGTTCCTCCTTTCACTAACACCGTTCCACTATGGTGTATAAGGAGGAGTGATCTGAGATATAATCCCAGACTCCTGTAGAAGATCGATGAACTGTTGGTTCAAATATTCTCCACCTCGATCCGATCGAAGTTTCTTTATCATCTTACCAAGATGAATATCTACTTCATTCTTGAATTCCTTAATTTTTTTTAAGTCTTCTGACATATACTTCATTAAGTATACATAGACATATCTACTCAAATTATCAGTAAAAAGTGATGAAGTAAGAATATCCACCTCTAGCTTCTACTAGAAATGGCCCACACACATCCTTGTGCACCAATCCTAGAAGCTCTGTGGCCCTTTCACCTTGTCCAACGAAGGAAATCTTGGTCATTTTTTGTTGTAAACAAGTTTGAAATCTATCAAGTGGTTTTATCTCAGTAGAGTCCAAATAACCATCTTGGTAGAGCTTTGTCAAGTGCTTCATGTTTGCATGACCGAGACGGTGAAGCCACAACTTTGGGATGTATGAGTCATGTGATTTTGTTTCGTTATTGATTGTAAACACTTGGTTTTCCTAATTTAATACATACAAACCATTATTTAAATGTTCCATAACATAACATATGTTGTTCTTAAAAAAGAGACAACCCTTATTTCCAAACATTAAAATAAATCCATCCATATCCAAAAATGATACATAAATTATGTTCTTGGTAACAATAGGCACATAATAAGATTTATGTAAAACCAAAATCATCCCAGTTGATAATTTGAGGTGGTAATCACCAATAGCCAATACAGCCAGCCATGCACCATTGGCAGCTCAAAGATCCACCTCTACTCAAGAAATCTTTCTAAATATACTTGCTTCCTGCATTTGATTATAGAGGTGAGACCCACAAGCTGTATCTAATACCCAATGTGTATAAATGGAAAGATTACACTTGATAATGAACACTCCTTTAGCGTCCCCACGCTTCTGAGTGCAGTTCCTCTTCCAGTGGCCTTTCTTGCCACATGGAAAACATACTGCCTCTTATTCCTGGCCCTACCTCTATATCTTCCCCTTCTTGGAGGGATGACACTCGAGGGATTCAAACCGTTTATAAGTCTTTGGCCCCTTTGCCTTGTCCTTCCTTTTCTTATTCACCATAAGGACTGTGGGTTTGTCACACCCCATGTCCGAATCTACCTAGAAAATTAAGGTCAAAAGTTCTAATAGACTCTTCTCTTTGTTTCTCATGTTATAATTGATAATAGAGCTAGATAATGTCTTGGGAAGTGATGAAAGGATGTGATCTGTATGCCACTCATCGAGGAATTTAATCCCAAATATGTCCAGACATTCAATGTAGCCAATAAGCTTGACCACATGAGGCCCATCTTGCACAGACTCTCCAAGATTAGTTGTAAACAATGCATTAGAGATCTCATATCTCTCTTGTCTCACCTTCTCTTGGTTGAGATCCTTAGGGTGGACATCTTGCTATACGCGTCCATGATTTCATGTTGCTTCAAGAGCTCATTAGACATGGATGATAGCATGAAAAATTAGACATTTGTGTCATCATCCATATGTTTTTCATAGAGAGATATTTTCTTATCACTGGCCTCATTCCCAGGAATAACTAGAACAAGATCTTCTAGCATATACAATTTCTTTTCTGGCGAAGGATGACACGTAAACACCTCTGCCACTCGTTGAAATTGGTGCCAGTGAGAAGGTTTTCTTTCTCAAGTATAGTTCACAATGATATTTTTGAAGTCATTTTTCTTGTCGTTTCTACAAATTAATATAAGAAAAGGTTTAGTAATTTATTACAAAACTGAGACAAATAAATAAATTAAAACTTATTAGTCTCCCACTATTTTATCAAAATTCAATATCCCTCACTATTGAATTCATAATATTCTATTTCATGAATATTCTAGTGGCAAGGATCCATATTTCCCTTCGCATTACCCTAACTAGGGATGGTCATGCAACTTGAACGGTTTTAGGCAGGCATTCCAAATTCCAACTGCATTAAATCGCAGCTCCTTGATCCACTAAGTGGACTCCCCAATCATGAAATCCTTTTATTTTTTATTTCCTCAACCTTTGCCTCTTGGTCACACTAAGTCCTACTGTGGCAGTCAACTCTCGATGCGAACTGAGTCTAGTCAACCCAAAACCTTAAAAATTAAAATTCCCTGATAATTGAAAGCACCTCAACTAGGGTTGGTCAAGCACATTGAACTATGGGTTGATTCTAACCAATATTATGGAAGGTTGTACTGACTTAATATTTCTTTGTGGGATTTTCTCTTTATATGTACATTTACATTTTATTATCTTTTATTATATGCTTTTTAATATGAATTGGGATATACATAAGTGATTAACCATGTCTAAGATAATATTTACACATAAGCCGGTCTTATTTTACTTCCATATTTCATGATTTTTTAATTCACTAATTGTGTAATTGTGAAAACACACCCAGAATAAATAAACCATGAAAACGATAGAAATTAAATAAATGGTATGATCATGAGCTTGTTCTATTGTTTAGTTTA
Source organism: Viscum album (assembly GCA_963277665.1). Lineage (NCBI taxonomy): Eukaryota > Viridiplantae > Streptophyta > Magnoliopsida > Santalales > Viscaceae > Viscum > Viscum album. The sequence goes on along the minus strand of CAUJRU010000447.1, from coordinate 28,996 downwards.
TCTAGAGCTCGATAAACTAACCCATGACCTAGTGTAGAAACACCTTGAACCTTCCGGGTTCGTGTTTACAGATTTCCAACAATCCACCTTTGTATCTCCTTAGATTGGTTTCACCTTGCCTCCTGACTTGAGCCGCCTCCACTTTCTTGGGAGCTCTATCCATTACATATGCATTTATCTCACACTCATGTGAGGGGTAAAAGGGGTTTTTATATAAAATAATCCTTGGGTGCGCAGGCCCAATATATTAATGAGGAGAAGGCTCGCAGCCAACAAATTTAATTTAAATAAATAAATTAAAATAAACCATTCACATAAAGAGGTGTTGGTATATCTCATGATCATCCATACATGCAATGATATTTACGCATAAATAAAACTAGCATTCAATTTTTTAATCATTCTTGCTTAAGATAAATCACGATTGAATAAATTAATTGTCTTTATTTAATCATTCCTTTTATCTTAAACCCTTTTATGGATTTCCTTAAGATTATCACCCATCATAATTTTAAACAAATAAATTCATTTACAATTATCAATGTACATAACTTGTACCGTGGAGGAAACCCCGTGAATTCCTGTTCATTACGCAGATGTTAAATTAAACACATATATATATAAAAAACCTATCACATGTTGTGCCTAGCTTTACGCATGCACTATGGTACACATCTCAGGGGTTTGTATAATATAATAATAAATTTTAATAAATATTTGTAATTTGGATGAGTACACAGCGTGTAGTTTTGACTACACGACATGTACTTTTGATCACCGTCCATCTGAAGTACACACCCAGGGACATAGCGTGTGGATGTACTTCGGAAATTTTCAGAGTACAAGATGTGTTCAATTGGACACATGCTGTGTAGTATCCATGTTACACAATTTCAAGCTGGGCAAGCCATGTATAGGGTACACTATCCAACCCTAACCCGAAGGGACTACATGCTGTGTTCAGTTGGACCATACAGAGTGTAATCTAGAAACTGTGTGCCACCAATTCCTGGTCAACACACAATGTCATAAATTACTTAGATAGGATCCAATACACGAACTAATTTGGAATATCATTCAATGCATTGAACCTAGATGACACGACATGTACTTCCAAATACACTCCATGTATTCTGGTGTTGTATGACCAGGAGTGTTTGGCACCTTTGGATGAGTTCCTCTATTTTATTTTAATCAAAATTAAAAGAAAAAAACTTTTCTGTAAGGTTAATGAGAAACGAGAGGGGATGAACAGATCTAGAGATTCCGATTTTAAATAACGATTAAGTAGAATTGAAACAAATAAATTATTAAATGCGTAAATCACCAATGAAAAACTAAATAATTATAATCAATTATATGACCCCCTCTGATACAACTTGTAGGTTCCTGGAAAAGTGGAAGTGTGTTTGTGGGTTTTCCCAACTTTAATTTTAGTGTTAACAATGATCAATCTGAGATCCATCACGATAATAAAACATCAGGTCTTCAGAATAGAATGAAGAACTGAAAAAGAAAGAGGGAGTCTCAAAACACTAAAGACATGATCATCTTATGTAGGTTATAATTAATTTAATTAGTTGAAAAGAATTGCCTTGATGGAAATTCATTCTTCAATGATTTTTTTCGGTCACGTTTCGATGTGATTCATCATTACGTCACAAAATCCAAGTGTAGACTTCCTATAGCGGTGATCCACACATGCACCACGTATCTCTGGACGTCGCCAAAAGATTCTCCTGGTGCTAGCGTGGATAAACCTTTTCTTGAGTTTTCCCGCCTTAGATCACCTTGATCTGATGGAGGGGGATCTCACTTAGTCATGAGAGATTTATTAGAGGAAGGAGTTCTTTCGGCCTTGAGATAATTCTCCAAAATTTTTGTCCACAACGATTCTCTCTGGAAAAGTGTTGAGGTTTTGAGGATATTTATAATCGGGTTTGAGGTTATAGAGTTATGAAAATAAATAAACGAGTTACGTGATTTATTTATTTCATTAACTCTTATTTAAAACCCCCATAAAATGACTAATTTCATGACATGCACCCACACTAATTATAATAAATATCATTTAATAAAACGATATTATTTCCTCAAAATCTAGAATGGAAAAACTACATGGTGTGAAATCATTAATACATGGCCTGCAGTTGTTTTCCATGAAAACTACACAGCTTGTACAGTAAATGTACACAACGTGTTTATCTTGTTTTCATTTTTCTTTATTTCCTCCATCTCATTTATTAGACCTTGAGTAATGTCTATTTATTTCTTAAATAAATGTAACTGCATTACTCACTAATAAATATATATTATTTCACCCATAATATATTATCTCAAATAACTAGTTTCGAAATAGATGTGATCAAGCATCCTTAAATAATTTTTAAACCACGATCAGGAATAATCATTATTTAACTTGTTAAATTAATATTTAACTGAGATACATGGACACACTTAGTGTGTGACCCTCTAGGCCTCTTTATCAGTGGCATTAGGTGGAGCCTTCCTAAAGTCCAAGGTTAACATCTAGAAACATGCCAAGGCACCCATAGAGAAAGAAGTTAACACATAAATGATGTGTCACCTCATTCGAACACTTATTGTGTTACATAATACCTTTGCCACAATATATCAAATCAAACAGGTTTCATGTTAGTGCCATCAACCCATGTGCACGATTATTCTTTCTTTGACTTTATGGAATTTAACTCCCCATTCCTTACTATAGCCATGGATTTATTTAGGCTATATCAATTCCATAAAATGGCTTGAGATATCTACTTCCATTATGGAATATAAGGGACACATCCTTTCTCACATTATCCATTAATGCAATATTACTCGTGATGCACCCAACATATCCTACCTCATTGTGAACAATGAGTCATCACAATTTTTGTCAATACATCCAAGTGCACGAGTTGTAATACCCATTAATAATAATCTTAATTTCCAATGACCAATACACATGTCTGTAGATAGGAACATCCAATGACACTATGAAATGTGGATTTTCTACTCGCAGGTCTTGTTCACATAATATCCTCCTAGATATTACCAAGGGTACACACCATGATAAGGTGCCTCAATATTTTATGAGTCCTCAACCCTAATGTAATGTATTATTTGTGTCCCTCAAATAACATCATATGGCCATAGAACATATATTCAAGAACAGTGTTATGGCGCTTCCGGGTTCTCATCATAGAAGGGATCCACTATGACCCTTTAATGAAGCAGCTATCCTTGGTACATTATCACGTGAATTGTCATGCAGAAGAACAATCAATATCTGATATGGTGTCTATTTAATGAATAAATTACAAAGTAGATGGTTCTAGGCCACAAACTCCAACACTTGTTTCTTTATGTTACTATGGAGAGGACCTTCACATCAACTTTCATTGTTGTAAGGGCCTTCACAATGGCCATTATCATAGCAAGGACTACCATCATTACATTATGCTTGACTACATGGAGAAGCATATCCGTAGGGTATACCCTAGGGAGGACCATTAGGGCGGATGACAGCAAGAGGAGGACCTTCTCAATCTCTGATCTTCATGTCGAGGGGATGGCTACCCCAACACGCATTAGGAGATAGGCTCTCATGATCGATCATTGTTGTCCCATAGAGTGATCCACCTTGGGTTCTCTGTGAAGAACCTTTAGAGATGCTAGTAGCAACATTGCGAGGAGGGAATTATCAACAGCAACTACCACATCAATATTTTGGTGATGGACTGACAGGGTCTTGAGCCTTTACTGATATATTTTTGAGTGCGTTAATAACACCAACTTCCAACTGAGTAGGATCATGTACATGCTCTTTATTTTCTGGCCACCTTTTGTGCCTTTCATTTTCAGGTTCTATCTTGCAGGTAACCAGGGACATCTGCTATTGGTAATCACCTTCATATATGAGTCCATGTCTTGTTGGGTCATGTGATGTCATTGGGATACGCCGACAGACATCTTGAGTTTTTTTCATGGATATATGTCTACCCTGGAGTGGCCACCATGTTGAATTGGTGCCCCTAGTTGGAACAGGTAATTTTTTCTGATATGTTTGTCTGTATATCATGGGATATTTCTATTGACCCTTATGTACTAGATCAGGGATGCATAACTACTCTGGAGTGACTAACTCATTTAGAGAGTGAGTCATTCTGTTCGAGGAAACCAGGTCATGGGCTCATTTTTTCACCTTTTCCGTTAATGCAATGATATCTTGGCATGTTTGGTGGATATGGTCCGGAATCGATGTATGATCTTTCATCATTTCCATGATGTGAGGAGATACATATTTGGCTGGAATGGGTGTTTCCTATGGAAATGGGGATGACCTTGTTAGTTTAATATTCTAACATTCCAATTGGTTTCTAACGGGTTTGTTCGTAGAACCGGAAACATCCAATGATTCTATATCCATTTGGAATTACTTTCCAAAGGTAGGTGCTCATAAGTTATGGACCGATGAGACTTAATAATTTTCATTGGTCAAGAGTATGGGAGGTCAGACTCATCACACCTTTTTGGGGGGAATTATTGTCAACTCTAGGGCTCTCTTTATAGATTTAAGTTATGTTCGTGAATCCTTATTAAAGTACCAAGTATGAAAATGATCATTCCTTTAGATCTGACAATCAATGATTAGTATGTGGGAGATTTAGAGAATCTCTTATATGTATTTGAGGTTCTTCATTGATCGAGAATCATCTGTATTTTTTTATAGATTCTTAGTCAATGGTATCCTTCAACACATTATATATATATCTCTTGGTCATTGTGATGACCATACTAGTTTTAAATCCACTCAGTAGAGCACTTGAAGTTTATTGTCATTTAGAAGGACATGGATTATTTTAGATTTGGGACCGTACCCGCGGATGGGCTACCTATGTATCCTTGTTTAGAAAAGTAATCACAACCCACGTAGTTCGAATAAGAGAGTATGGTGTTTTTTCTTGATTGATGGCTCAAAGAAAGATGTCATAATTAATTTTACGCTCTAAGCCCACGTGAGTCATGCTCAGTGTGAGAAACAAGAGGTATTGGTAAAACCAGAAGATTTGGGCCATGAAAGATGCAATCATAAGATATAATATAGGGCTTAGGTATGTATGACTACCCAAAATAGATGAAGATTGGTTTTTACTTCAGGGAAGAAACCAAGGAACAAGGTCCATAAAGGTATATGTGATTTATGGAGATTTGGATACTTAACTTAAGACATAATCCTGAGAAGGATGACCAAATTATAAGGGACTTATGATTGGGTTTTACTCTTCAGAAGGAAGCCCAAATCAAATGTAAATTAAGACAGGTTAAGAGAAATTATGACTAGGGCTTATTCCTAAGAAGGAGGCCCAGGTTAAAGGGAGACATAGAGAATCTCTTATATGTATTCTAGGTTCTTAATAGATAGAGAATCATCTGTATTTTTTTATATATTCATAGTCAGTGGTATACTTCAACACATTATATAGATACTCTTGGTCATTATGATGACCATACTAGTTTTAAATCCACTCAGTGGTGTACTTGAAGTTTATTTTCATCCAGAAGGACATGGATTATTTCATAGTTGGGATTGTACTTGCAGATAGGCTACCAATGTATCCTTGTTTAGAAAATGAATCTGAACCCACATAGTTCTAATAAGGGAGTATGATGATTATGCATGATTGATGGCTCAAACAAAGATGTCATAATTAATTTTACACTCTAAGCTCACGTGAGTCATGCTCGGTGTGAGAAACAAGAGGTATTGGTAAAACCTGATGATTTGTGCCATGAAAGATGCAATCATAAGATATAATATGGGGCTTAGGTATGTATGAATTCCCAAAATAGATGAAGATGTGTTTTTTACTTCAGGGAAGAAACCCAGGAACAGGGTCCATAAAGGTATATGTGATTTATGGAGATTTGGATACTTAACTTAGGACATAATCCTGAGAAGGATGCCCAAATTAGAAGAGACTTATGATGGGATTTTACTTTTGAGAAGGAAGCCCAAATCAAATGTAAATTAAGAGTGGTTATGAGATATTATGAATGGGGCTTATTCCTTAGAAGGAGGCCCAGGTTAAAGGGAGATTTAGAGAATATCTTATATGTATTCGAGGTTCTTCATAGATAGAGAATCATTTGTTTATATTTTGGGATTCTTAGTCAATGGTATCTTTTAACACATTATATAGATATCTCTTGGTCATTATGATGACCATACTGGTTTTAAAGCCACTCAGTGTTTCACTTGAGGTTTATTGTCATTCAAAAGGACATGGATTATTTTAGAGTTGGGATCATACCCGCAGATGGGCTACCTACGTATCCTTGTTTAGAAAAGGAATCAGAACCCATGTAGTTCGAATAAGGGAGTATGATGTTTATGCATGATTGATGGCTCAAAGAAAGATTTCATAATTACTTTTACTCTCTAAGCTCACGCGGGTCATGCTCGGTGTGAGAAACAAGATGTATTGGTAAAACCAGATGATTTTTTCCACAAAAGATGCAATAATAAGATATAATATGGGGATTAGGTATGTATGGCTGCCCAAAATAGATGATGATTTGTTTTTTACTTTAGGGAAGAAACCCATCAATAAGGTTCATAAAGGTATATGTGCTTTATGGAGATTTGGATACTTAACATAGGACTTAATCTTGAGAAGGATGCCCAAATTATAAGGGACTTATGATTGGGTTTTACTCCTGAGAAGGAAGCCCAAATCAAAAGTAAATTAAGACTAGTGAAGAGAAATTATGACTGGGGCTTGTTCCTGATAAGGAGGCCCAGGTTAAAGGGATATTTAGAGAATATCTTATATGTATTTGAGGTTCTTTATCGATAGAGAACCATCTGTATTTTTTTAGATATTCTGAGTCAATGGTATACTTCAACGCATTATATAGATATCCCTTGGTCATTATGATGACCATACTGGTTTGAAATCCACTCAGTGGTGCACTTGAAGTTTATTGTCATTCAGAAGGATATGGATTATTTTAGAGTTGGGATCGTACCCGAAGATGGGCTACCTATGTATCCTTGTTTAGAAAATGAATCTGAACCCATGTAGTTAGAATAAGGGAGTATGTTGTTTATGCATGATTGATGGCTCAAATAAATATGTCATAATTAATTTTACATTCTAAGCTCACATGAGTCATGCTCGGTGTGAGAAACAATAGGTATTGGTAAAACCAGATGATTTTTTCCACGAAAGATGCAATCATAAGATATAATATGGGGCTTAGGTATGTATGACTTCCCAAAATAGATGAAGATTGGTTTTTACGTTAGGGAAGAAACCCAGGAACATGGACCATAAAGTTATATGGGATTTATGGAGATTTGGATACTTAACTTAGGACTAAATCCTGAGAAGGATTCCCAAATTAGAAGGGACTTATGATTGGGTTTTACTATTGAGAACGAATCCCGAATCAAAAGTATATTAAGACTGGTTAATAGAAATTATTACTAGGGCTTATTCCTGAGAATGAGGCCTAGGATAAAGGGAATTATGATTGGGTTTTATTCCTGAAAAGGATGCCCAAATTAAGAGACATAGGGCTTATTCTTAAAAAGGATGCCCATATTTGTAGACCTTGAGAACTGGGGATTATTCCTGAGAATGAGGACTAGGTTAGGGGACTTGAGAACCGAGGCTTATTCCTAAGAAAGAGGCCCATGTTAAAGGAATTTGAAAACTGGGGCTTACTCCTAAGGAGGACGCCCAGGTTAAGGGAATTTAGAATTTGGGAACGTGGGGCTTACTCTTAAGGAGGATTCCCAGATTTGGGAAATTATGACTGGGGATTACTCCTAAGGAGGATGCCCAGATTTGGAAATTTGTGATTGGGACTTACACCTATGGAGGAGGCCATTGAATAGGGGACTTGGGTCTTACTCCTAAAAAGGATGCCCAAATTAATATAACTTGTTCTAGGGCTTACTCCTAAGGAGGATGTCCAGGTTAAAGATCTTATCATCTTAAATAATGATGTTGAATGAATGAAATCTCTCACCTTAGTGATTTAAAGTTATTTAAATCTCTATATTTTAAGAGATGTTCCACAAAATTTCTTTCAAATAAGGAATCCAACAAGGGAGCCATGCTAAAAGGAATGTATTTGAAGAGTGTCTTTAATACTAAATCATGAAGAGGAAAGGTGGATTTGAAGAAAACATGTGAATAGGCATGAGGGGCTCCAAAAAAAGAGAGATGCCTGCACAAGTCATGCGTGGGCGCGCAAGTCCTGGTCATGCTAGTGTACCTGCATGACACATGGGTACTTGCGCTACGGTCAACCCATGGGGTAATACTTGGGCGAGACTTGTCTCAATCCCTTAGTATTATCCCTAAAGGCATCCAAAGGGGTGGCGTGAAAGTTCTGTTGAAGGGGTAAGGTGGAAAGCAAGTGTCTTCATTTCCCTTAAGGGTTTGACACTTAGGTGAGCAAGTGTTGATGAATTTAAACACTTAGGCCTTTTTCCCCCTCTTTAGAGCATCCGTTCTAGGTATGAAATTACTTTAGAAGTGTTCAGAAAGCTTCGAGAAGAGACTAGGTTGCTGGGAGCTCAAATCTGAGTTTCTGTAATTTTTTGTCCTCGAAATGGGGGGCCCACATTGGGTATTTAAAGGCTGGTGAAGACTCCAAGTGAGAATCAAAGAGGGTGTACAAATTTCCTGTGTGTCCACTATTCAACACGCAAGTATACTTTCACGACCATGATGAAACTTGCGCGACCCAAGTTGGAAGGAATCCTTTTTCATGCCTTTGACAATTTTTGATGTTTCTTCAAAGGATGAATCAAATTGTACTAAAGTATTCCATTTTTTTAGTTGTTTAGACTTTGTGATGGAAAGGAGTGTCAACAAAAGTCCCCCCTCAGAGTTGGATCTGAAAGAAATGAGGATTTGACTCTGAGGTAAAGAAGAAAACCAAGGAACAAGCGGTGTGCAAGTGTTGAGCGTGCAAATGACGGCGCGCAAGGGTGAGCCATGTAGGCATCAGCACGTAGGGGTGTGGCCTTGAATATATATATGTAGTCATTCCTCGCGCAAAGCAACCAGATCTAAATGCTTCTAAGCTCTCATCGTGCATGTTTTCTTCACCGCACAAGTTACTCTATTTTCCACTACTTCCTTTTTTTCGTGCTGCTGTAGAGGTATTTGGACTTGCGCGGTGATACCTACGTGCCAAAACTTGCACGGCACACTTATACTTGCGCGCCAACTTTGGGACCTGTGCGCCATAATTCCTTATAAATTTTTTCTAATTTCTTCACAGATTTTACGAAAAATCAACTTACTTAAGAGTAAATTATTCTACCTTTGTGGAGACTAAATGGCTCCCAATAGAATCAGAATGGCTAACAAACATACTAGAAAGCGAATTGATGATATAATGAGAATCGTTGGCCATGATTACTATATTTTATTGCGACAACACTCTCCCAGATTTGGCCTAGTACCTGAAGAAGTATCATCTTGACTTACCACAGAGTATTTATCTATCTTTTTATGTCTATGGTCATCGGCGAGAAGTCACCATTCCAGAGGAAAAGAATTATCTTCCTGAGATGCAACTGCACTGCTACTCCTATATTTATGTTATGTTGTACATTAAGAGCAAGAACAATGGCGTGAACTTTCAAATTTTTCCTCCATGCCATTTCCTTGTAGATATTAAACTGGAAAACCCATGGGATGAAATGTTTTCCACTTCCAGTTGGTGGAGAGAACACAAACATGGCATTAGAACAATATCTGAAAATATTACTCTCTCCAAATGGATCTTTACTTCCCATGATTCATTCTCAAATCCATGTATCCATATTCCAAGTCTCTTGGATAGAAACATAGTCACAGTTTGATCAGCAGAAAATTTTCTCAAACCGCACTCAAGAACATTTTATTAAAATTGTTCCATGAAGAGATAGAATCACTGCATATCTTATTGTATCTAGTTGAATGAATGAATTCTAGGAGGCTGCTGATGAAGCTCGGGATGCCATAAATCATATGAAGAGTTATGTTGAAATCCTTTTGTAAATCTTGGAAAAGAGAAGAGACTCCAGTCTATGGATTTCCTTCTAAATCTTGTGCATCAAATGAAAAACACTTTCATCTTCAATCATTTGTGCATGTATTCTTTTTGCAGTTGATTTAAATTTTTACCTAATCCAATGGGCCTAGTAAGCAGAGTTTGATTTTTTCTAGGATTAGTATAAATAACCTTATAAACATTGAATCTTTTAATTTCTCAATATTACCTAAATCATACGAAATGTATGTTTAGTGAGCTGGGACTTGAATTTTGTTTAGAGTTCCCTTTTCTTTTGTGGGTAGTTTAATTTCATACACGTCAGACATAAAAAGTCTAATGTTTAAGGTCGAAATAGCTTTGACCGAATAGAAGAAAATTGACTCAATTTCTTGACAATTTATCTAAAAACATATTACCACACTCAAGTATGAGGGAAAATATGTAAACGATGACTTAAGAAATTTTTAATCTGAGGAATGATAAGAAAAAGGGATAAAAGGCATTAGAAGAAGTAGTTCCCAAGAATGAAGTTACCATTATTTAAAAACCCATTAAGGGGTTGAATTATGTAGGGCTACCTAAGGGCATTGGCTGCATAGTTAAATAATAGCATCTTTTGGCCAAAAGGTCCATAATGTAGACTACTTATGCAAGGCCGCCTAAGGGCACGTACTATATAGTCAGGAAAAAGAACTCTCAGAAATTTACTTTTTTACTGATAAAAAGCCAGTGGAAGTTTATGGATATTCAAATTTTCCAAAGCATAGAGTTTGCTTTATGGAGAGAGGTACTTGAATATGGAGAAGATATTTCCAAACAAGATTTTCTAAGAACTGGATTAATGTCACTCCTACGAAGGTCTGACCCAAATGTAGGGAAGGGAAATATAACCCATATACTTTAATACATTCAGATCAAGAAAAAGAACATGGGACAAATATGTTAAGGATGGATATTTTTTGCGGATCCCTACATATTGTTGTTTAGGAAACTATGGACAAAAGAGCTTTTCTTCCCAATAAAGAAGTTACCATTATTTAAGAAACCCTTTAGGGGGTTTAATAATGCAGGTCCGCCTATGGGAATTGCTTGCATAGTCAAATAATAGCATCTTTTGGCTGACAGGTCCGTTATGTAGACTATTTATGCAAGGCCTCTTAAGGGCATGTCTTGCATAGTTAGGAAAAAGAACTCTTAGAAATTGGACATTAAGTGACCAGAAGTAAAGAAAATGGTTATGGATATCTGGAAGTATTTAAGGTTAGGAGTATGACACCTAAAAATGGGTATTCTTCAATGCATGAAAGAGATACATAGACCAATGATAACCATAATCATGTTGTGGATGGGTCCTTCATTGAGATGCTAGACTTCACTACGTATCCCACAAGGATGGGAATGAAGCCATACACAGTTCTTAAAATAAATTTTAATGACATGTGGGACGAGAGTATAAGAAGTCATAGTATAGATTCACAGATATCAGACCATTATAAGGAGTACACAATATGTGTTTTCATAAGGGGATTTTTCAGCCAGTGGACTGAAAGTAAAATTTGGGGTTAGGCCCATAGACTTGGGGATGGGTTCAAGGGACACTCGAAAATTCCTACATAACCCATAAGGATGGGAATCAAGCCACACGTAGTTCTTGAAATTCCCTTTGTACAGATTTGGTTCGTACAAGTGTAGGGTGAAAAGGAGACTTTAGTGCAATGATGGTTTGACCCAAGATAAAAGGTTCGAGAATTTCCATGTATGCACATAGTCTTTGGAATATAACATGATTGGAGATCAATGAAAATAATGATTCCCTATTAGGTGAGAGTTTCAAAGAATGTTGTAGTTTATTGTCATACAGGATTAAAGTTCTATATAGTTTAACATCATATAGCAAGGAAAAAGGTGAACCAATGTGAAGAGATTGATTCTGGGTGTGGCTTCATGAATCATCATCGTATGAGATGGAGGTGAACCGATGTGAAGATTTTTGTTTTTGGGCTTGAACCTTGGGAGGTTACCTACGTACCCAGCCTAGAATGCAAGGATCCAAGTCCGCGTAGTTCAATTGAAGAATGAATTGGTGATCAAGTTGTTTTTTGAGAACAAAAACCTATAAATGAAGCTGGGACTTACACATGGTTTGTGGCCCAGAGAGGGCATTACGTTTGATGTTTACTCTAAGGTCACGTGATTCATACTCGGTGTGAGAAACAAGAGGTTGCAACAACCCTAAAAATGCAGAATTTAATGTCATGTAGGACATATGAAGGGACTATTTAGTTTAGAGGCTTGCAGTGAGGACTATTGGTGCTGCACAATTTAATGTCATGTAGCAGGGAAAAAATAGAGTTTAACATCATGTAGGACATATTAAGGGATTTCTGTATAGTTTAGTATCATTTACCTATGACAAAGGAGACAATACAGTTTAACGTCATGTTGGATGAAAGGGGGGTTGTGTAGTATAATTTCATGCAGTAAGGACAAGATACAGTTTAACGTCATATAGGACGTTTTAGGGAATTTTTTCACAGTTTAACGTCATGCTGGACGATGGATTAAATAGTTTAAGTTAATATGCATAGACCGACGATGGTGTAGTTTAACGTCATGCTGAATATAAGGGACTATTCAGTTTAAAGTATTGCAGTAAGGACCAAACAGTTTAACGTCATGTTGGACAATAAAAATGAAAATAGTTTAAGGTCGTATGCATGGACCGTACTGATTTATTTTGTGTTTATACAAAATATTTCATTAGAAATCTAGCATTGGTTGGAGTAGTGATGACTTATCCATCCATTGAGATTAAAGAATAAGCTCCATTAGAGTAGAAATTATGTATTGAGTAAGGTCCATCCCATTTAGGTTCATGTTTTGGAGGTTTCATTCCTGTTATCATTGGAGTTCTGAGAACCAATACCAATTCTCCCTGAATGAAAGAACGAAGATGAACTTTTTTGTTGAAAACTCGTGCTATTCAGTTATGATAGACTTCCAAGTGGTGTAGGGTGCACAATCTTTTCTCATCTAATCATTCTAATTAATCCAATTGCTTTTGAGATTGTTAATCTATAGATGAATGATCCCAAATAGCTACTCTGAGCGAAGGTAATTGAAATTAAATGGGCAAGCCCGCTTCCATTCCATATACCAGTAAATATGGAGTTGACCGCGTTACAGTGCAGGAGGTGGTCTGATAAGCCCATAAAGCATGAAAGAATTTTTCAGGCCATGACTTCTTACCTTTATCCACCATATTTTTCAGTATGATTAAAATATTCTTGTTGAAGGCTTCTATCTGGACATTGCCACTTCATGATACCAAGATTAATGGTTGGATTTGATGTTATACTCTTGATACAACCCCTTTACCTTGGATGAACAGAAGTTGGTTCCATTGTCCATTAATATGGTTCGAGGGACACCAAATATGGTAATGATGTTAGAATTGATGAAGCTAACAATGATTTTAGAACAAACTTCTTCGAGAGGTATTGCCTCTACCCATTAGGAAAAGAAGTCAGTAGTACTAAGAATATACTTAAACTGCTTGGCCGTAGCTGAAGGTTAAGGTCCCACCACATCCTTTCCCCATGTGGAAAATGTCCACGAGTATTTAGCTGTATGAAGCAACTCTGGAGGTTGATGAATGAAGTTGGCATGTACTTGGCATGAATGAAGATTCTTCATGAAATCAACACAATCTTGTATCATTGAAGGCCAAAAGTATCAAAGCCTTTGAATTTGATCAGACAGTCTATGTTCAGACTGGTGGGCACCACAGACTCCTCCATGTACTACTTTCATGACAACCATTCTCTCTTCACCTTCTATGCATCTGAATAGAACACCATCAAAACCACACTTGTAAAGAATTTTCTCTTGGTGATCTAGGCTATCAAAAAGAGTAAAATTGACCACATGTCTCCGGACTTGTTCTTTCCCAGCTCTATTAGGTGGTAGTGTTCCATTTTGAAGGTATTCCCGGATAGGTGTCATCCATCCTGTAGTATGACCATATGGTTCAAATATGGGACTAATTTCATTGATTACCTTTGTCCTAGTTTGAACATAAGGTGAAATTTTAATATGGTGTGAAATAATGATGGTTGTCTCGTCCTGATTTGGATCTGCCAAAGCTGTGGCTATATTAGCCAGTGCATCAGCTTGGGCATTTTGTGATCATGGGACATAAGAAAATGTCGGTTTCAAAGGAAATTACTCCATTAACTCTCTGATGTAATCATACAAAGGGATTAGTTCTTCTTTTCTGATGGCATAATCCCCATTGGTTTGTTTGATTACCAGGTATGAATCACCTTTCACCTTTAAGTGATTCACTTGTGCTTGAAGCGCCAACTCCAATCCTGCGATGAGAGCTTGGTATCCTGCTTCATTATTTGTCCCACCTCCCAACAATGAGAATAAATAGGGTAGAAATACCTTTTCTGGGGAAATGAGAACAATTCCTAAGCCAACTTTGTTGAATTTAGGATCCTCAATTTTTTCCCTGTTGGACTTCTAGAAGCACCATCAAAGTATATTTCCCATACTGGAGGACTATCTTGAATTGAGAAGACTTCCTCATCAGGGAGTTCAATATCTGAAGATGTATCTTCTACTGAAGGGTATTCATCAAGGAAATCAGCCAGAGCTTGTCCCTTTATTGCCTTTTGAGACACATACTAGATATCAAATTACTGCAAAATAACTGCCCTCCTTGCCATACGCCCTGTAAGCATTGGACGACTAAGGATGAATTTGAGTGGGTTATTACGAGATACCAATTAGACCTCGTGATGTTTTAGGTGGTGTCTAAACTTCTGAACTACAAGGATTAATGCTAGGAAGCACTTCTCAATACTGGAATATTGGGTTTCTGCTTCAGGCATAGTCTGACTGAGATAGTAAAGGCTGTTTTCATTCCAAGCATCATTCTTCTGAGCAATAAAGGCACCCATTGATCATTCTAAAGTAGTCACATGGAGGATAGGTGGCCTTCCTTCAACAGGTGTTATAAATACCGATGGACTCAAGAGATACTTCTTGAGAACATTGAATGCTTCTTGACACTCTTCAATCCATTGGCAAGTGTCTCCCTTCTTCATCAATTTGGTGAAGGGTAAACTTTTTCCTTCCCAATTGGAGATGGAATGCCGAATATAGGCTTGGTGTTCTTAAATTCCTCTAAATTATTTCAAATTTCGAGGAGGTGACATACCAAAGATTGACTTTGTCTTCTCAGGATCGACTTTGATACCACAATGACGTACAAAAAAGCCATGAAATTTTCCTAAGGTTACCCCAAATGCACATTTTAAGGGGTTCATCATCAAATTGTGTTGTTGATGATTGTGGAATACGAATTCCAACTTAGCCAAATGATTAGAACATTACCTGGATTTAACCACCAAATCATCCACATAACATTCAACAAACTTCCCTAAAAATGGTTTCAAGATACGATGCATGTCACGCTGATGTGTTGCACCTGTATTCTTCAAGACAAAGGGAATTACTCGATAGCAAAACACACCCTGAGGGGCTCTGAAGGCTATAGATTCTTCATCTTCTAAAGCCATTCGGATTTGATTATACCCAGAATATCCATCCATGAATGAAAGTGCTTCATATACAGCTGTTGCATCAATTAAGAGTTTTGTAATTGGAACTGGAAAACCATCCTCATGACAATGCTGATTAAGATCTCTGAAATCAATGAAAACTCTAATTTTTCCATTCTTCTTTTTCACAGGGACAATATTAGCCAACCATTTGGGATATTGAAATTCTATGAAGAAGTTAGCTTTGATAAGCTTATCCACCTCAACTTCAATTTTGAATGCATAAGTTGGGTGTGTTCTTCTTATTTTTTGCTTGAGTCCTTGATGTTGTTCTGGAAAACCCAAATGATGAGTAGCAACATCAGGATCAAGGACTGGAATATCTGTATAGTTCTAAGCAAATATATCTCGATTTTTCTTTAAAAATTAAATATACATATCTTGCTCTTCAAGAGTCATGGCCGCACTAATTAAAGTGGGGTGTGGTTCTTCTTGTGTACCCAGATTTATTTCTCTGAGTTCATCCATAGTGGTAGAGATACCCTCTTCAAATACTTGAGGATCATCCCTGAGATCTTCCTCTTCTTCTTCAACATGTGTTATTTCTTCTGTTTCTACTTGCATAGTAGATGATGAAGCAAAATTTCCATGATCATGGGAGGTGTTAAGATTTGAACATATTGAAGAAGAGGCATCCATTTCTAACCATATTGATGATGAAGGGTCTTCCTTGGGTAATAAAGAGGAGATGATGGATTGATAATCTACATCATCGTTCACCTCTAACATTTCTATAACTTCATCTGACCTAGTTGGTGAAGTATATAATTTCTAGATTTCAGCGGATGAAATGAAGACATCTCCATTTGAGCTTTCATCATTGCTTGGTGAATAACCATTTTCTCCCATGATGTCTGGCTTGATTTCCATCATTGAAATTATGGAAGTTTCCATAAGAGTATTTAGATTTGGTTATATCCTGTCAATTTGACTTATAGGAATCACATAATCTATACTCACATGTGTAAATGGATTTATTGGAATCTTTTCCAAACCAAATGGAGCATTAACCTTGGTAACCTCCATTGTTGTGGATTTCTCCTTACCCATCATGTGATATTATTCCCCCTCAATGTATTGAGATTCACATGTCTTGAATGGGGATTTATCACCATAAAATGTCCCAATTTGACCATCGAAACAATATTTGAGGCATTGATGGTATGATGAAGGGATAACCGCATGTTGATGTAGACAAGGTCTTCCAAGAAAAATATTGAAGGCTATATCATGATCAAAAACCATGAAATCTATATTGGATATGAGGTCTCCAAACTGAGTTCTAAGTGTAATATCGCCCAGTGTTTCTTGTTAATTTTTATCATACCCTTGCAACATCAAAGTAGAAGAAGATAAATCAGATTCTATGAGGCCTAATCAACAAAGTTTACGAATGGGGATGAGTATGACTCCTGAACCATTATCAATGAAAGCTCTTCGGATGTCTACACCATTGACCATTCCAGATAAGTACAAAGTTCTAATATGCCCATGCACAACATCATCTTAATATTCATATATGAAAGATATCGCTGCATGGAATTCTGCAGGATTATTCTCAACATGGTAGACTTCAGCTGCAGCAATTTCAGTTTTAAAGACCTGAGGACTTGACAAAGCATCGATGAGTGCCTCTCAAAGATCCTTTGATAAATTCAAGGAATCCAAAATTGATAACTTGGCCGGTAATTATCCAGGTGTTTCAATACATCATACTTTTGATCCAAAGTTCTACGTTTCATAACAGGAACATGTGGTTTAGTAGGTGCCTTTGAAGTTGATTCTTTGGAAGTTGATGCATCTTGTATCGGGGAAGGAGTTGGAAATACTCTTGGATTGGGACGTTTATGCCAAATAGGTCTATTTACATGCTAAGAGGAAGAATGTGGAACCTCTAACTGATACTCCAAAGTAATTGTGCTAGGACTGAATCTTCTATTGGATGATGAATTTGCTTGTTCTTGTTGAGCTCCCTGAAGGGTTTTGCCACGAGTTTCTGCTTCATACACAGTTCTGGCAGGGGTAAAATTGGAATAGGGGATTCTAGGTTATCCACGTCTTCCTCTATATCCCAGACCTCTGGAACTCCCTCTGATTACTCTGTTTTATATAGAGAACTCGGGCTCATCAAAATCGAAACTGCGACTGGCATAAGGATCTATTAAGTGAATCATGTTAACAAAACCAAAGATTAATTCTTCATCTGATAAAGACTCTGCCTGATTAGTCAATTTAGGTTGTGCCATTTTGTGGGGCGGTGCCTGTTTCTTTGAAGTAGATGGAATAAAATCTTCCAGAGTCAAGGACAACTTGGGATTTGACACGATATCATCTTTTTCTGATTTCTCTTCTTTCATTAAATTATGTTGTTTATTTGAGGATTTTCCCTCTGATGAAGAGGTTTTTTATGGAATTCATAGCAAAAGAAACAATTGGTTTATTCAATTGTGTTTTCAAAATGGAATGAGTTCGGTTGATTGTTTTTCTGACCATCCAATCATCATATTTCTTCACATTTTTGCTTTTGACTTCTTGCCACTCGCCTTCTTCCTCTGGATCTGTAGTAGTAACACATGCTACATGAGCTGAAGAGCATTTCAATTTGACTTGTCCCGAGTCGACCATTTTTTGTAGGAGGTCCTTGAAAACAATACACTCCTGAATGGGATGCCCCAACATCTGATGAAATGGGTACTAATTGGGATGGTTTTCATCTCCTTCCTTGTTCTGCATTTTGGGCCTTGGCAATTGAACCAAACTATTTTCTAGAGCCAAAATGAAGTAACCAGGAAATTTTTCATTTCATAAAGAGTAAAAATTGCTCTTTAGATCCTCAAATTGGTTTCGTATTTGATCTCTTTGATCATCTTGATGAAATGGTCTCCTTTCATGATGCTCAGGAGGTGGAGCCCTTCGGGAAGATGAAGGTTTTGAAGTAGAAGCAGGTACAGGTGCTTGTTTAATTATAATTGTAGCAGTCTCTGCTCTACCCATTCTCCTTCCTGGAGCTGATGGAATTACACTAGTTTTATCCTGAGTCTTCATAAAAGAATATTCAATCTCTAGAGCGATTGAAGTAAGGTCTCAAAGCCCTCTTGTGTATTTCACAGGGACCAACGACGTGCACAATTCATCGTGCAAATTTTCCACTTAGATTGGCAACAATTCTTCTTGAGGGAGTGCTATGATTTGGGAATATGTTAATCCCTTTTGTAAGAAATGAAATCTAAAACCCTTTCATTCTCCCTTTTCTAATAATTTGTAAGATCAAAAACTGTTGTCTTTGGAAAAGATGATCTGAATTGATGAAGGAATCATTGACAGAGACCCTCCCACCCGGTAATTGACCTGGATTGCAAGATTGTGTACCAAACAAAAGCAGGTCCTTGTAATGACTGTACAAAACACCTGATCTTAACTACATCCTGTTTCTAAGTGGTTCCCATCATAGGATCGCAATGAGAAACAAAATGTGTTAAGTGTTTCTATGGGTATCCCGAACCATTAAATATTGGGAATGCAGAACATGAAAAATTTGATGGGGGAGGAATTGCATAAGCCCATTCAGGGTAAGCTCTCTTTTCTGGTTGAATTTTAGCATGCTTTCCCTCCATAGATTCCAACAAAACTGTTAATGACACAGTAGTATTTATCAAATTTTGAGAAAGATCCAGTTGAGATTGGTCTTGAGTAGGTGCACTGACTGGAGCTTGGACAGATGTGGTGGCTGGTACTACAACTGATGGTAGCACCACCGATTATTGTTGCACCTGACCCGTAGTATTAGACCTGTGATGATGTACTGGTATAATAGGATATTCTTGATCCATCTCATTAGCCAAAACAATTTCCCTTGGCTAACTAACTCCAACACGCTTAAGAGGAAGACTACCTTGAAGTAGTTCTAAATTCAACCTCCTCCATTCCTTCATTTCTTCCTCCTGTTGTGCAAATCATTGCTCTAATGAGAGCGATTTTCCTTCTCCAGAGGAAGGGTATGTAAACAGATTCTTTCCCTTCCCCTGGTTGGATGCCTTTCAAAGAGGGGGAAGTTGGTTATTTGAAGGAACACCCAGATTCTAGGTAAGCCTTTGATTTCGTGTACGCAAACCTTCTTCATTTGTGTCTGTCTGTACAACTTCTTGACCAGGAACCTCTTCATCTAATCCCTCTGAGTGAGCCTCATCTGGAGGATCAGCAACAACGAAATGAATGACATTAATTGATGCATAATTCATTGCATCTCTTATATCAGCATTTCTGTGATAATTTCTTCTTCCATTTCCCTGATGAGATATTACCTTTTTTCGATTTGATCCCTCAGGAACCTCTTGACAAACCGTAATTTGGAGGGAATATCCTCATAATTTGGCTCTTCATTCCTCTTGGTGATTCTTCTCTAATAGAGATAAGACTGAATTTCTCTGAGGAAGAGATTGGGGATTTGAAGAGGTCCCCAGTCCCATGGACTGGGGCTGTTTCTACTGTTCCTGGTCAACTCCTTGAATCCTATTTGTTGATTCTGAGGGTTGGGTTAAAAGAGTCCTGAGTCTGGAAATCCGGGGTGGTTATTGACATGCTATATCTGATACTTTCTTAAAATATCTCTTTATCTTGCTAACTTTAGTGTGGAAATTGGCTGGATGCATCAACCAGCATCCAATTTTATCACCCGGCTCAAAAGACTGTTGGATGATTTCTGACAGTTCTGTTACTTAATGATGTGCTTGCTTTAAATGAGAGACCTGTTCAATATTCTCATTTTCTTGATGCATGATTAATTCAACAAATATTTCTTTGTATGCTTGAATTTGAGAAGAACTAGATGAGGTCGGTTCTAGAGCAATCCTTTGATTACAAACAAAGCCAATTGGCTGTGGCCGGCCATGGGAAATAACATTTCATGAGACCATTTCTAGAGGGCTTTGCTGACTGGAGAGTACAGTAAAATTTAGTTCCCCATGAACACCCCATCCCATGATATGAATACTAGATGGGGCATTGACAATTAACTAGGATAATCTTCTTAGTGTGCCAAGGCATGAACGCTGAAGGGATCTCTACTGCTTTTCAGCCTTCAGATATCGAGAAATTGGAAGAGATTCCAAATCAATTTGGCATTGTAACCCTTCTACTATCTTGAACTGATTTTTATATTCATCATAAGATAATATTTTCTTTTTCAACTGACAAAGGGTTTTCTTTATTTTGAGAGGAATATCCTGAATTCCATCTTCTGTCAACATCTCTGAAATGTCATACTGAGAGTCATCCAAAGGCCAAAACATGACCAGCACTTCACCTTTCGCCAGTTGTTTTCTCATATTCATCACTTCTTCTTTATCATTTGATGAAGATTATTTTACCTAATTAGGACAGATCTGGTTCTTCCTTGTTTCCTCATTGGATTCAACATGATTGGTAGAGAATTCACCCATCAAACTAGAAGATGAACCACCCAGGGGTGGTTTAGAGAATGACCTACACCCCGGGATATCTTCTGATTGAGAACGTATTTCACCTGCTAGTGGTAAAGCATCATACATGACTAGCTTCACATTTGCAAGTGCCTCAAGATAAGAGGGATTTCTCATCACTACATTGTCCATTGGAGAATTTTCCAGGAAATGTGAATTACTGTTATGGAGAGGACTTTCGCAGCTAAATTCATCATCATGGGGAGAACCACCATGGTGGGTTACAATAAAAGGTGAAACATTTTTCTCCTTGGTCTTCTGGGCACACAAAGGGTTCTTATGGCTCTTATATGAAGATGAAACATCGAGATCGACCAAATTTTCATGAAGAAAGACTTCATGAGGAAGTGTCTGATGAAGACCTTCAGAATTAATTTTCACACTATTGGGAAATGAGGGATTAAAATCTTGAATTCCAACAGATAATTGTCCAAGGGCTTCAAGAACTCTAGCATCGAGCAAGGACTTATTACAAATTGTCTCATTATTTATTGATTGTGATGGGAGGGTCTTGTTCTTAGATGCCTTCTTACTCAATTTAGTAACCACTTGTTGACGAAAGTGG
Source organism: Viscum album (assembly GCA_963277665.1). Classification (NCBI taxonomy): domain Eukaryota; kingdom Viridiplantae; phylum Streptophyta; class Magnoliopsida; order Santalales; family Viscaceae; genus Viscum; species Viscum album. Next base: position 7,253 of record CAUJRU010000447.1, on the reverse strand, counting down.
TCATTATGGGTAGTTGTATGTGCCTGCTCAAGAGAAATGATCAGGTTAGGCTGATTATCTCTACTCAAATCAGGTGTGTGTGCCTGACTTGGATGCCTGTATGATATGGGGGAGTATACCCCACAACCCTCTTGGATTATAACAGAGGTCACTACTGGAAAATGGGTCTATACCCACGGTTTTGTATAGAACCGTGGGTATAGGCCCCCCCTATACCCACGGTTTTGGAAACCGTGGGTATAGGGACAGTATCGGGACCTATACCCACGGTTTTGGAGAACCGTGGGTATAGGTCCCTTTTACCCACGATTCTTGGCAAAACCGTGGGTATAGGTTTTTTTTGAAGACCTATACCCACGGTTTTAACAGAACCGTGGGTATAGGTGTTGTTCTGCAGACGTATACCCACGGTTTTTAAAAACCGTGGGTATAGGCAGTATATTTTTCAAAGACCTATGCCCACGGTTTTTCAAAACCGTGGGTATATCATTCCCGCGTTATGGCGGGAACAAAAAATTCCGCGGGGTGGGAAATTTTTTTTGTTAAAAGATGATATGATATAATATAAAACTATGGCTACGAAATATTAAACCGTATAATATGTTCAGATCAGTTGGTAAGTGCCTCACATCCCTCCGCATAGGTCGCGGGTTCGAAATCCCGCGTATTTTATTTTTTGATAATAGCATATATATTAATATAAGAAAATAAAAGTATACTTATAAACCAATTGCGTCTTTACCGCGGTTGGTCAAAGTGACTGTTCGGCGAACAGGAAGCGCGGGTTCAAATCCCGCTGGAATGTTTTTTTCAATTATAGCATAAACATTAATATAAGAATATTAAAATATAGTTATATGTCAATTCCGCAGTTACCTCGGTTGGTCGATGTTACTCTGCAGCGAACGGGAAGCGCAGGTTCGAAACCCGGCAGAATTATCATTTTGATTGTAAATGTTATATTAATATATTAAAATTAAATTATACATATATATCAATAGCGGCGTTAGATTAGTTGGTTTCGTGGAGGGGTGCTGGTTTGAGGCGCTGCGGGGTTGCGGGTTCAATTCCCACCCCTGCGTGATTTTTTAAATTCAATACCCCACGGTTTTGAAAACCGTGGGGTCTGTTGTGTGCCACGTTGGAATAGTGGTGTGGCACACTTTGACCCACCTATACCCACGGTTCTCCAAAACCGTGGGTATAGGCTGAGACCCCTATACCGACGCCGTTCCATCCCACGGTTCCTAAAACAGTGGGTATAGCCTATACCCACGGTTTTGGGGGCTATACCCACGGTTTTGAACCGTGGGTATAAGTCGTTTTTCCAGTAGTGGGTGTGTGTCTGTTCCGGAGTGAACTGTTGATGTGTCACTCCACTGGTTGGGATAGATTTATGTGTCTTTCCTTGAGATCCTACTGAAGCTGTTATAATATCTTGGAAGGCATCCAGAATATGAGCAGGGATTTTCTTCTTATCTTTCACCATTAATAGAATGTGTTTGGTGACTTCAGATGCCGGAATGGGGATATACGTCCATTCCGTGCATGGAGTAGGAGTATGTGCCTGCTTCTTTCCTCCTTTTCCTGTCAGTGAATTCTGACAGTACTCAATTATTGGGGAAGATAGTTGAGTATGCTTCCTGTTTATCGCCAGAGCATTCTGACTGACTTTTCCGAATTCTACCAAACGAGACTGTTGGTAGTCTTAATCAATACTAGCAGGTGTATGTTCCTTCTGATTTCACTCCGCCGACTGTGGTTGAAAATCTTCCTTCAATACTGACAGATGAGGCTGCTGGCGAGATTGATGAGTGTAAGCATGTGTATGTGCCTGTTTACCTGTTGTCAACACATTGGGTTGGTGGTCTCCAGCGTATGTAGTTAGACGAGCCTACTGACTAGCTGATGATTTATAAAGAGGTGTATGTTCCTATCTATAGTACTCTGCCGGAATTTCCTAGCAGGAATGGCGTGCCGTTTCCAGACGAGTCTGATGGATAGTGTAATTAAAACGGACGGGTGTGTGTGCTTGCTCGTTGCTTGCCACCAAGTTAGGTTGGTGGAATTATTTGGAGATGGAAGAGATATGAAACTGATCATTGTTGACCAGTCGTCGCCTCTGGTGGTTCGTCTTTCCTGCTCAGGTTCGAGGAACCTGAGCCGAATGCCTACAAACGACACCCTCATCATGTTAAGGGTGCACTGCCGCACAAGTCTGGCGGTGATTGTTGATGGGATCCCTCAGGAAGGACTCCCGTCTCTTTGAATTAAGTCCCTGAGGGACCTGATAATTCACCTCCCCATAATATGGGAGGGAATGGGGATTGTGTTCTAGGTATAACGACCTGAAACGGTTGCAGACGGTGGTTGGAACCACCTTCTTCTTGATCAGTGGTCGTCGCTGTCCGGATGACCAGGTTGAATTATTGACTTGGAGGGCTTGTCGACAAGCCTCCAGAGTCGGAATTGTACCATTATGACGGTATTCCTTAACCAGCGCATTTGATACCCAGTTTTGAAGATACTGAGTAGGTGATGTCATCCTGAGAGCGGACGACGATGCAGTAGGGGTAGCAGCAGAGGAATTCACAGCAGAGGTATTCACAAGTGTGAACTTAAGAGAAGCCATTTTTGTAACGTAGAAGATCTTGGACAAGAGTGCCTCTTTGATATAACAGACGTAATCAAGATAATTTCTTCCACTATATCTTTTGGATTAGCACATATGTTATTGATTGTTTTGGTGGCCCTCTCATTATGTTTAAAGAGGGGCCTAACAAGTAAGTAAAACATCATTTTAACATGGTTAATGATTCACGTCGGGTTCACCATTTTTTTCCTCTTGAAATGGGGATGACATCAATGGTTTAAAGTTCAAACATTCCAATTAGTTTCCAACGGGTTTGTTCGTAGAACCGGAAACATCCAATGATTCTATATCCATTTGGACCTACTTTCCAAAGGCAGGTGCTCATTAGTTATGGACCGATGAGACTTAAGAATTTTCATTGGTCGAGAGGATGGGAGGTCAGACTCATCACACCTTTTTTGGGGGAATTATTGTCTACTCAAGGACTCTCATTATATATTTATGTTATGTTCGTGAATCCTTATTAAAGTACCAAGTATGAAAATGAGCATTCCTTTAGATCTAACAATCAATGATTAGTATGTGGGAGATTTAGAGAGTCTCTTATATGTATTCTAGGTTCTTCATCGATAGAGAATAATATGCATTTATTTTGAGATTCTTAGTCAATGGTATCCTTCAACACATTATATAGATATCTCATGGCCATTATAATGACCATACTGGTTTTAAAGACACTCAGTGGGGCACTTGAAGTTTATTGTCATTCAGAAGGAAATGGATTATTTCAGAGTTGGGATCATACCCGCAGATGGGCTACCTACGTATCCTTGTATAGAAAAGGAATCAGAACCCATGTAGTTCGAATAAGGGAGTATGATGTTTATGCATGATTGATGGCTCAATGAAAGATGTCATACTTACCTTTACACCCTAAGCTCATGGGAGTCATGATCGGTGTGAGAAACAAGAGGTATTGGTAAAAACAGATGATTTTTGCCACCAAAGATGCAATCATAAGATATAATATGGGGCATAGGTATGTATGACTAACCAAAATAGATGAAGATTGGTTTTTTACTTCAGGGAAGAAACCCATAAACAAGGTCCATAAAGATATATGTGCTTTATGAAGATTTGGATACATAAATTAGGACTTAATCCTGAGAAGGATGCCCACATTAGAAGGGACTTATGATTGGGTTTTACTCTGGAGAAGGAAGCCCAAATCAAAATTAAATTAAGACTGGTTAAGAGAAATTATGATTGGGGATTATTCCTGAGAATGAGGCCCAGGTTAAAGGGAGATTTAGAGAATCTCTTATATATATTCGTAGATATTTATCGATATAGAATCGTCTGTATTTTTTAGAGATTCTTAGTCAATGGTTTCCTTAAACACATTATATAGATATCTCTTGGTCGTTATGATGACCATAATGGTTTTAAAGACACTCAGTGAGTCACTTGAAGTTTATTGTCATTCAGAAGGACATGAATTATTTCAGAGTTAGGATCATACCTGCAGATGGGCTACCTACGTATCCTTGTTTAGAAAAGGAATCAAAACCCACATATTTCGAATAAGGGAGTATAATTTTTATGAATGATTGATGGCTCAAATAAATATTTCATAATTAATTTTACGCACTAAGCTCACGTGAGTTATCCTTGGTGTGAGAAACAAGAGGTATTGGTAAAACCAGATGATTTGTGCCCCAAAAGATGCAATAATAAGATATAATATGGAGATTATGTATGTATGACTACCCAAAATAGATGAAGATTGGTTTTTACTTCAGGGAAGAAACCCAGGAACAAGGTCCATAAAGGTATATGTTCTTTATAAAGATTTTGATACTTATCTTAGGACTTAATCCTGAGAAGGATTCCCAAATTAGAAGGGACTTATGATTGGGTTTTACTCCTGAGAAGGAATCCCAAATCAAAAGTAAATTAAGACTGGTTAATAGAAATTATGAATGGGGATTATTCATGAGAAGGAGGCCCAGGTTAAAGGGAATTATGATTGGGTTTTATTCCTAAAAAGGATGCCCAAATTAAGGGACTTGGGGATTATTCCTAAAGAGGATGCCCATATTTGTAGACCTTCAGAACTGGGGATTATTCTTGAGAAGGAGTCCCAGGTTAGGGGTCTTGAGAACTGGGGATTATTCCTAAGAAGGAGGCCTAGGTTAACGGGATTTGAAAACTGGGGCTTACTCTTATAAAGGAGGCCTAGGTTAAGGGAATTTAGAATTTGAGAACTTGGGGCTTACTCCTAAGGAGGATGCCCAGATTTTTGGAAATTATGACTGGGGATTACTCCTAAGGAGGAATCCCAGATTTAGAAATTTGTGACTGGGACTTACTCCTAAGGAGGAGGCCCAGTAATAGGGGACTTGGTGCTTACCTCTAAGGGGGGTTCCCAAATTAAGAGAACTTGGACCGGGGCTTACTATTAAAGAGGATTCCTAGGTTAAAGATCATCTCATCTTAAAGGATGAGGTTGAATGAATGAGATATCTCACCTTACTGATATAAATATATGTAAATCACTATATTTTAAGAGATGTTCCATAGAATTCCTTTCTGATTAGGAAGCCAACAAGGGAGCCATGCAAAAAGGAATGGCTTTGAATAGTGTCTTGGAGACTAAATCTTGAAGGGGAAAGGTGGATTTGAATAAAAAAAGTGAATCGGTAGGAGGGGCACCCAAAAAAGAGAGAGGTGTGCATGTCCTGCGTGGGTGCGCATGTCCTGGTCGCATAAGTGTACCTGGGCGACACATGGGTACTTGCGCGATGGTCACCCCATGGGGTGATACTTGGGAAAGACTTGTCTCAAGCCCTTAGTATTATCCCTAAAGGCTTCCAAAGGGGTGGCGTGCTAGTTCTGTTGAAGGGGTAAGGTGGAACGCAAGTTTCTTCATTTCCCTTAAGGGTTAGACACTTAGGCGCACAGTTGTTGATGAATTTCAACACTTAGGCCATGTTCCCCCTCTTTAGAGCTTCCGTTCGAGGTAAGAAATTACCTTAGAAGTGTTCAGAAAGCTTTGAGAAGAGAGTAAGGTGCCGCAAGCTCAAATCTGAGTTTCTAGAATTTTTCGTCTGTGAAATGGGGGACCCACAGGGGGTACTTATAGGCTGTTGAAGACTCTGAGTGAGAATAAAAGAGGGCACACAAGTCGCCTGTGCAACCACTATTCGACACACAAGTATACTTGCGTGAACATGATAAAACATACGCAACCCAAGTGGGAAGGAATACGTTTTCATGACTTTGTCAATTTTTGATGTTTCTTCAAAGGATGAATCACTTTGGACAAAGGTATTCCCTTTTTTCAGTCGTTTAGACTTTGTGACAGAAAGGAGTGTCAACAATGGTTATGAAGGCCCATTTTGATATCGGAGTAGGAGTTTGTGCCTGCTCAGGTCCTCCATGAGTTTCTAGTAGATACTGTCAGTTCTCCTGTTTCATGACAAAGGAATAAGTCTTCGACCGGTTGTCTTCTCTATTTTCCATGGTATTTGATTGGTGGTCTTCATCTTCATGATTGGGGATTTTGATTTGCTCAATTTACACTAAATTTGTGTCACAGTCTTTGTATGCATCTAGAAGAATTTGAATATGCTCATATTTTGTTTCCATCCTATTTGGATGGTGGGATTGTTGTGCATTAGTAGATATCTTCATCTTTCTGTAGTTTTCTTCTCTATATGCACGACAAGACTCGTGAGAATTTTTAGGAACGTGCATGCACTTGTACTGTGCCACCTTATTTATGTGGTGGGCTTGATTGGAGGGGGAATGGGCGTATGTCTATCCATTAAATGACCCTGTGTTAGTATGACCGAGTTTTTCCTCAGCAACCAAGGTGATAGCATGTTTCATATTATATATTCATCAACCATGGTGGGATGTCCGAGGGGATCGGGTCTCATGGACTTCGCAAGGTTCCCTCAGCATGTGGTCCTCTTTAGCAGGAGGAAGCCTGGTCGTCCGGTGTCGGCAACGATGCTCTCTGGCGGGGGCCCATGAGTAGGACCCCTGTGTTGTTGGGTTGAAGTTGTCAGCATTGAATTCACCTACCACATTAGGGTAAGGGAGGTACTCATTTTCACGTTTTAAGGATAGGCTCCCGAAATTGTTTTAGATGACCACAGTGGCCGCCTTGTACTGGGGTGCTGGCCTCAGCTGAGTATGCAACTGGCAGACCTTTGCAGATTGGAGTTCTTGTCTTCTTGCCTTCAACATGGGGAGAGTTCCATTTCGCTGGTACTCTTTGATCAGCATTTTGGATACCCGGTGTTTATGATATTCGGTAGGCGAGAGTGTATTTATTTTCATTGGGGCCCAACTGCCTATTGGATCACTGATGTGTGTGTCTTCATTGGTCTTCGGGATGTCATTTGGATTGAAGGTTTCCCTACGGGATCCCGCGACATACATATTTGACATACATACCACAAATCCTCATCAAAGTAGCATTCTTCCAGACATATGCATAGTTCGGGATTTAACATTCCCCCCTTTCCCTTTTCCATTACTATGGGGAGAAGGGGCCTGAGTGGGGTAAGACCTCCACCTTGGTAAGAGATTCACATCTAGTTCACCATTTTTGTTCCTCCCCGAGGTGGCAGGCTTCGGGTGGTTCATA